>NC_069431.1:35760843-35782937 GCF_026875155.1 Cherax quadricarinatus
GGGCCCCGGGGTGTTTGTTCTTGGTTTTTGTGAATGCCATAAACGGAAGGGTGACTCAAAAGTGTCCTTGTTTGCAGATGATGCGAAGTTAATGAGAAGAATCAAATCGGACGAGGATCAGGCAGACTAAAAAGAGACCTGGACAGGCTAAAGCCGGGTCCAGCAACTGCTCCTTGAATTTAACCCTGCCAAATGCAAAATCATGAAGATTGGGGAAAGGCAAAGAAGACCGCAGACAAAATATAGTTTAGATGGCCAAAGACTGCAAACCTAACTCAAGGAAAAAGATCTGGGGGGAGTATAACACCGAGCATATTTTCCTGAGGCGCACATCAATCAGATAACTGCGCGCATATGGGCGCCTGGAAAACCTACGGATAGCGTTCCGTTTACCTCATAAGGATTACCATTTACGTAAACCCCATACTGGAGAAATGCAGCACCAGTTTGGAACCCCACCTAGCAAGCAAGTCAAGAAATTAGAGAAAGTGCAAAGGTTTGCAACAAGACTAGTCCCAGAGCTACGGGGATTGCCCTTTACGAAGAAAGGTTGAGGGAAAATTTGGGGCCTGACGACACTGGAGGACAGGAGGGTCAGGGGAGACATGATAACGACATATAAAATACTGCGCAGAATAGACAAGGTGGACAAAGACGGGATGTTCCAGAGAAGGGACACAGACACAAGAGATCACAATTGGAAGTTGAAGACTCAGATGAATCAAAGGATGTTAGGAAGTTTTTTCTTCAGTCATAGAGTAGTCAGGCCGTGTAATAGCCTAGAAAGTGATGTAGTGGAGGCGGGAACCATACATAGTTTTAAGGCGAGGTATGATAGAGCTCATGGGGCAGGGAGAGAGAGGACCTAGTAGCAATCAGCGAAGAGGCGGGGCCAGGAGCTGTGACTCGACCCCTGCAACCACAAATAGGTGAGTACAAATAGGTGAGTACACACACACACACACACGTGGTAATGCTTTATTTACAGCTAGCAAAGTCAGGGTATTTCTCCAGAATGGTCTGTAATATAAGAACATAAGAACATAAGAAAGGAGGAACACTGCAACAGGCCTGCTGGCCCATACTAGGCAGGTCCTTTACAATTCATCCCACTAACAAACATTTGACCAACCCAATTTTCAATGCTACCCAAGAAATAACCTCTGATGTGCAAGTCCCACTCAAATCCAACCCATCCCACTCATGTATTTATCCAACCTAAATTTGAAACTACCCAAAGTCCTAGCCTCAATAACCCAACTAGGTAGACTGTTCCACTCATCTACTACCCCATTTCCAAACCAATACTTTCCTATGTCCTTTCTAAATCTAAATTATCTAATTTAAATCCATTACTGTGGGTTCTCTCTTGGAGAGATATCCTCAAGACCTTGTTAATGGGCCCCTTTATTAATACCTATCTTCCACTTATACACTTCGATCAGGTCTCCCTCATTCTTCATCTAACAAGTGAATGTAACTTAAGAGTCTTCAATCTTTCTTCATAAGGAAGATTTCTAATGCTATGTATTAATTTAGTCATCCTACGCTTGAATGTTTTCTAACGAATTTTATGTCCATTCTGTAATATGGAGACCAGAATTGAGCAGCAAATCTAGGTGGGGGCCTTACTAATGATGTATAAAGCTGCAGTATGACCTCTGGACTTCTGTTGCTACACTTCTTGATATAAATCCCAGTAATCTATTTGCCTTATTACGTACGCTTAGGCATTGCTGTCTTGGTTAAGGTTGCTGCTTACCATAACCCCCAAGTCCTTTTCGAAATCTGTATGGTTAAGTTCTACATTATTTAACTTATAATGCTAGGGTTATGGACACTCCCGAGCTTCAAAAACCTTGCATTTATCTACATTGAACTGCATCTGCCACTTTTCTGCCAAGAGTAGAGTTTGTTAAATCCTCCTGAAGTTCCCTAACATCTACGTTTGAATCAATTATCCTACCATCTTCGTGTCATCGGCGAATTTGCTCAATCACTAGTAATCCTTCATCAAGATCATTGATATATATTATAAACAACAACGGCCCAAGACTGATCCCTGTGGAACGCCACTTTTACTGATCCCCACTCGGATTTAACCCCATTTATGGACACTCTTTGCTTCCTGTCTGTGAGCCATGATTCGATCCACGAGAGCACCCTTCCCCCAATGCCATGAGCTGCTACTTTCTTCAACAGTCTTTGGTGAGGAACTCTATCAAATGCCTTACTAAAATCTAAGTAAAAAAATATCAAATTCTTTACGGTGGTCAACAGCCTCAAAAAGCTTTACTGAAGAAAGTCAATAAATTAGTTAGACAAGACCGGCCTCTTGTGAATCCATGCGAGTATCATTAATCAAGCTATCTTATCGAGATGGCTTCTTATAATCTCAGCTATAATTGACTCTAGTAATTTGCCTACAATTGAGGTCAGGCTTATTGGGCGTAATTTGACGGTAACGACTTGTCCCTGTTTTAAAAATAGGAATTACATTAGCCATCTTCCACATTTTCAGCCTGCACCTGTTTGAAGAGATAAATTAAAAATATTAGTTAATGGTTCACAGACTTCCATTTTGCATTCTTTTAGAACCCTTGAAAAAACCTCACAGGACCGGTGACTTATTTTGCTTCAGTCTGTCTATTCTGCTTCACAACCATTTCACTAGTGACTGTGATGTTACATAATTTATCTTCTCTGATCCACTATAAAAATTAATTACCGGAATTTATTAGTGTCTTCCTGTGTAAAAACCGAGAGAAAATAATTATTTAAAATCGAGCACATTTCATTCATTTTTGGGTCAGTAAGATGCCCATTTTTTATTTTAAGGGGGAAACCTATCTTATCTCTGACTTTTTTTTCTATAGACCTGGAAAAATTTTTTGGGTTAGTTTTAGAATTCCTAGCAACTTTAATTTCATAGTCCCTTTTAGCTTTTCTTACCCCCTTTTTAATGTCCCTCTTAATGTCAATAAAACTGATCATAAGATGACCCTCGCCTCTTTTGATACCCTATAAATTCCTTTCTTATGCCTAGTAGATATTTCAAGGGCCCATTATTATCCATTTTGGGTCATTTCTATTTGATCTAATTTTCCTTATAAGGGGTAAACGTTTTTTGAGCAGCATGTATTGTGTTCAGAAAACTGTCATATTGATAGCTCTCTTCGTTACCCCAGTCAAAAAGATGATAAAATGTTCTCTAAGCCCATCGTAATCTGCTAAGCGAAAAACTGGGAAATGTTACTGATTATCCCTACTATCATAACTTCCATTCAATTCTACATGTAAATTGATTTTGTGGTTGCTAGCACCCAGTTCTCGGAACTTCTAAATTATTAACAAGGGATTCTTTGTTTGCCGAACTAAGTCACGCAGTGTTATTACCCCTTGGAGGTTTCTGTCACAAATACTGCTTCAAAAAACAATCCTGAACTATTACTTCTAAGAAATCGTTATGATTCTAAATTCCCAGTTCAAGAAATTCCATCAATATGACTAAGTTAAAGTATCCTAGAATTACTACATTATCGTGCCGAGTGGCCCTTAAATATTTCCTCCCATAGTAGTCTCCCTGGTCCCTATCTAAATTTGGGGGGTCGGTTGTATATCACACCTAAAATTAATTTTCATGCCCCTTGAAAATTCTATCCAAACAGACTCTGTATGTGTTACTTCAGACTTAATACCCGTTTTTATGCAAACAGTTCAAGCGATATCGGATCATACATGCCACACCACCCCCTTCCGATATTTCTATCTACTTGGAACAATTTAAAACTGAATGTGACATTCTGCAGGCATGTCCAGTCTTTTGAATTAAACAGTTCAGTAATGGCAAAATAATCTATGTTTTCCGCACTAGACAAGCAGTTTCTCCACTCGCCATCTTTTCCTAGCACTGCGACTATTGTGTTAATAAATATTTAATGACCATCCTATCTCTTTACCCTTCCTGGCTCCTTCTGTTTATTCACTAAACCTATTACTGTATTGTAATTAGGCCATGGCTTTTTCAATATCCTCCTCATTTTGCCTATTACTAGTTCTCCTAGTACTCATGTTACTACCTGCGGACTTCACAGTTTTCCCGCCAAAACCCATACACTATACTATTCTAGTTTAAAGACCTAACGCTCCCTCCACGCATTGGCCAGTGCTCCCACCCCAACCTAGGACAAAGTGAACCCCATCCCTGGCATACATGTCATTTCTGCCATAGAAGAAGATTCCCAGTTGTTAAATGAATGTTACCGCATTTTCCTTACAGTATTAGTCCAGCCAGCAGATTGACACCCAATTGCTCGGACAACCCATTCATTTCCAAACTCCTCTCCTTGCAAAATGCCACATATGACAGGTTTCCCACCCTTCTTCCTAATTATCTCTATTGCTGGTCTATACCTGCTAATCAGGTCCTCACTCCTACGTCTGACACATCGTTGCCTCAGCTGAGACAGATACTAGGGATGGCTCCCATTCCTCTCAATTGGATGTCATCCAGACGGCTAACAATATCTTCATCCCACCAGCCCAGGGAAAACACACTCTCTGCCTCCTACTCCTATCCTTCAAGCAGAATGCCCTATCACCAATGTACCTAATCTGGACTATCCCAACAACAAACAATGTTTTTACTTCCTTGGCGTCGTCCGTAGTGATGCTCCGAGTAGTCGACTCAAATTCGCAAGGTAGCATTACACCCACTTGTAGAATTCGTAATGACGTTCTCGATGGTCTTCGTTGGGGTTTTTCTAGGGGATGTTTCACTCAGGACTGCCAATTGCTACCTTTGTGCTCGTTGTGGAATTCCCAGTAGAACATCACATTCTTCAGGTAAGCAACGGAATGAGTTGGAAGTTTCCACGGCAGTCTTCTGGTTTCTCGTTGTTTCTGCCTCTCCAACCGTTTTCTTTAATCTTCAGCTTGGTTCCATGTTTTGCCCGACACGACCAAGCTCCCCCTCTTAACTGGGGGACTCACAACAGGAGGATTACTATGAATCCTCTTGTTCTCTCGTTAATCGCGTTATCTCCAGTTTTGCAACTCTGAGTTCTTCTCTCAGGCTGCTGGTAAAGCTGCTCAAGGAAGGGGCATCCTGGTTCAGATGCACAGAGAGCACACAAACTGGTCTTCACAGAGCTAAGTTAACACGTCACCACTGAGCTATGTACACGTCACCACAGTGGATTAAATACTTTGCCATTTCTTAAAACATTTCTGAAGTGAGTTGTCTCTCAATCGTTAATTTTATCGCACTCCAGTAATAATGATGCAAGGTGTGGACATAGTCCATATGCAAGTTTACATTTCGTTTGGTCTAATTGGTGGTGGTGATTTAACCCTGCCAAAGATAACTTGTAACCAGCCGGAGCGGGCGGTTTGTGACATCCAGAGTCTGGCTTATTTTGTGGATGCACCATAGACATGTGGCTCCTCCTGCATTGATAGAATGATGATAGATGGATGGACTGGTTGTCAATCTCCCAGAGTTCTTTAAGTCAATAAATTCAGTTGTAGTTCGTTTCGTTTTTATGTTCTCAAACTGTAACTGTCAACCCAAGATGTAATCTACTCCCTCTTTAGAGCATTATAGTTAGGCCAATTTATCAGTTTTATCATGCATCTGAAGACCAATGTGAGATGGAATCCACAGCATGTGCACTTGACTCCACTGTCCACAATCCTACATCCTGGTGTCTGGCTTCTGACACAAGCATGCCACAATTTATATTAATGAGTTGAGAGCATTTATGGATGGACAAAGAAGAATCAGTCTAAATTAAAGTGTCAATCTTAGATACATGGACACATTTCAGTGCAAGGAGTATGGCAAACAGTTCTGTTTGAAGGGAAGAGGCCCAATTATTAATGCGTGCTCCAATTTCTTTAAGAGAACTATTACTTTGTACAACAGCAGCAGCACTACCAGCTGCACCAGTGGATTGGTGAACAGGACCATCAACGAAAATAATTTCCAAGAGTGTGTGCTGTGTGACTAAGCTTAAGGCATCATATTTGGCTTCAAGGCAAGGGAACACTTTATCAACATAGGGGTCGCAGACTGTTCAACATCTTACCAGAAGATATCACAAACATGGCTGGAACAAGTGTAGAAGCCTTCAAGAGGAAACTGGATAAGTATCTTCACCAAGTGCCAGATCAACCAGGCTGTGATGGATATGTGGGGGCAGTGGGCCTGCAGCAGCAACAGCCAGGTTGACCAGGCAAGCACCAGACAAGCCTGGCCATGGCTGGACTCCAACAGTAGTGAAACTCAAAGGTATATCAAAGGTATAAAGGCGGGAGAGAGCACAACTTTGTAATCGCGCCCAGTGTCAGGCTTCAAAACCCCTCATAACTGTACAGCAATAAAGGAATGGAACAGGACTGCTGCATATGTCAAAGCAGTATAGCATCAGCCAGTTCAAGAGAGAGCCAAAGGTGCCAATGATTGTAGTAAAAGTAAGGAGGGAAAATAATTTTTCTTTTTTTAGCTAACACACAGTAATATAAATTAGTGGACCCGCGTTTGTGACCCTTGATTCGTGAATTTCGACTTTCGACAAATTTTTTCATCAACAAAAATCAAGCCTGTGATGAATTGGTTTGAAAAACGACAAGTTGAGGATTTTGGGGGGGGGGAAAGGAACACTTATTGAACATATGGAATCTTAATATAGGAAACGTTCGCCACACAGTGGCTTCATTCCCCCCCACCCCCCCCCCCCCCCAATCCGATTCAAAGTAGAAAGGCATAAGGAGAGGAGGAGTTTGGCCGTAATCAGTCCTCAGCCTGGAGTCGATGTGTTCAGTCCATCCAATCTTGTAGAATGTACGCATAGGGCCGTTAGACATGGCTAATATACTGTAGTGAGGGTGAGGTGAAAGCTGGAGGAGGTGAGGTCATTAGTGGTACCATCCTTAGTCAAAGTAGGTTCTTCGTCCAAAGGATTGGACAAGTGTTGAAGAATTCTTTGTAACAAGATCCCATGATGCTGCAGTGTCGTCCAACCTTTGGACGAAGACCAACTTCGACTAGTGGATGGTACCACTATGACCTCACCTCCTCTTGCTTCGCCGCACCTCACTACAGTATATAAGCCACGTCTACAGCCCTATGCTGTACATTCTACAAGATTGATGGACTGAACACATCGACTCCAGGCTGAGGGACTGATTACCTCAAACTCCTCCTCTCCTTACGCCTTTCTACTTTGTATCGGACTGATGAAGCCACTGTGTGGCGAAACGTTTCCTGAATAAAGGTTCCCATAGGTTGCATAAGTGTCTCAATCTTCAAAATAAAGCCTATTGGTTCATGATTTTCCTCGTGATTCGTTGGTCGTACAGAACAGGTGTGTGTGGCCAGGAGCGGCCGGGCGTACACAAAGGCTCCCACACAACATTCTGGAGTCAGTGTGGCATTGTTTGTTTCAAGAAAAATACATGTGGTGGTGGTGGTAGAGGGTGGTAGTGGTGGTAGAGGGTGGTAGTGGTGGAAGAGGGTGTTAGTGGTTGTGATGGTGGTAAAGGGTGGTCATGATGGTGGTAGACTCTACTACCAGGTAGAGGGTGGCAGTGATTGTGATGGTGGTAGAGGGTGGTGCCAGTTGTGATGGTGGTAGAGGGTTGTAGTGATGGTGGTAGAGGGTTGGTAGTGGTTGTGACGGTGGTAGTGAGGGCAGTAGAGATGGTGGTAGAGGAGTGGTTGTGTGGTGGTAGAGGGTGGGTAGTGGTAGTGATGGTGGTAGAGGCAGCTAGTGGTTGCTGATGGTGTGATGTGGTAGAGGGTGGTCATGATGTTGTAAAGGGTGGCAGTGAGTGTGATGGTGGTCGAGGGAGTAGTGATGGTGGTTTAGGGTGGTTGTGATGGTGGTAGAGTGGTGGTAGTGATGGTGGTTAGAGGGTGGCGTGATTGTGATGGTTGTAGAGGGTGGTACCAGTTGTGATGGTGGTAGGGGTTGTAGTGAATGGTTGGTAAGTGGTTGTGATGGTGGTGGTTAGGAGGGCAGTAGTGATGGTGGTACAGGGTGGTTGTGATGGAGGTTTAAAGGGTGGTCATGCTGGTGGTAGAGGGTGGCAGTGGATTGTGATGGTTGTGAGGGTGTACCAGTTGTGATGGAGGTAGAGGGTTGTAGTGATGGTGGTAGTGGTTGTGATGGTGGTAGAGGCTGTAGTGATGGTGGTAGAGGGTGGTAGTGGTAGTGCTGGTGGTAGAGGGCCAGCAGTGGTTGTGCTGGTGGTAGAGGGTGGTAGTGATTGTGGTGGAGGGTGTGGTACTGGTTGTGATGGTGGTAGAGGGTCGTTGTGATGGTGTTTAGAGGGTGGTAGTTGTAGTGATGGTAGAGGGTGGTAGTGGTAGTGATGGTGGTAGAGGGTGGTAGTGGTTGCAATGTGAGGTAGAGGGAGGTATAGTGTGAGTGGTTAAAAGGTGGAAGTGATTGTGGATGTTGTAGAGGGGGTGTAGTGACTGTGATGGTGCGCCTTTAGAGGTGATAGTGATTGTGTGGTGGTGGAGGGTGGTATGATGGTGGAAAGAGGGTGGTTATGATGGTGGTAAGGGTGGTATGTGATGGTGGTAGAGGGGGTAGTGGTAGTGATGGGGTAGAGGGCAGCAGTGGTTGGATGGTGGTAGTGGGTGGTAGTTATTGTGGAAGAGAGTGGTAATGGATTGTGATGGTGGTAGAGGGTGGTTGTGATGGTGGTAGGGTAGAGGGTGGTTTGTGGTTAGTGATGGTAGACGGTGGTAGTGGTAGTGATGGTTGGTAAGGGTGGTAGGTGTTGCAAGGTGGCAATGGTGGTAGAGGGTGGTATAGTGGATGGATGGTGGTAAAAGGTGGTAGTGATTGTGTGGTTGGCTAGAGGGTGGTAGTGACTGTGATGGTGGTAGAGTGGTGGTTAGTGATTGTGATGGTGGTAGAGGGTGGTAGTGATGGTGGTAGAGGTTGTAGTGATGGTGGATAGAGGGTGGTTGTGGATGGTGGTAGAGGGTGGTAGTGGTTAGAGTTCTAGCAGTGGTTGTGATGGTGTGTAGTGGGTGGTGTTGTTGTGGTAGAAAGTGGTTGTGATGGTGGTAGAGGGTGGTGAGTGATTGGTAGAGGGTTGGGAGTGGTAGTGATGGTGTGTAGAGGATGGTAGTGTTGCAATGGTGGGTAGAGGTTGGTATAGTGATGGTGGTAAAGGTGGTAGTGATGATTGTGATGGTGGTAGAGGGAGTGGTAGTGACTGTGATGGTGGTTGAGAGTGTAGTGATTATGATGGTGGTAGAGGGTGGTAGTGTAGTGTGGTGGTTAGAGGGGTGGTAAGTGATTGGTGGTAGAGGTGGTGTGATGGGTGGTAGAGGGTGGGTAGTGGTAGTAGTGATGGTTGGTAGCGGGCAGCAGTGGTTGTGATGATGGTAGAGAGGTGTAGTGATTGTGGAGAGGGTGGGGTACTGATTGTGATGGTGGTATAGAGGGTGGATGTGATGGAGGTAGAGGGTGTGGTAGTGGTAGTGTGGTAGAGGGTGTAGTGGTAGTGATGGTGGTAGAGGGTGGTGTGGCTGCAATGGTGGTAGAGGGTGGGCCCTTAGTATAGTGAGGGTTGTAAAAGGTTTAGGTGTGATTGTGATGTTGGTGAAGGTGGTAGTTGACTGTGATGGTGGTAGAGGGTGATAGTGTTGTGATGGTGGTAGAGGGTGGTACTGTGATGGTGGGAAGAGGTGGTAGTGATGTTGGTAGATGGTGGTTGTGTGGTGGATAGCGGGTGTTGTGATGGTGGTAGAGGGGTAGAGGTGTGGGTGAGATGGTGGTAGAGGGTGGTAGTGGTTAGTGATGTTAGAGGGTGGTAGTGGTAGTGATGGTGGTAGGGGTGGGAGTGACTGTGATGGTGGTAGGGGTGGTAGTGATTGTGATGGTGGTAGGGGTGGTATGTTGGTGGAAGAGGGTGGTAGTGATGGTGGTAGATGGTGGTTGTGATGGTCGGTGAGGTTGGTAGTTGGTAGTGATGGTGTAGAGGGCGGCAGTGGTTGTTTGGTGGTGGGGTGCGGTAGTGATTGTGGTAGGGGTGGTACTGGTGGTGTGGTGTAGAGGGTGGTTGAGATGGTGGTCGAGGGTGATAGTGGTAGTGATGGTTGAGGGTGTGTGGTAGTGATGGTTGTAGGGGGTGGTAGTGGTTGCAATTGTGGTAGTAGAGGGTGGTATTGTGATGGTGGTAAAAGGTGGTAGTTGATTCTGATGGGGTAGAGGGGGTAGTGACTGTGATGGTGGTAGAGGGTGGTAGTGATTGTGGTGGTGTAGAGGGTGGTTAGTGATGGTGTAGAGGGTTGGTAGTGATGGTGTAGAGGGGGTGGTAGGAAGTGATGGTGGTAGAGAGTGGTTTGTGATGGTGGTAGAGGGTGGTAGTGGTAGTGATGGTGGTAGCGGGCAGCAAGTGGTTGTGATGGTGGTGAGGGTGGTAGTGATTGTGATGGTGGTAGAGGTGGTAGTGTGGTGGTAGAGGGAGGTAGTGATGTTGGTAGAGCGGTGGTTGTGTGGTTGGTGGTCGAGAGTGGTAGTGATGGTAGAGGGTGGTAGTGGTTAGTGCTGGGTGGTAGAGGGTGGGTAGTGATTGGTGGAAGAGGAGTGTACTGGGTGTGATGGTGGTAGAGGGTGGTTGCGATGGTGGTTCGAGAGTGGTAGTGTTGTGATGGTAGAGGTGTGGTAGTGGTAGTGATGGTGGTATAGAGGTGTGGTCGTGGTTGCAATGGTGGGTGAGAGAGTGGTATAGTGATGATGGTTAAAGGTGGTAGTGATTGTGATGTTGGTAGAGGTGGTTAGTGACTGTGATGGTGTATTGAGGGTGGTAGTGATTGTGATGGGTGGTAGAGGGTAGTGGTAGTGATGGTGGTGAGGGTGGTAGTGATGGTGGGTAGAGGAGTGGTTCGTGCATGGTGGTAGAGGGTGGTAGTGGTAGTGATGGTGGTAGAGGGCAGCAGTGGTGTGATGGTGGTATAGGGTGGTAGTGGCTTGTGTAGGAGGGTGGTATGGTTGTGATGGTGGGTAGAGGGTGGTTGTGATGGTGGTAGAGGGTGGTAGTGGTATGATGGTAGAGGTGGTTGTGGTAGTGATTGGTGGTAGAGGGGTGGTAGTGTTTGCAATGGTGGTGAGTGTTGGTATAGTGATTGGGGAAGAGGGTGGTACTGGGTGTGATGGTTGGTAGAGGGTGGTAGTGACTGTGTGGTGGTAGAGGGTGGTAGGGATTGTGATGGTGGTAGAGGGTTGTAGATGATGTTGGTGGGCTAGAGGGTGGTAGTGGTTGTCGACGGTGTGCTTAGAGGGCAGTAGAGATGGTGGTATAGAGGGTGGTTGTGATGGTGGTAGCGGGTGGTTGTGGGTTTCGTGATGGTGGTAGAGGGCAGCAGGGTTGTGATGGGTGGAAGAGGTGTGGTCATGTGTGGTAAAGGTGGCAGTGCTTATGTGTTGGTGTGAGGGGAGTAGTGATGGTGGTAGAGGGTGGGTGGTGATGGTGGTAGAGCGGTGGTAGTGATGCTGGTAAGAGGGTGGCAGTGATTGTGTGGTTTGATAGAGGGTGGTACTAGTTGTGATGGTGGTAGAGGGTTGTAGTGATGGTGGTAGTGGTTGATGATGGTGTAGAGGGGCAGTAGTGTTGGTGGTACAGGGTGGTTTGGTTGTGATGCGTGGTAAGGGTGGTCATGATGGTGGTAAGGGGGTGGCTGTGAATTGTTATGTGTGTAGTGGTGGTACCAGTTGTGATGGTGGTTAGAGGGTTGTTGTGGTGGTGGGTAGTGGTTGTGATGGTGGTAGAGGGCAGTAGTGATGGTGGTAGAGGGTGGTCGTGGTAGTGATGGTGGTAGAGGGCAGCGTGGTTGTGATGGTGGTAGAGGGTGGTAGTGATTGTGGGAGAGGGTGGTATGGTTGTGATGGTGGTAGAGGGTGGTTGTGATGGTGGTTGAGGGTGGTAGTGGTAGTGATGGTGGTAGTAGAGGGTGGTAGTGTGGCAATGGAGGTTTGAGGGTGGTATAGTGAGGTGGTAAAGGTGGTAGTGATTATGTTGTGGTCGAGGGTGGTAGTGACTGTGATGGTGGTTATAGAGGGTGATAGTGATTTGTGATGGTGGTAGAGGGTGGGTAGTGATGGTGGAAGATGGAAAGAAGAGGGTGGTAGTGATGGTGGTACAGGGGTGGTTGTGATGGTGTTCGAGTGGTGGTATTGGTGTGATGTGATAGAGGGCAGCCGTGGTTGTGATGGATGGTTCGTGGGTAGGAAGTTATTGTGGTAGACGAGTGGTACTGGTTGTATGATGGTGGTGGAGGGAGGTTGTGATGTGGTTAGAGGTGGTAGTGGTAGTGATGGCAGACGGTGGGTTAGTGGGTAGTTGGATGGTGGTAGTAGAGGGTGGTAGTGGTTTCAATGGTGGTTGAGGGTGGTATAGTATGGTGGTAAAAGGTGGTAGTGACTGTGATGGTGGTTGAGGGGTGTCGTGACTGTGATGGTGGTAGAGGGTGGTAGTGCATTGTGATGTGGTAGGTGGTAGAGGGTGTTAGTTGTTGGTGTAGAGGGTGGTAGTGGGGGATGGTGGTCGAGGGTGGTTTGTGATGGTGGTAGAGGGTGGTAGAGTCAGCAGTGGTTGTGATGGTGGTGGAGGGTGGTAGTGATTGTGGTAGAGGGTGGTTTGTGACGGTGGATGGAGGGTGGTAGTGTTGGTAGAGGGTGGTAGTGGTAGTGATGGTGTTAGAGGGTGGTAGTTGGTCGCAATGGTGGTAGAGGGTGGTATTGTGAAGGTGTAAATGTGGTAGTGATGTGATGGTGGGTCACCCCCCGAGGGTGGTAGTGCCTGTGATGGTGGTAGAGGGTGGTAGTGATTGTGATGGTGGTAGAGGGTGGTAGTGATGGTGGAAGGGCGTGGTAGTGATGGTGGATAGAGGGTGGTTGTGATGGTGGGTAGAGGGTGGTAGTGGTAGTGATGGTGGTAGAGGGCAGCAGTGAGTTGTGGATGATGGAAGAGGGTGGTCGTGATAGGGGAAGCGGGGTGGTACTGGTTGTGATGGTGGTAGAGGGGTGGTGTGGTATAGTGATGGTAGAGGGTGGTAGTGGTAGTGATGGTGGTAGAGGGTGGTAGAGGTCGTGATGTGTGGTGGTAGTGGGTGTAGTGATTTGTGATGGTGGTTAGAGGGTGGTAGTGTGATGTGAAAGAGGTTGGTAGTGATGGTGGTAGATGGTGGTAGTGATTTGGTGGTAGAGGGTGGTAGTGGTAGTTGATGGTGGTAGAGGGCAGCAAGTGGTTGTGTGGTGGTTCGTGAGGGGTAGTGATTGTGGTGGTAGAGTGGGTGGTACTGTGTTGTGATGGTGGTAGAGGGGGTGGTTGTGATAGATGGTTGGTCGAGGTGGGTAGTGGTAGTGATGGAGAGGGTGTTAGTGGTAGTGATGTTGGTAGAGGGTGGTGTGGTTGCAATGTGGTAGGGGTGGTATAGTGATGGTGGTTAAAAGGTGGTAGTGATGCGATGGTGGTAGGAGGGTGGTAGTGACTGTGATGTTGGTATAGCGGTGGGTAGTGCTTGTGATGGTGGGTAGAGGGTGGTAGTGATGGTCGGTAGAGGTTGGTAGTGATGGTGGTTAGAGGGTGGTTGTGATGGTGGTAGAGGGTGGTAGTGGTATTGATGGTGGTAGAGGGCAGCAGTGGTTGTGATGGTGGTAGAGGGTGGTAGTGATTGTGTAGCGGGTGGTACTGGTTGTGATGGTGGTAGAGGGTGGTAGTGAGTAGTGTGGTAGAGGGTGGTCGTGGTAGTGTTAGGTGGTGAAGGGTGGTAGTGGTTGCAATGGATGGTAGAGGGTGGTATAGTGATGCGTTGTAAAAGGTGAGTAGTGATTGTGATGGTGTCGAGGGGTGTAGTGACTGTATGGTGTAGTGGGTGGTAGTGATGTGATGGTGGTAGAGGGTGGTAGTGTGGTAGTAGGGGTGTAGTGATGGTGGTAGAGGGTGGTTGTGATGGAGGGTAGAGGGGTGGTAGTGTAGTGATGGTGGTAGAGGGCAGCAGTGGTTGTGATGGTGGTAGAGGGTGGTAGTGATTGTGGGTAGAGGGTGGTACTGGTTGTGATGGTGGTAGTGGGTGGTAGTGGTAGTGTGGTAGAGGTGGTAGTGGTAGTGATGGTGGTTAGAGGGTGGTAGTGGTTTTGATGGTGGTAGAGGGTGGTTGCGACGGTGGAGAGGTGGTAGTGGTCGTGATGTAGAGGGTGGTAGTGGTTAGTGATGGTGTAGGGGTGGTGGGTAGTGGTTGCAATGGTGGTAGAGGGTGGTTAGGAAAGGTGGGTTGAGGGTGGTTACTGGTTGTGATAGGTGGTAGAGGGTGGTTGCGACGTGGTAGAGAGTTTGGTAGGGTAGTCAAGTGATGGTAGAGGGTGGTAGTGGTAGTGATGGTGGTAGAGTGGTGGTATGCGTTGCATGTTAGGTAGAGGGTGGTATAGTGATGGTGAGTAAAGGTGGTTAGTGATTGTGATGACGGTGGTAGAGGCGTGGTAGTGACTGTGATGGTGGTAGGGGTGGTAGTGTTAGTGATTGTGATGGTGGTAGGGGTGGTAGTGATGGTGGTAGAGGGTGGTAGTGATGGTTGGTAGAGGGTGGTTGTGATGGTGGTAGAGGGTGGTAGTGGTCGTGATGGTGGCTAGAGGGCAGCAGTGGTTGTGATGGTGTAGAGGGTGGTATGTGATTGTGGTAGGAGGGTGGTACTGGTTGTGATGTGGTAGAGGGTGGTCTAGTGATTGTAGGTAGAGGGTGGTACTGGTTGTGATGGTGGTAGATGGTGGTAGTGGTTTAGTGTGGTAGGGTGGTAGTGGTAGTGATGGTGGTAGAGGGTGGCTAGTGTAGTGGTTGCAATGGTGGTAGAGGGTGGTATAGTGATGGTGGTAAAGCACCTACACAGTACATTATCCATTTAAGATAAGGTGGCTTTGAAGCCATTGTCGGTTTGTCATGAGCTCAGTCCGTGAAGGAGAATTGTTTATTACAGGTCCTCCATACAAAATCCGGCATCATTGGGCCCTGTAGTGTGCCGGGATGATGAGTTTGCCAGATTACAGAGTGGTTAGGTTAGAATATTTTTTTTTTTTTTTTTTTTTTTTTTAATATCACACTGGCCGTTCCCACAAGGCAGGGTGGCCAAAAAAAAGAAAAACTTTCACCTCATTCACTCCATCATGTCTTGCCAGAAGTGGGGCTTTACACTACAGTTTTTAAACTGCAACATTCAACACCCCTCCTTCAGAGTGCAGCATGTACTTCCCATCTACAGGACTAAGTCCGGCTGCGGTGTCCTGACCCTCCTAAATGTTACTTGCTCACACTCCAAAACAGCTCGTCAAGTATTAAAAACCATTTATCTCCATTCACTCCTATCAAACACGCAACAAGCATACACTGACTGGATAGTCCAAGCCCTCGCACAAAACCTCCTTTACCCCCTCTCTCCACCTTTCCTAGCGGACCCCTACCCGCCTCCTTCATTCCACTCAGACTGATACACTCTTGAAGTCATTTGTTTCGCTCTTTCTCTTACAATGATCCGAACCACCTCACAAACCCTTCCTCCAGCCTCTGGACAACAGTTTTGGTAATCCCGCACCTCTCCTAATTTCAACTACGAATTCTCTGATTATATTCAACACCCACACATTGCCTCAGAATGAATCTCCTACTGCCTCCAGCCTTCTCCTCGCTGCAAACATTCACCCATGCTTCACACCCATATAAGAGCATTGGTTAAAACTATATATCATACATTCCCTCTTTGCCTCAAGGACAAGTTCTTGTCTCCACAGGACTCCTAAGTGCACCACTCCTCTTTTTCCCCTCTTCAATTTATGATTCACCTGTATTCTTTCATAGACCCATCCCGCTGACACGTCACTCCCATATATCTGAGGACATTCACCTCCTCCCATACTCTCTCCTCAATTGCTATTCATCTTTCAGAACCTAATCTTTTTGTATATCATTCATACCTTACTCTTTCCTGGTATTCACCTTTTAATGTTTCTTCTTTTGGCAACCTACCAAATTCATCCCAATCTCTGCAATTCTCTTCAGAATCTCCCAAGAGCACAGTGTCTCAGGAAAAGAGCAGCTGTGAACAACTCCCACTTTGGTGTGTGTTTCTTTATCTTTTAACTCACGGCCTCTTGTCAAGACCTAGCATTTACTTCTCTTACAACCCCTCTCTAAATATATTAGACAACCATGGTGACATCACACATCCTTGTCTTAGGTACTTTTTACTGCGGTAAATAATTTCCCTCTTCTACATACTCTAACTTTGGCCTCCTATCCTCGTTAATAAAAAACTCTTTCACTGCTTTCAGTAACCTACCTCCTTTCACCATTTACACTTGCAACATCTGCCACATTGCCCCCCCTATCCAACCCTGTCATACGCCTTTTCCAAATCCATAATGCACAAAGACTCCTTTAGCCTTATCTAAATACTGTTCACTTATGTGTTTCACTGTAAACCCACCTGGTCCACACACCCCCTACCTTTCCTAAAAGCCTTACTTGTTCATCTGCTATCCTATTTCTCCGTTCTTACTCTTTATTCTTCAATAATAACTTCCTACCATTCACTTTCCAGTTATACTCCGCAGACTTATCCCCTCTAATTTTGCACTCTCGTTTATCCCCTTTGCCTTTATAAAGGAAACTATGCATGCTTCTGCCAATCCCTAGGTACTTACCCTCTTCATACTTTATTAACTAATTGCCACCAACACTCCAATACATATCCCCACCTGCTTTTAACATTTCTATTGTTATCCCATCAATCCCGGGCTTTGCCCCCTTACCCCTTCCATTTTACCTATGCTTCACGAACTTCCCCCAAACTCACAACTGACTCTTCCTACTCCTATCAAGCGGTTATTCCTCATTGCCCTAACACGAAATCACTGTTCCTATTCATCAACATTTCAACAATTCTCAAAAATATTCCTCCATCTTCCAATACTCATGAATACACTTATTAATTTAACAGCTTGACTTACACTGTTCATCGAACATCCGGAAAAGATCGAACATTTCGCTACGTTGACGCTCCAATATCAAGGAACTTTTCGTCATGAAAGCATCAAAATATGTTATTCTGTAATATATCTTCCCATTCTATCAAATGAGTCCAAAAAGAGTATACAAACCTAAAAAACCATCGAAAATATACCAAAGAGGCGGGCTAATGGCTTGCGAAGTGAACTCCCTTATTATAGTCCGGTGTTTCTTATTTTTGTGTACGTTAAGAAGGATCTTTTCATCATAATTGCCAAGTTTCAATGAGATAACCAACAAACAAACCGAAGAAAAAAAATATTACCAAAAATCCATACACTCAAGCCAAAGCCAGTACTGGAATTAAGCCACTTTGTCTGACTTTTCTGGGGTTATCCTAGGTTCTCTATCATACGCTACTATGTATGATAATCTATGTAAACTGTTTTTGTGTATCCTGATAAACTATTTATTTCTAGTCTGTCACTGAGTACAAGAAACTTGCCTTCACTATTTCAATATCCAATTAAAGTGGTCAGAAATTGGGCCAATTTTGCGATCTTCACACAAATTTCAACAGATGCCAAACTTTCAAATAAATAGGGTCCAGAATAAACAAATGCAGACATTACTGGCACTAAAGAACATTTTTTCTGTTATTAGTCACGGCTACAGTGCTCTCGTATATTACTCTTGCCTTACCATGGAAATTGTTATTCACAAAAAAATAGAAGATTTACAGTTATGCAGACTACTGACATTTATTGTAATAATTGTTACAGGGGACCCCGCTTAACAATCCCTCCCCAATGCGACCAATATTTATGTAGTGTATTTATGTAAGTGCGTTTGTAGATGTATGTTTGGGGGTCTGAAAAGGACTAATCTTCTTCACAATATTCCTTTGGGAACAAATTCGGTCAGTACTGGCACCTGAACATACTTCTGGAATGAAAAATGTCGGTTTAACGGGGCGCGGAGGGTTCCACTGTGATAAATATTATCAATCCATTCTTGACTCCGTTACTGGAATTTAGACAGGAGGCGGACAGGTATTGGGCGGTGACGTCATTTGTTTACCTTGCGCTTCACTAAAGAATAGAACATTTCTGCTAACTGTGAGCGCAATTTCAAGGTACCTTTTCGTCATGAAAGCAATCAAAAATAATATCTATTTCTGTATATATCTTTCAGTTATTAATGAGACCGAAAAAAAAAAAATGAGAATATACCATAACAACGATTACAAAAAATATACCGCTAAGCAGCGCTAATGGCTGAGATGTGAACTCCGCTATTATGGTCTGAATTCTTTCATTTATGGTGAACATGAAGTAGTATCTTTCCATCAAAACATTGCCAAGTTTTGAATAAGAGTACCCAACAAACAACGAGGAAATTAATAATTATAATAATTATATAATAATAATAATAATAATAATAATAATAATAATAAATAATAATAATAATACACCTACCATCCGACTTACGACCTGCTCGACTTACGACCACTCGACTTACGACCGTGTTTTTTTTGCCAAATTTCTGGGAAATAAACAACTATTTGTGTTGTACAGAGTGTTTATCCTAAACCTTACAGCATAAAATACAGTACTAACAACATAAAAAGTAAAGTAAAACATGAAATACCAAAGTAAAACAATAAAATAAAGTCATTACAAAAATGTGAGGTTGATATTCAGTAGTAAAGTTCGACTTACGACCATTTCGACTTACGACCGGTTTCTCGGAACCGAACTCGGTCGTAAGTTGGATGGTAGGTAATAATATCTTTATTTACTACACGTACATGTACAAGATATACAGGCCTAGCTGACATCAGTGACATACTACTGTATAGAAAGGCACTTGTTATGCTGAGTATTTCAAGAAAATTAGGTCAGTGTCCCAGGATAACACCCACACCAGTCGACTAACACCCAGGTACCATTTACTGATGGGTAAACATAGACAACAGGTGTAAAGAAACATGCCTAATGTTTCTACCCTGGCTGGGAATCGAATATTTACCAAAAATCATATATGGCTAACCCAAGCCAGGTACTAAAAATAAGCCACGTTGACTTTTTTGGGGTTATCCTAGGTTCTCTACACATATGCTGCTATGTGTGATATTCTATAGAGAGAAAATAACTTTTTTGTTTCATGTTTATGGTGGAGTACGAGTGTATATCATAGTTAGCCCTGTGCCATACTCCATTTTCTCTAATATAAGTCCCCAAGACAAGGATAGGAGAATGGTATTTGTTTACCATATTCTCTTCATAACTCTGTTGAACTGCTCGGTGTTATGCCAAATATTATTCATTCTGGAGTATTTAACATATTTTATGTTATTTATATTGTTTCTTATGTCATATTAGATCAATTGTGATAGGCAAATAAGCTGTAGTGTTGATATTAGTGTAATAATAAAGCACATTCTCCTGTTTCATGAGACTGAGCTCATGACAACTGACAGTGGCTTCAAAGTCACCTTATCTTTAATGGATAATGTACTGTGTAGGTGCTTTACATAATGAGAAGCATTTCTTTTACTCATTGGAACTATGGCTAGGGCTAAAAGTAAGCAGGTTAAAACAATAAATGGAGAAAAAGAAATTGGAATGATTTATGCAGCAAGTAGCGCCACCAAACAGTACCACCAGGTTGGTGTGGCGACTATGGAAATTTGAAATTATGCTAGCCAAAATTTGTGCCGAATAACTGAAGGAACCGAATAACTGATTGCCAGATTTGTGATGGCAGACCTGTATTACGCTAATATCAACACTACAGTTTATTTGCCTATCACAATTGATCTAATATGGCATAAGAAACAATATAAATAACATAAAACATGTTAAATACTCCAGAATGAATAATATTTGGCATAACACCGAGCAGTTCGACGGAGGTATGAAGAGGATATGGTATACAAATACCATTCTTCTATCCCTGTCTTGGGGCTTATATTAGAGAAAAAACCTGAAACAAAAAACTTATTTTCTCTCTATAGATTATCACACATAGCAGCATATATGATTTTTGGTAAATATTTGATTCCCAGCCAGGGTAGAAACATTAGGCGTGTTTCTTTACACCTGTTGTCTATGTTTACCCATCAGTAAATGGGTACCTGGGTGTTAGTCGACTAGTGAGGGTGTTATCCTGGGACACTGACCTAATTTTCTTGAAATACTCTGCATAACAAGGGGCTTATTATTATTATTATATTTTCTCAGTTGTTTGTTGGGTAATCTTATTCAAACTTGGGCAATGTATGATGAAAAGATACTTCTTCACGTACACCAAAAATGAAAGAAATCAGACCATAAATAGCGGAGTTCACTTCTCAGCCATTAGCGGCCGCTTAGTGGTATATTTTTGTATGGTTTTTATAGTTATGTTCTCATTTTTTCGGTCTCATTTGATAGAATGAAACCTATATTACAGAAATAGATATGATTTTGATTGCTTTCATGATGAAAATTACCTTGAAATTGCGCTCACAGTAGCGGAAATGTTCTATTCTTTAGCGAAGCTCAAGAGTAAACAATACCTGTCCGCCTGCCAGTCTAAATTCCAGTACGGAGTCAAGAATGGGTTGACATTATTTATACAATTATTACAATAATGCAGCAGTCTGCATAACAGTAAATCTTCTATTTTTTAGTGAATAAAAATTCCAAAAGGTAAGCAAGAGTAATATAAGAGGGGCCTGTAGCCGTGACTAATTGTTATGGGGCTATAGGACCCAACATGTATTTATAAGTAACAGTTACTCTGGAATACCTAATTATATTGAATTGATGGGGACTTTGCTCTAAATGTCAGAAGGACTGATCAACCTTATGACTGAGGCAGCTGGGTCAAGCCTATTTTTCTCAATATAATAGGTTATACTATAGACACATAAACACACAATTTAAATAAGTAGTTTATAAAGTTGTATTTCCTTTTGTAAAAGTAAAATTAAGGTGTGGTAGAATTGTGGTAACTGGAGAATTGTGCTTGGCAAATAAGTAGTTTATAAAGTTGTATTTCCTTTTGTAAAAGTAAAATTAAGGTGTGGTAGAATTGTGGTAACTGGAGAATTGTGCTTGGCAACAGTTTTGGTGGGAGGAGCTTAGCCTCTTTCTCCCTCTCCCTCGCACTGACTCGCTCTCTGTGGCTGGCCTTCAACCTGGCAGGATCTCTGGGTCCTTCTTCTATCTTTTGGGGCATTATGTGTGCTCCAGGGGTGAGTTTTTTATAATTTAAGTTGTGACCACCATACCCAGGGTGACTAAAGTGTGTCAAAACACTGGTTAGCCCAGAGTTATGTCAAGGAGAGAGAGGACTAAAGTTGTTGAGATATACCATGTGGGAGAACAGCTATGCAGTGTGTAGATCGTTGTTTTGAAAATGTGAGGCTGTAATTGTATATTCTGTACATATCTATTGAGAATACAGTTATATTTTTATAGTAGTAGTTTACATAACCTGTGAAGAGGGCTGGTGAAAGGGTATCAGAGACACTCAGGATGATCAGCCATGATGTAAGTATTACCCCTAGACAAATAAGACCATTAAGTAAAAGCTACCCCACACTAGAACATGTAGTGAGAACCTTACTATCAAAGTAATAAGGGACAAACCAACGTAACATGGGAGCTTGATCGGGAGAGTTATTTGACTGCTAAAATAACTCAAAACATTCTTTGAACTATATGTGCTGGTATGGGGTAATAACAGTTGCATGTTTCTGGTAGAAGATTTACCAAGGTGGGGTCAGTGGAAGTGTTGTTTTCATATATTAGTTTACAGGTTGTTTTTCTCCTAAGGTGGGAGAAAGGTTGAGTAACACATTTTTTGTTGTGGTTATGGTAAGTGCTATGTGCATAGTTACATTCAATTTGTGTTATTTTATGTGCCTGTGGGAACTTTGTCCACTGATACTGTAAGAGGGAAACAAGTGTTTAAAGATAAAAAAAATTTTGTCAGAAGCTTTAGTCTTCTGATTTTTTTAGGCTTCAGGGAAGAAGGAAATAATTCATCAGTAAACATGCCTGTTAATAGTGGGAAAATGAGGA
>NC_069431.1:35783437-35802982 GCF_026875155.1 Cherax quadricarinatus
TACATTGTTTTCCCCCTCTTTTAACCTCTCTCTTTTCTCCATATACTCTTCCCTCCTTGCATCACTTCTACTTTGTAAAAAACTTCTCATATGCTAACTTTTTCTCCCTTACTACTCTCTTTACATCTTCATTCCACCAATCGCTCCTCTTCCCTCCCGCACCCACTTTCCTGTAACCATCTATTCTTTGTATCTCTGTCCTTCTCGGACATTATCTGTCACATATGTTACTTCTGTTACTTCAATTTCAATACTCACTGTTTCCTCTGGAAGAGTCTCACTGTGACTCTTGCAGCATTCAGTTGGAGGCTTTTCTCGCTTCTCTCACTCTCTGTTTTAAATACGGGTTCTCCACCCATTTTAATCCTCGTACTCATTCTCTCTTGCATCGATCTCTTGGTTTGGGTTTGCTCTTCCTCAACTGTATTAGTCTTTACCTGGTCTGTCCTCCCAGACTTGCATGACAGCGATCATTTTCCAATCATTCTTACTTCTTCATATTCACCACCTCCTAGTAGCCCACGCTGGCAATTTGACCGATCGAACTGGGACCTTCACTCACTTCAAACTGCTTTTAGAGAGAATACTTCTTCGTCCCTCTTGATGAGCTTTTACACCTCTTTTCGACCTCAGTTTTAACCACAGCTTCATATTCTATACCCCTAACCTCAGGCAGGCATTCTCAGAGAAGCATGCCTTGCTGGTCTCCGGACCCGCCATGTCATCCGTGACACTAAGTGCACTTGCTGGTGGGATTGTTTCTACAGTCACTTCTGCTTCCTCATTGAGTGCAGTCTAGGAAAAAGTACGGAAACTGAGTGGTAAATACCCTCTTGACCAGGCTCCCATTCTTCGAGTTTGCGGTGTTGCTATAACAAACCCTCTTGACGTTGCAACCGAAATTGGTAATCATCTTGTCCATATCTCTCAAGGGCTCCATCTATGTCCCTCGTTCTTTCCTCCAAGTCTGTCAGAGTTAGAGCCTTATACTTTCCGTCTTTCAGATAAGAATCATGTAATGTGCCTTTTACACGTCTGGAACTGGAGGCAAAACTCTCTGCTTGCCGATCATCGGCAACTGGGCCTGACCGCATTCATATTCATATGCTACAGCATTTACGTCAGTCAGCCCTTGCTGTCCTCTTTCCACAAAAAGGTACTGTGGGACATGACGCCTCCCACTATCGTCCATTACTCTTACCAGTGCAGTTTGCAAGGTGATGGAACGTCTGGTAAATAGACGTTTGATGTGGTATTTAGAGACACTGGTGAATATGGCTTTCGTAAGGGCCGTTCTATGATTGACCCCTTACTACACTTGGACATATAAGTTCATAATGCTTTTTGCCAATAACCACTCAGTCACCACCATCTTTTTTGACCTTGAGAACGCATATGAATAACTTGGAAGTATGACATCTTGGTTCAGGTCCACTCCTTAGGCCTCCGAGGCAGTCTACCCTTTTCCTTACGAACTTCTTAAGTGAGAGACATTTCCACATTCGGGTTCATAATATGCTTTCCCAGGATTTTTTCCAAGTTGAAGGTGTCTCCCAGGGATGTGTTCTGAGCACATCACTTTTTCTCCTTGCTATAAACCTTCTGGCACCTATTCTTCCATCTAATATTTGATCATCAATCTATGTTGATGACTTTGCTAAAATTTGTGCAGGCGCTGACTGTCACCTCACTACAATTTCTTACCATCATGCGGTCAACCGTATTTCCAATTGGGCCACTACTCATGGGTTTAAATTTTCTAGTACTAAAGCTCACCAAATTACTTCTACAAGACGTTCTATCGTCTCTGATCATCCTCTGATCATCCATCAGGCTTCTCGATCTTCTGTTTGACCATTGGTTATTGTGGAAATTTCTCATTACCTTTGTGAAGGCAACTTGTCATAGCCGGCTGAACCTCCTTAAAACCCTCGCTCATCTTTCTCAGGGGGCTGATCGTAGAACACTCCTTCGACTACATTAAACACTAATTTTATCGAAACTCGATTATGGAGACCAGATATATTCAGCGGCCTCTCTTACAACCCTTTCTAGCTTTAAATCCATCCATCACCAGGGATTACGTTTATGCCTAGGTGCTTTTCGCTCTTTACCAGTTGAGAAACTCTATGCAGAGACGAATATTCCGTCCTTGATCGATCACCGTGATGCTCATTGCCTTCGCTGTTATGTTCGCTCTCATGACCTCCACAATCCTTCCATATAGGGGATAGTTACTGATGTTAGTAGATGTTCTTCATTTATTCGTCGCCCCTTTTGCTCAGTCCCTTATCTCTTTGCCTGCATTCGCTCTTGTCTTCTCTTAGTTACCACCTTCCTATGTTCATATAGCATCTCACTTTTCCCTACCCCCTTGGACAGTTACAACGGTTTGTCTGTTTTTTCCCACTGCCATGCGCAAAAGCCCAGTTGCCTATGGTGGCTTCTTGCTGTTTTTCTTAACCATTTTCGATCTCAATCTCATGCAATCGCAGTGTACACTGATGGTTCCAAGTCTCCTGATGGCGTTGGATTCGCTTCTTCTTCTCGATTCGCCGGTACTCTCCCGGCCCGGGCCTTTTCCAAGTGGTGGCCCGGCCTTGGCTCCCTGTCTCGGGAGTATCTCAGACTAATGTCTGTTATTGGAGGAGGCACAATTATCTACTCATCGTTGGGACCAACTGTCTCCAGGCCTAGCCACATTCCTCGCCCTCACGGGGCTCATAGGGAGACACTAGGCCTTTGGTACACCTCATCCCCTGGTTCTTCGTATCCAACTTTGGTTATGCTGTATGTCTAGCAAGCACAAAGATATTTTTTTTTGTTGGGTCCCCAGTCATGTTGACGTACAGGCAATGAACAGGCAGACACTGCTGTGCGGTCAGCAGTATATGACCTCCCAGTTTCGTATAGAGGTGTTCCAATCAGACTATTTTGCTGTAATTACTACCACCTTCACACCCGTTGGCAGCAACGTTGGCCTGATATGCTACATAACAAATTACATTATATTAAACCAAGTATAGGTTTCTGACACTCTTGTCATCAATGTCAAGGTTGGGAGACTGCACTCTCCCGTCTTCATATCGGCCACACTCGTCTTACTCACGGGTGTCTCATGGAGAGGCACCCTGCTCCATTCTGTGAAAATTGTCAGATTCCAGTTTCTGTTAGCCTCATTCTGTTGGACTGCCCACTCTATCAACGAGCACGAAGAATTTTCCTCCAACGTCGTCACTGCTCTACTGCCCTTCTTTTACCTTCCCTTCTGGCTGATGGACCCTCCTTTAACCCACACTCTCTCATTGACTTTTTGACAGCAGCTGAATTACTGCACAAACTCTGATGTTGATGCCTCTAGTAGTCCTCACAGCCATTTTATCTCACTCTCTTGCTACCCTCTAACCCTGCACTATCCACTGAATACTACACCCCATGACCTAATAATCCCTCTCTCTCTCTCTTGCTACTCAATATTCCTGCATCCTTCCCTGCCCTACTGCACTGTATGACCATTGTGGGTTTAGCACTTCTTTTTGAATATAATAATCTTCCACACACTATGGTTCAGCGAGACTTTCTAATATATAATGCAGACATTGTGGAGCACCTCGAGCTCCAAAACATTCTGATTCTTATAGCTAACATTTTCCTGTCCATGGTCGAGCAACATTTTCCTAGTAAACTAGCAAAATTATCATTTCACTGCCGAAAACTTGCACTCTCGGTATATATTTATAGCAGGACAACGTTTACAAGTAAGGGAATTAATACACAATCAGCCTGCACATAGAAGACGATGTTTCGGTCCTACTTAGACCATTTACAAAGTCACACTCCCTTATACACAACTTTCCTTGTATGAATCTTAGTCGTGACTTTGTCTCTGTAGATGCCTTCCTTTCCCTTTACATTGTAAAATGCTCCAAACTTCAGAACACTCGTGACTTAACCTGATTCTTTTTTCTCCTTCTCCCTTTTCCCTTTTCCTCTTTCTCCTTTGGGGTTTCTTTCCTCTGCCTTGTGTATTTGGTGCTTTATTATTATTTCCCCCCTCTGTGTTCTTGTTCCTACCCTTAGTGGGCCCTGGCTCCCTTGCAGTGTTCCTCTTTCATACTATTTGACTGACTCCACTACTACTACTACTACTACTACTACTACTACTACTACTACTACTACTGCTGCTACTAGTACTAGTAGTAGTAGTACTACTACCACTACCACCACCTCTCTTCCTCCTTTCCTACTACCTCTCTTGTCCCGTCTCTGTTTGCTGACCTAAATATATACTCCCTCCTTATCTCATTTTTGTTAGTGTGACTTGGTAAATGGTCCAAGTCGGACAGAAACGTCTTCGTAATCTCCTCTCTTCAATGTGCGGGTTATTTGTGTGTTGTTCCAGTCACGGTATTGTGCCTTTTTTTTTATTAAGGGAATTAATACCAACACCACGACAATGTAGAAATTGTTGGCACTCCTACCACCCAGCTAAATATTGCAGCTCAATGATAGAATACACAGTCTGTGGTGCAGTTGACTATAACAATCCGTCCTGTAACCGTCCTGCAGGATGTGCCTAAAATGAGGTGCACCCTGCATATTCTCGTCGTTGCCTGACTGTCTTAAGAGAAAGGAGGATTCGTTGTCATAGGGAGAATAAGGGTTCCTCTTATGCCATTGCAGTTACTCATCTCCGTTTTCAAGAGAGACTCCTATGGCTTTCCTTCTGAGTAACTAGATGTCCTTAAACGTTTATAGTACTTACAGTCACCTCTATAATACCTGCTTACACAGTCATCTCTGTAATACCTACTTCCAAAGTCACCTGTGTCTAATTCTTTTGCAGTCTTTGCCTCTGATACTCCTACCTCATCGTCTGCTACTGTTTTTCCTTCATCGTCTTTTCTTACTCTTATGCTTCTCCGCCAACACGGCCATCTTCTCGCATTCCTACACTCCAAAGTCCGAAGCTCAAAACTTCTTCATCCCCTAAACCACATATGGTTTCCCATACTTTTTCTGCTTCTGTGAATAGTCCCTTACCTCATACTACATTAGTTCCCATTGAAGATTGTGGCATGCAAAGAGTACGTAACCTTTATTCGGCGCATGGACACACCCTCAGCGAACCAGGTTGCTAAGAGTTGATGATGGGGCCCCATCGTTCAACTAGTGACCAGGTTCTAGCCAATAAGAAGGTGGGATTGACAATCGCAGAGGTTATGTGGATACAGCTCTCCTGTCTGCCCTTGTCATTCCCATTCTAGAGCTGGTTGAAGCACGGTCTGCTATCTTGTGGCTTCTATTTCTGCCTTGCTTACTGTGGAGTGCACTATATTTATCACTGTACATAGTGTACATATTGCTGTTATAAATTGGTGAAGGATAATATAAGTCTAAACTTTTTCTACTGTGTTTATTTGCTCCCATTACACCTGGGATAACAGGCCATTTGAAATTCCTAGGTTGTAATATGGGGGCCTGTCCGGGAGCTGGACTTAGAGAAACGGTTGAGCTTGGGTGAAGCTTGTAGCAGGAACATTGTGTCGCTTGCTGTTTCGCTTCGCTTTTACAAATTTTGCGTGTCAGTAGGCTTATGGATCAGCCTTGCTATTGTGTGATCGTTCAACAGCTCGCTACTCGCTTGTTTCACGCGCGTGTTCTGCTTCGCTACGGTCTAATTTTTGATATGCAGTCGGGCTTTGCTTGTATGAGTATTCTGCAATCGTTACTGTGCAGAGATAAAGCGTGTTCTGCAAATTAACGTGTTACGTTGGTATTCGTACTGTGCATAGCGATAAACTTATGCCACCTAGACGAAGTTCAGACGCTGTGTTCGGCATTATACTTTTGCATACCTACCTAAAATTGTCCTACAGCGTGTGTTGGCAAATTGCTCGTTCCATTGGCATTCCTATAAATGCACTCTCACAGTGCGCAACTTGCGTTAAATTATTGCTGAATACTTATTGAAGAAGAGAAGCAATCAAACTCTCCTATCGGGAGCTAGGGCAAAAACTACTATGTTCTCGCAGCGAGGAAGATGATATACCTACGGGCAAAATGGTCAGTCTAGTGCTGCTGGGTTTGTCTCAGTGTGAATCAGCGTCGTTGGCCACTTGAGTGGCAAAAAAATCAATCTTGAGGCAAACTAGGGAAACAGGAGCATTGCAAGGGAAGAATTTGAATAGGGGAAAGAGGGAAAGGAGGCAAGTTTTCGCATTCTGTAACGATTTCAGTTTATTACAAACAAGCAGTACAGCTTGTTCCCCGCTTCAATGAGGCCGAAACAGTGCAATTTCTTCGAAGCTTCGAAAATCAGCTCTAGCTTGAGGTGGCCGGACAGCACTGGGCAAGCGTTGGTTATACAGCATTATTGGGTAAGGCACAGGAATTTACGTCGGTATTAATGACGCTGAATTCTCTGATTATCAAGTAGTGAAAGACCACAGTGTTGGGAGCTCATATACATGTTATCAGCTCTATAATTATCGTAAGACCTTCAAATTGACAGGCGGCCAAGCTTAGTCAATCCTGGTGGACTTTGTGGGACAGCAAACCAAAGCTTTTACCAGACTGGTATCTAAAGCGAGTGGTTGTCTCTAACTTTGAGGTGCTGGTGCAGCTTTATTCTGATTGATAAACTGTGCGAGTTGTGGGGACCAGATGTTCGTGTTCTTCGAAGGATCGTGGACTTACCACTGCATTGGAGGCGGTCCAGGTTGGCTGATACCTTCGAAACGAACCGCTTCCTTGTCCGAGGCGGTACTTCCTGTCTCTCTTTTCAACAGTCTGGCGTGAGCAGAGATCGAAACTTTGGAGAATGAAGTGCAGCGGAGGAGAGCGTCTACGTTCATCCCAAAATAAGTCAAACCTGGTGAGCCACGCTTCTCAAATATGGTCCCCCTGCGGAGAGGCAAACTATTATGGGCATCTCGACAACTATATTCAGAGAGGCACAGCCAGAACGACCACCACTTTGGAAGTCATCAGGGAGTAAAGGCATCCTGTCGTCTGCTTCAAGTGCAATAAAGTAGGTCACATCAGTTCCAACTGCCCAAAAACCTCTACCCATCGTGAAAATCTTTAATAATCCCTAGTAACATGTCCCCTAGAGAAGTAGAAAAAGGTATGGCACCTTATTATTACTTACTGTTACTTCGTGTCATGAAACCTATAATGATTAATGCTTCTCCAGTGTTGGCCATACTCGGGCAAACATCCAAGGTTGTTGGGAGAATGTTGAACTATCCTTGGACGACTCCGATCTCGGAATAGCCACGTTTGTTTTATGAGACCACACCGGCCGGAGTCTAGTAAATCAAGTGAACAGACCCCGATCAGCCTTCCTATTCCCAGGGTTGCAGGATTGCACAGATGTCGTCTGTTCCATGCCGAGGGGATGTCCTTCCGGGAGGAACCAACGAAAGGACCCTTCTTTAAGATTCGCTTTTCCAGGCAGCCATGGGTAAAATCTCTTAGGGGTCATCCAGTCAAGTTCAAAGTATGAAGTTATAAATGATTATTTGGTTTGCACTGAGACTGGTATCGGAGAAAGGAGGGCGGCAATTATACGACAGGTTTAGTGGTTCCAACAAGTATAGACCTCAGATATTAAATATAGCTCTAATACGTCATCAGGAGGTCACTTAGGAATTACAAAAAACCTTGTTATAGAAATCACAAAGAATTTTATTGGCCAAAATTAAGAAAGATGTGAAGAATCATATTAGGTGTTGCGAGTGTCAGCAAGTGGAAAAACCTGGACATTCCATTAAACTGCCACCTCTCCAACCCATACCTGTGATGGAGAACCTTTTGCAGTTTTATTATAGAGTGTGTAGGTCCAAATACCTAAGTCAAAGTCTGGAAATCAAGTATTTATTTAATTATGGATAAAGTAACCAGATACCTGAATCGTTCCCAATGCGTAGTATCAATACTAAAGTATTATTTCTCAACGCTTTAACAATATTCATTTTCTTGTTTTGGCATTCTAAAACTATACAAAGTGATTCAAGGGTACTAAACTTTTCATGCCAAATGCATTTAGGGGAAGTATTAACTAGGTTAGGGATAATTCACACTTATTCCACTTGCCTATCATACCTCAGTCCCAAGGCGCCTTGGAAAGATTCACCAGACACTAAAAACAATGATGAGAAGTTTTTGCATGCATTTCCGACAGAATTGGGATGAATTCTATCTTGTTGCTTGTTCTTCAGTACGAGAAAACCGGTGCAAGAGGGTCTACAGGGTATAGTCCGTTTGAGCTGTCTTTGGGCACAATGTACGAGGTCCTCTTCGGGTGCTCAAAGAAGGATGGATGGGAGAAAGACGCATAGCTCAGACTCTACAACCTCTCAAGTTGCCAGGTGGCAGAGAGTTAGGCCACGGCTAACTAAAGATAGCTCAAGTATAGATGATAACAGAGGTATGACAAAGTGCACAATTCCGCTCCTGCCATCAGGAGGACAAGGGTGTTGGTGCGGGAACATTACCTGGCCACACCTTGAAGCTAGATATACGGGACCTATGGCAGATTGTAAGTAGATTATCTGATTTAAATTAGTGGTAGTCCCAGTGATAGACCTAAAAAAAAGAAAAACTTACCACATTAATAAAATCAGGCCTTTCCATACCACAGATAAAGTCCCAGTAATGGCTTGTCCTCTAAATCTGAGGACGACTATGACTCTTTGCACTCTATCTCTGAAATTAATACTAAACTTTCAAATTCTGTACTCCTCAAGGATCCTAGGCCCTTTAATGGCTGGATTATCTGAATTACAAGCAAACAATTTAATGAGCTTCTACAGTCATATCCTAATATTTTTTGGATGTGCCGAAAAAATGTACGTTAGGTTACCATGATTGTGAGATGTGGAAAATCTAATACCAATTCAACTCTCCCCCACAGAGCTAATCTGATAAGCATAGGCTACTTCAGAGGAAAGTAGACTTCTTGTTAGATCATGGTTTAGTGGAAGGAGTCATCTAGTCCTGAGGCTTCACGCTGCATCCTAGTAAAAAAGCTGATGGAGGGTTTGTATGTGCACGACTACCGTAAAGTGAAGAGGTCAAATCACAGATGCTTACCCTCTTCTCGTTGGATGAAGTACTTGGACTTTGTGGGTAAGGCTACTTTTGTGTCCAAATTAGATCTCCTTAAGGATTACTATCAGGTACCTTTGACAGATAAGGCCGAGGGAAATCTCGGCCTTCGTGATTCCAGGAGGTCATTATCAGTATACAGTTACGTCGGAATGAAACAATTCCCCCTCTTCATTCCAGAAACTCATCCATCAGGTTATTAAAGGACTTGAAGGCACGGCCAGCATACCTAGATTGATATTGTTGTGGGTCTGATACTGGGATCAAACACCTACTTAGACACTTAACAAGCTGTTTGAGCTTTAAGAATTCCCAATTAAAGTTAATTTATCTAAACTTACTTTGGCCAGGCCACTATCACTTTTTAGGCCATGAAGTAGGTTGTGGTAATGTTGCACTAAAGGCTAATGTTCTTTCGATTTAAGAATATCAGTTCCTCATGATAGGAAAAACTCTTCACGTTTCTAGGCATGATAGGATTTACAGAAGATTCTGTAAGTAATTTCTCAGATATTGTAGCCCTCTTACCTCTGAGTACCAGTAATAAAGTTCCCTTTAATTGGAGTCAGTTGTAACATGCTTTTAATAAAGCAAAAAGGTTTATTGTGCTCTGCACCATTCTACTGTCTCCAGACTTCTCCAAACCTTTTTCATTACAGGTTGATCTTGTGGGGCTGGGGTTGGGGCGGGTACTATACAAATCGGGAACTAGGTGTTGCTGCCTGTAGCATACTTTTCAGCCAAGTTCCAGCCACTCAGAGAGCTTACTCTTACCATGAGAAAAAGAAGCCCTCGCGCTGGTACTGGCTTTGGAGCATTTCGATGTTTATGGGGGGCAGGACATCGCAGGTGGTCACAGTCTTACAGTGATCACAAACGTTAGTCTATCTCCAGCCATGAAGAATCAAACACAAGGCTTATGCGTTGGACGTTCAGGCTGCAAGCCTACAACCTAAAAATAAAATAGGTTGCCGGGCAAAGAAAATGTGTTGGCAGACTCTTTGTCAAGAGTCTAGTTTAATATTATTTATTTAGGTTAGGATGTATTTGTGGTAAACGCCCCTTTCAATCTCTTTTTTTTCTATCACCTGATGTGGGGGTTTTTAGTGAGGGGATACGGATCGTCGCTTGTATCGTGGACCTATGTTGGCCTATATGGACTGCTGTCTCACTGGAGTTTAGGGTTTGGCTTGTGGTTCACTAGGAAAGCGAGCTCTATCTAGAGTTTGGATGGTGGTGAGGGTAGGGACGGTCCTATTAATTTGTGGGCCATGGCGGCACTGGTTACCACGGGGAGGTGGCAGGCCTAATTCCTTGAGCTTCTCGGAGGGTGGGGGTTGTGCATGCAATGAGTACGTAACCTTTATTCGGCGCATGGGACACACCTCATTTACAGGCTATCTCCCAACCCGCGAACCAGTTGTCTAAGAGTTGATGGATGGGCCCCATCGTGAATAGTGACCAGGTTCTAGCCAATAAGAAGGGGGGTTTGACAATCGCAAGGGGTTATGTGGATACCGCTCCCCGTCTGCCCTTGTCTTCCCATTCTAGACGGGTTGAAGCACGGTCGCTATCTTGTGCTTCTTTTTCTGCCTTGCTTCCCGTGGAGTGCATATTTTTATCACTGTACATAGTGTACTTTGCTGTTATAAATGGTAAAGGAAATATAAGTCAAAAATTTTTTTACGTGTTTATTTGCCCCCCATTACACCTGGAAAAAGGGCCATTTGAAATCCAGGTTGTAAAAAAGATGTTCATCAGCCCCACGAGTCACCCCCTTCCTGTCTCTAAATTTTTCTACCACCAAGCTCTCGCTATCTTCCTCTTCAGCAGCTATCATCCCCCCAACCAGCTTACGTTGGCATTCGAACGGGGTTACGTCCTTATTACGTCAAACCTTGATTTTTTCCCCAGATGACCTGTTACAAATATTTGGGCCCCCTTTGTTAACTAAGCCTAAAATGCATTTCCCCCAAGCCCGGTGACATCTTGGAAGGTCCTTGGTGGTCCCCTGATTGTGTTTGGCATTTACGCTGAAAATTTTGTGCGTGAGGCCCATAACCCTTACAATGAACTGCAAGGGGGGTCTTTGATTTTAAAGGATCGAGAGCGGTTTGCCTTAAAAAAAATGCCTTTTCGGCATATTGTTTCTACGGTCATCCGTTTTGGAAAAAAATGGGAAACGGAGCATAGGTTCACCCGCCCAGCCCCATTTCTTTCATTTCCAGCGTAAGCATTGCAAACCCTGTTTAAATTGCCCCAGAAATTTGGGCATCCTCTAACCATATTTCCACATGCTCCATCAGTGCCCCCCTTTTTTTTTTTATTCAAAAATGCCAAGGGTTAGTACATATAAATTTTAACTTAGCATAGAAGAATCTTACATGCCTTTCTTGCATGAGTCAACATGAGTTGACGCTTTCCACTTACTGACCGTCGACAGATAGATCTGATCATTCATATTTGTATGTCTCAACATTTAAATCAGGTTCTTGATTGGCCATGGAAAACCGCAATTGATCTGCTCTTTCATTAGTCAGATACTTCGACCATAATGCCTCCCAGTGCCGACCAATTTTTGTTACTAGTCCAGTTTGCTAATTGTTGGAACGTCTGGTAAATAAACGTTTCATTATTTGGAGATGCATAATTGTCTTTTCATTCGTCAGTTTGGCATTCGTAAGGGCCGATCCACTATTGACCCATAACTCCGTTTAGATACTTATATTAGAATTGCCTTTGCTAGTAAACACTTGGTTATCAGTCTTTTTTTTTTTTATCTTGAAAAAGCTCATGGCATTACCTGACCTTAAAATGTCTTGGCCCAATGTGAGGAAAAAGTTCAATAGATAGGAGTAGTGAGGGAGTATATAGGAACAATAGTTTCATTGCCGGCTACTTGTTAAGGTAGGGTAAGTCAAGCTCCCACTATTCCCCCCCTTTCTCCCCCCTCCCCGAAAGTGATAGTTTGATTGCCGGCTACTTGTTAAGGTAGGGTCAGTCTAGCTCCTGCTATCCCTTCCCCTCCCTCTTCCCCCCCCCAAAGGTGACGTGTGGGGCTCCGGCCAAACAGTAATCACTCGACTCACAGCTCCCAGCACTACTGTAAGTACATGCTTGCTCATATTCTAGTGGACTTACTGGTTGAAAGCCTCACTTTTGACCAATAATAAACTTAGTCCTTTCAGTCTTGCTCTGTTAAATGTCTTAATAATCACCACGTCTTTTAGGTATTGTACTTATCATGGAGAGTGATTTCTTAAGCAGTGTGTAACCTGTCTCTCTTTACAGCTTGGAATGACAGAATGGGTCCCTGCCAACCAACGATAGAAAATTTAAGGAGACGGACTATCGTCCTGAGACGTCCCATTTTTCATCTACTTGCCTGTGCACATGTATGAAGAATCAGGACGTAACCCCTCATCATTGCAGTGGTAAAGAACCTGATTTCCTGTCATCTGGATAGATTATTTACGGCTATAAGAACGAGCCGGTGGGTTGTCACCAACACCTGCGACCCCCCCCCCCTATCATAAGCAACGGCTACGATTTCAAGAACACGCAGTGTCACCAACACCAGACACCCAAGTTTTTTTACAATTAGCGTTTAATTCAGATATCATTTATATTTTTTTATTTTTCATTTTCTTTAATGTAGGATCAATATTTCATATTTAAGTGTTTTATATTTTATATTTTCTAAATAATAAAGTGTTTATGTTTGTCAGTTTTTGTTCTTTTTCTATGCATTAAATTTTCCTGAGGAGGAGCCAACCTGGGTAATACTGACTGAAGTTGTTACAGGCTGGTAACCTTCACAAGGGCGCCCTTGCCGGATACGCCCGATGAAAAAGATAACTCCATCTCGAATCTACCATTGGAAACTTAAAACCCGCATCAACGCGGTTACCACAGCCATGAGAAAACATTCTCATGGTAGAATACGGTACAGGTTTTTAAAAAGTTTTGGTGTTGTTATAGTCTCTTTTTATTGTAAGTCAAGTCAGGCAGGATAAATAGTTAATTCTGCCCCCTTTTTTTTGAGCTTGAAAACACTTTGGGGGGATTGATCTGGGGGACCCGAGGTTTTCCAGTGACATTTGTTTCTTGGCTTTTATTAATAAAGGGGAACTGTGTAGGACAAATCTTGATTTTTGGTGAAAAGATTGGATGGTCAAGGGACCCCATTCTACTTCTGTTTGCTGGGACCGGGCCCCCCCAAAGGAAGTTCCTTGATTTTGGTGGGGGGGTCTTGATTTGGGGAATTGGATCTGTGCTCCATTCCCCCCGAATTAAGCCTGTCCTTCCACACCCCCCCCCCCAGGCGCTGTATAATCCCCCGGTTTCCCTTTCCCCCCTTGATTTAATAATAAAACGGAGCCGGCATAGAACCCTTCGTTTTCATTAATACATTTGTTTAATTGAAGCGGGATCGGCCCTCGGGTTTATTTGCATTTTAGCAACAGGAATTGAACCTCCTTTTTTTTAATACCAATTTCATTTTCCCTGATAGTTTAAGTTTTTCTTGAAGTATGGGGGGAAAATACCATTTTTTGGATGAAGGGAAGTAAGTTGGGAAAAAACAGGGAAAAATTTAGAAGTTTTCTTTTAGTGAAAAGACCCGGGAAAAGAAAAAAAAAGGGAAAGGAATTTTGAAAGACAGGAAAAAAAGGAGAGAGAGAAAATGAAAGAGAAACCCAGACAAAAAGGGCGAGAAGACAAAAAAAGAGCTGATAAACATGATAGTGAGGAAAAGCTAAGAACGTGAGGAAAGAACTTGAGAACATAGTTGAAAGAGAGAGAGAAAGGATCGCGAGCTCAAAAAAAGCTCGCCTTAATTAGAGAATAAAAAGTTAACTTTTCATAACAGCAATTAAAGGGGAAAGGGAAAAATAATGGAAAAACGGCAGAAAACACTTATTCCAACACTTAATTTCCCTCTTTCACGGGGTGAAGACAACTTCATACTTATGGGTTTGAAAATCCCGCTACCCTTGTGAATGGCCTGCTGACCCGGGGCTAGCGGGTTTTGGAAATGTTTTTTTCGGAACACTTTGAATATCTTGCAATTTGTCGCGGGATACATATTAATTATAACCTACGAAAAAGGCAATCCTTAAAGAATCAAAAAAAACAAAATTCTTACGGAAAGTTTCAGGATCCATTTTAACAGCCTGGCCAAAACTTTCAGCAGTTACAGGTAACACTCTTTCGTGTGTTGACTTTTGGACAGGGGTTTCAGGTTACTGCCATTCCTGACAGCTTTTCCCCCACCAGATAAGAACATTCATTAGGAACGAACCGATTAAAGCTGGGAAGTTGCGAGGCCGCTGACTTGTATGTGAGGCTCAAAAATTTCTATAAAGACCTAAAGGAATAAAAACCCTAAGGGCGGGGTTTAAAACCCTAAAATCAAAGCCTTAGGGAAAAGAAAATGATTCTTTTATTCCTGTTTTCATTTGTGGGGCGTTAAGGGACTAAACGTCAAGATTTCCTTCTAAGAAGGCCCAAAAATTTGGGAAGGGAGTTTTAAAAAGACTGTAATGTCAAGCACCCTTCTGTTCAGGAACAGTTAATAGACTTAATGTATCTACATTTTACGAGAAGGGACACAAGATAGTCATTTCTGAAAAGCTGTTCCCAAACCCTTAAAGAAACTCATTCTCTGCTTATTTTCAGATTTTTGGGCGTATGGGACACTTTTTCCTCCATCCTTTGTTACTTAGGTCAAAATGGTTCACAGGTTGGTCTGAAGCCGTACTAGCTCCCATCACTTCTTGCTCCGTACTATAGGAAATGTAAAAGGTGCCATTCTTCCTTCTGGGGTTGACCTTTCATCACAAAAAATGGACATAATTTTTCGACCCTCTTCATTAGAGTCAGAGAAGCCCTCGAAAGTTCAGATGAGAAAATGTCTCGTGAGATTCATGTGAGATTAAAACCCAGTGATGTACTCTCGAAAGCGAGGTGGGTAGGATCACCGGTTCATTGTTAGATGAAAGTAAAGTTCCCCTTTTCCGAACTATAAATGTTTTTTGACTGGGCTAGCCCCAAAGCCCGGCTTTCCTCTGTCCTCTTGTTTTTTCCCTGCTTAACCCCTTTAGATATATCAAAGGACTCTTTTGTAAATTTACAACGTAATTGCCCTTCTTTTTCGAATTCCCATAATGCAGCTAAACAAAATCAAGTTTTTCAAGGAAAAACTTTCTTTAAAAATTTGAATATTTTAAAAGTATTTTGTTAAGTCATATTAAATTAAAATTCCGATGAGTAGACTTTTCCATTTTAGTTTTTCCCAAGAAAATGCAGAGGACGTTTTTAAAAAATGGCTCATGACCTGCCAGTGGCGGACATTTCTCGCTTCGTAAAACTTGAATAAAATTGGGGAAAAACATATTTTTGGCCTAAAATGTCCTAATTCACCCCTTTTGTAGATCGTGAAAAGTTTGCCAACTGTCATCCCCCCGGGGACCAGGCGAGTCCCTTGGTAAAAAATTTTATCTTTAGGTCCCGTTTGAGAGAGTAGCTATTGACATCTTTGGGTCCTTTATCCCACTTTCATCGGGGGGACTTTAAATTTTTTAAATTTAGTTGATTATGCTTCGAGTTTCCCTGAAGCTGTCCCCTTAAGACCATAACTGCTACGAGGGGGGCTGAACCCCTTTTGTCCATTTTCCAGATGGGGGATTCCTAGAAAATTTGTCTGACCTGGGACACAATTCACTCGGACTTAATGAACATCTTTTTCCCCCTTCTGGGGGTGAAACCTTCTCTTCACCCACCCTATATCCCGCTGTAAAGGGAGGATTGAGCGCCCGCATTCAATTCTCAAATCCATTTTAAAAAAACTTTGCTCCCCTTAAAATAAGGAGTGGCATCGTTACCTACCTGTGCTTTTTTGCCATTGGGAAGTTCCCCGTGACCTTTGGGGTTTTTACCTTTTGAACTTCTCTTGGTAGACAGGCCGAGGTCCCTTTTCATCCTTTTTGATTAGGATAAAGAGGGGGTAAATGTGAGGGTTTGTGTTTACCGTTTCCCTTGACCCTTTATCCAAAATTTAGGGGAACCCCGACATAGTTTTGAAAAAATTAAGCTTTTCAATGGACCTAAAAACCTTTTTGATTTCCAAAATCAGAGGGAAGTTTTAAGTGTGGTGAAGTTCTTGTACTTTTTCCTATCAAGTCAAATAAATTTTTTAGTAGCAGGAAAGGGGGGCCCAATTTAAAGTATGAAAAATTTTGGGGAAAATTGATTACCTAGAAATCAAGGGGAAACCTAAATTTTATCAAAACAACATCCCTTTAAAAAATATTACCGAAGAAAATTTGGTTAATGCCTTAATAATTTTTATTAGTTTTCCCAACGAAAATTATAAGAAAAATGAAGAATTAAGGTGTGCGTAATTGCACCCCAACTTAAATTTACGGGAATACATGACTTGGTGACTCTTGGGCCCCGGCGCCAAACTTAATATTAATGAATCTTTGGATGACCATAAAAGAATGAAAATACTTCAATTTGGAGTAACTTTTCAGAGTTTTTACTGTTTCCCCGGTGTTACCCCACGGAGTCCTAAAATTGACTTAGTGACGGACAATCCTATCAAACGAAATTTATGCCCAGTTCCCGTTTCCCCTTTGGGGTGATTTTAGAGAGGAACAAATTATTAAAACTAAAGTCATTAACCTTTAGTATTGTATTGCTCCCAGTAGTCATGGTTAAGAAGGAGGATAATTTATAGACTTTCTATTTATTCAGAGGCCCTTTAAAGCTATAAAATCGGGGGATGCTGGCCTATGCCCTTAATAGATACGATTACACAAATTTTATGACCTTCCTTCTTTTCAGGATTGTATTGCCAAGCATATCAGCAAGTAAAGTTAGATCCTTCTCCCAAGCCATAACCGCTTTCCCACCCACCAAGGACTGATGCAGTATAGAACTATGCCCCTTTGGTTTTTGGGAACTGTCTGTGCTACCCACGTGAGGCTGTGGGAGGGTCTTGGGGAATATGCCAAAATGTTTTTAGTTTTTTTTGATAAATTTACGTAATGCATCAACGTGGTGCGAAAATATCCAAAATTAACATCGTTTTACGTAAGTTACGCTCACATGGCCTCACTGCCAAGCCCAAGAAACTTCCCTTTGGGTTTTAAAAAGATTAAAAAACTTGGCTGATATTTCTAAAACTCTCTGCAGCCTCTCCCCAATAAAATCAAAACTTTATTAGAATTTTAAATTCCCCAAAACCAAAATCAGGTAGCTTTCTTGGGTTTTGTAAATTTTTGCCGGTTTTTTCCCCAACCTTCGATTTCAGGCATCTTTCCCAAATTTCCCTTTAAAAAATCTGTGACGGGAAACCCCTTGAACTTTCCCACTTTTCTCGGGAAAAAGTTTAATGAATTAAAAATACTTCTCGAAAAAACCTTTACTTAAAAATTCCGATTTTCAAAAAAATTTTGTTTAAGAAAAGATGCCTCCAATACTGGCTTAGGTGGGTGTACTACAAAACCATGATGGTATCATTCCCTTTTTGCTTCCCAAGCCGAACTCCTTCCCGCGGAACGAAACTCCCCCATAAAAAGAATGTTTGGGTCTTGTGTGGGGTATTCCCAAATTAAATTTATTTTCTGGGGGAAAGAATTCATTTTAGAAACGGGTTCAAACCCCTTTTTTACCCAAAACTTTTAAGGGAACCAACAGTCGCCTCTTGAGGGGGACATTGGCTCTCCCAAACTTTTAAGTTCCATATTGTGTATTCAAGGTTATCCCAAATTTTTTTCTCTACTGTTTAATCGGACAGTCAGGGGAAAAATTTTTTTGCCTTAGCGACTTCCACGGTTAGAAAATTTTCCCCGCCCATTCTTTTCTTTTCCTTGACTAAAGCTTGGTATGGGGGGGTGTAAAGGGAAAAGTTCAATAGTAGGAGTGTGAGGGAGTATATAGTAACAAAAAGTTTCATTTCTGGCTACTTTTTTAAAGTAGGGTAAGTCCCGCTCCCGCTATTCCCCCCCTTTTTTCCCCCCCCCCAAAAGCGATAGTTTTTATTGCCGGCGCTTTTAAGGTTGGGTCTCTAGTCCACTATCCCCTTTCCCCCCCTCTTCCCCCCAAAAGGGGACGTGTGGGGTCCGGCCAAAAAGTAATTCTCGCCACACCTCCCAGCACTATGTAAGTACATGCTTCTCATATTTTAGTGGACTTACTGGTTTAAAGCCCCACTTTTGACCCCTAAAACTTAGCCTTTCAGTTTTGCTCTGTTTAAAGTCTTAATAATCACAGCTTTTAGGTATTGTACTTATCTGAAGAGTGTTTCTTAAGCGTGTGTAAAACCCTTTTTCCTTTTTCAGCTTGGAATGACAGAATGAGTCACCTGCCCCAAACCCGAGTAAATGAAGGAGAGGACTATCGTCCCATTTTTTATCTACTTTTCCTGTGGGACAGTATGAAAAAAATCAGGGCGTAACCCCCCATCACTGCAGTGGTAAAGAAACCCGATTTCCCGTATCTGGATAGATTATTTACGGTATAAGAACGAGCCGTGGGGTTGTCACCAACACATGGACCCCCCCCCCCATTCATAAGCAACGGCTACGATTTCAACAACCGCAGTTCACCAACACCAGACACCCAAGTTTTGTATATTTACCTGAATTTAAATATCATTTTTTTTTTCATTTTTTTTTTTCTTTAATGTGGATCAATATTTCTATTTAATGTTTTATATTTTTAATTTTCCCAAAAAATAGGTTTATGTTTGTTAGTTTTTGTTCTTTTTCTACGCATTAATATTCCTGAGGAGGAGCCAGCCTTAGTAATACTGACTGAAGTTGTTACAGGGCTGAGTAAACCTTCACTCCCAACTCGTTCCTTAGGTCCTCGAGGCAACTTGCTGCTTTGCCTTTAGAATTTCTTAACTGAGAGACATTTCTGTGTCCGGATTCATAATATGCTTTCCCTGACTTTATCCTTGCTTAAGGTATCCCTCATGCAACGACTGAAAGACATCTAGTATGCATTGGTGACTTATTGGAATATAAATAATTATCTCTCTGGTGATCCGTCGCAGATTTCCTATCAAAAGCAGTGTGGAATGTCATAAACAGCAACTAAATTTTATTAATCCTCATGACGTGCTATTATAGAGAACTTTTAAAACTAAAGGAATCATATGGGGAAATATGTACAAGGGGGATTATATAGTGATATTTAAAAACCCTTTTTTTGCTTTATATAGATAATAAATGGAAATCATTTATACAGAACAGACCCATCCTAATTTCCCCCCAAACCCCTTTTTTTCCTATCCCCTCTCCCTTCCTCCCCTTTCCCCTTTTCCGCCCTCCCATCCTGCCCTTTCCCCACCCTATTGTCTTTGGGTCCCTCCTCTGGGATTATGGATTCATTAGGAGGGAGTGTGGCAGGGTTCATCCA
>NC_069431.1:35803482-35824591 GCF_026875155.1 Cherax quadricarinatus
GATGGGAGGAAGTTGAACAGTCTTGGTAGGATATATGTGGGATATATATAGTAGGATATATGGAAGTGCAGATGCTGCATGGAACCCAGTCCCTACCTTACCCTTCATGCCAGTAAACAGGCAATCTAGGATAGAAACCTCACATCCACTTAGCCACCTAGGCAGACAAAAGAGGGCGGTAAGAGACCAGCTAAGAGGCAGAATAATTTTGGCCGCCATCTCATTGAACAGACTGGCAGCCTCCAGTCACAATGAGGCCACCCAAAGCCTCCCTCCGGGACTCCGGAGGGAAGATCAGTACATACCTAAATTATTAAGATTCCATGACAACCAACACCATTACCGAGAACAGAATGGAATGAACAATGATTCTCTTTCCTCAACTTAGGAACTATAATTTTTATGAGATCTCCTAAGGCCTAATATAGGAAAGGAAGAGAGAAGGGATAGAAATATATTGAAGAGGAGGAGAGGAGAGAAGAGACGAAGGATTGAGAAAGGAGGTGGGATGGGAAAGATGGACTTGGGAAGGGAGGAGTAAAGAATAATTAGGCTTTGTACAAGGAAGTAGACAAAAAGGTCCAATTCTGTAGAGTATTATTATAATCAAAACCGAGCGCTAAGCCCAAAAGGTTCATACAGCACTGCAGGAAAGGGAGTGCTTGCTTGATAATTGACTAGTGAAGGTGAAAAGGATAACAGAGGTAGAGTTAGAAAAGGCTGAGAGGAGTACTAAACGAAATACCATCAAAGTTTGTGCAGTAAATTTGTTTGTCAAAATGTCAAAGAGGGAGTTTGTGTCAAAGGTGAGGGAAGATAAAGTGTGTTAGAGCGGTGACTGAAATTGGAGCCTGACAATTATCAGAGTTGAATTGGGCGCCTCTTCACCAGATTCCCATGAGTGAGACGGGTGTGCCCGATGCGTAGACGGGAGAGCATGGTCCCTCAATCCCGTCATTGATGATCAGAATTCCTGAAACCTAAACTTAGCCTGATAGATTATAACTTGGTATTAATCAAATCAGACTAACGTTGTAACCAACGGTTGCGAAGGTGGCTAGAGCTCACAGCAATATAGTCTGAGAATTTAATACCCCTATATGAAACGGATGATCAAGGACAGCTGACCGTACTGCAGAGTCTGCCTGCTCATTGCCTTGAGCATCTACATGACCAGAGACCCAACAGAAAACTGTTTATTTGTTTCCGCTAGAGATACAGTGCAGCCAAAGTTGGATACAAAGAACTAAGGGATGAGGTGAATTAAATTTTTTGATAGCCTGCAAAGCACTAAAAGCGTTTTAAACTGCTACAGATGTTGAGGTAGACATGGAAGCAATACGGATAATTGCAAATGATAAATGCATACAGCTCAGCGATAAATATGCTAGCCGAGACTTCGCACAAGACTGCCAGAGAACACTGCTGCAAATCTGACACCATCAGACGAATTTGAACTGTCAATGTAAACTGTGGTGACGTGTACTTAGCTCAGTGGTGACGTGTACTTAGCCCAGTGGTGACGTGTACTTAGCTCAGTGGTGACGTGTACTTAGCACAGTGGTGACGTGTACTTAGCTCTGTGAAGACCTGTTTGTGTGCTCTCTGTGAATCTAAACCAGGATGCCCTCTCTTGAGCAGCTTTACCAGCAGCTGAGAGAAGAGCTCAGAGTTGCTAAACTGGAGATACGGCGATTAACGGAGGAGAACAAGAGGATTCGTAGTAATCCTCCTGTTGTGAGTCCCCAGGTTAAGAGGGGAGCTTGGTCAGTGGCCGGGCAACATGGAACCAAGCTGAAGATTAAGAAAACGGTTGGAGAGGCAGAAACAACGAGAAACCAGAAGACTGCCGTGGAAACTTCCAACTCATTCTCGGTGCTACCTGACGAATGTGAGTGTTCTACTGGGAATGCCACAACGAGCACCAAGGAAGCATTGGCAGACGTGAGACATCCCTAGAAACCCCAACGAAGACCATCGAGAACGTCATGACGAATTCTACAAGTGGTGTAATGCTCCCTGGCGAATGTGAGTCGACTACTCAGAGCATCACTAAGGACGACGCCAAGGAAGGTAAAAACATTGTTGTTGTTGGGGATAGCCAGATTAGGTACATGGATAGGGCATTCTGTTTGAAGGATAGGAGTAGGAGGCAGAGAGTGTGTTTTCCTGGGCTGGGATGAAGGATATTGTTAGCCGTCTGGATGACATCATGAGAGGTAATGGGAGCAATCCTATTATCTGTCTCAGTGCTGGAGGCAACGATGTTGGCAGACGTAGGAGTGAGGACCTGATTAGCAGGTATAGGTCAGCAATAGAGATAATTAGGAAGAAGGTGGGAAACCTGTCATATGTGGCATTTTGCCAAGGAGAGGAGTTGGAAATGAATGGTTGTCCAGAGCAATTGGTGTCAATTGCTGGCTGGACAAATACTGTAAGGAAAATGCGGTAACATTCATTGACAACTGGGACCTCTTCTATGGCAGAAATGACATGTATGCCAGGGATGGGGTTCACTTCTCTAGGTGTGGGGTGGGAGCACTGCCCAACGCAGTGGAGGGAGCTGTTAGGTCTTTAAACTAGGAATAGTTAGTGGTATGGGTTTTGACGGGAAAACTGTGAAGTCGCAGGGTAGTAACATGAGTACTAGGAGAACTAGTAATAGGCAAAATGAGGAGGATATTGGAAAGCCAGTGGCACTAATTGACAATGACAGTAATAGGTTTAGTGGAATAACAGAAAGGAGCAGGAAGGGTAAAGAGATAGGAGGGTCATTAAATATTTGTTACACAAATAGTCGCAGTCCTAGGAATAAGATGGACGAGTTGAGACTAGTTGCTGGTGCAGGTAACATAGATGTATTTGCCATTACTGAGACGTGGTTTAATTCAAAAAGTCGGGACATGCCTGCAGAATGTCACATTCAGGGTTTTAAATTGTTCCAAGTAGATAGAAGTATCGGGAAGGGGGGTGGGGTGGCATTGTATGTCCGAGATCGCTTGAACTGTTGCATAAAAACGGGTATTAAGTCTGAAGTAACACATACAGAGTCTGTTTGGATAGAATTTTCAGAGGGGCATGAAAAATTAATTTTAGGTGTGATATACCGTCCCCCAAATTTAGATAGGGACCAGGGGAAACTACTATGGGAGGAAATTGTTAGGGCCACAAGGCACGATAATGTAGTAATTCTAGGAGACTTTAACTTTAGTCTATTGATTGGAATTTCTTGACTGGGAATTTAGAATCAAAACGATTTCTTAGAAGTAGTTCAGGATTGTTTTTTGAAGCAGTTTGTGACAGAACCTACAAGGGGTAATAACCTGCTTGACTTAGTTCTGGCAAACAATGAATCCCTTGTTAATAATTTAGAAATTTCAGAGGAACTGGGTGCTAGCGACCACAAATCAATTACATGTAGAATTGAATGGAAGTATGATAGTAGGGATAACTCAGTAACAGTCCCAGATTTTCGCTTAGCAGATTACGATGGGCTTAGAGAACACTTATCATCTGTTGACTGGGGTAACGAAGAGAGCTATCAATATGACAGTTTTCTGAACACAATACAAGCTGCTCAAAGAACGTTTATCCCTTATAAGGAAATTAGATCAAATAGAAATGACCCAAAATGGATGAATAATAGGCTGAAATATCTACTAGGGCATAAGAAAGGAATTTATAGGCGTATCAAAAGAGGCGAGGGTCATCTTATGAATCAGTATATTGACATTAAGAGGGACAATTAAAAAGGGGATAAGAAAAGCTAAAAGGGACTATGAAATTAAAGATGCTAGGGATTCTAAAACTAACCCAAAAAGTTTTTTCCAGGTCTATAGAACAAAAGTCAGAGATAAGATAGGTCCCCTTAAAAATAACTATGGGCATCTTACTGACAAAGAGAATGAAATGTGCTCGATTTTAAATAATTATTTTCTCTCGGTTTTTACACAGGAAGACACTAATAATATTCCGGTAATTAATTTTTATAGTGGATCAGAAGAAGATAAATTATGTAACATCACAGTCACTAGTGAAATGGTTGTGAAGCAGATAGACAGAGTGAAGCAAAATAAGTCACCGAGTCCTGATGAGGTTTTTTCAAGGGTTCTAAAGGAATGCAAAATGGAAGTCTGTGAACCATTAACTAATATTTTTAATTTATCTCTTCAAACAGGTGTAGTGTCTGATCTGTGGAAGATGGTTAATGTAATTCCTATTTTTAAAACAGGGGACAAGTCGTTACCGTCAAATTACCGCCCAATAAGCCTGACCTCAATTGTAGGCAAATTACTAGAGTCAATTATAGCTGAGATTATAAGAAGCCATCTCGATAAGCATAGCTTGATTAATGATACACAGAATGGATTCACAAGAGGCCGGTCTTGTCTAACTAATTTATTAACTTTCTTCAGTAAAGCTTTTGAGGCTGTTGACCACGATAAAGAATTTGATATTATTTACTTAGATTTTAGTAAGGCATTTGATAGAGTTCCGCACCAAAGACTGTTAAAGAAAGTAGCAGCTCATGGCATTGGGGGAAAAGTGCTCGATCGAATCATGGCTCACAGACAGGAAGCAAAGAGTGTCCATAAATGGGGTTAAATCCGAGTGGGGATCAGTAACAAGTGGCGTTCCACAGGGATCAGTCTTGGACCCGTTGTTGTTTATAATATATATCAATGATCTCGATGAAGGAATTACTAGTGATGAGCAAATTCGCCGATGACACGAAGATAGGTAGGATAATTGATTCAAACGTAGATGTTAGGGAACTTCAGGAGGATTTAGACAAACTCTACTCTTGGTCAGAAAAGTGGCAGATGCAGTTCAATGTAGATAAATGCAAGGTTCTGAAGCTCGGGAGTGTCCATAACCATCCACTTATAAGTTAAATAATGTAGAACTTAACCATACAGATTGCGAAAAGGACTTGGGGGTTATGGTAAGCAGCAACCTTAAACCAAGACAGCAATGCCTAAGCGTACGTAATAAGGCAAATAGATTACTGGGATTTATATCAAGAAGTGTAAGCAACAGAAGTCCAGAGGTCATACTGCAGCTTTTTACATCATTAGTAAGGCCTCACCTAGATTATGCAGCTCAATTCTGGTCTCCATATTACAGAATGGACATAAATTCGTTAGAAAACATTCAGCGTAGGATGACTAAATTAATACATAGCATTAGAAATCTTACTTATGAAGAAAGATTGAAGACTCTTAAGTTACATTCACTTGTTAGACGAAGAATGAGGGGAGACCTGATCGAAGTGTATAAGTGGAAGATAGGTATTAATAAAGGGGATATTAACAAGGTCTTGAGGATATCTCTCCAAAGAGAACCCGCAGTAATGGATTTAAATTAGATAAGTTTAGATTTAGAAAGGACATAGGAAAGTATTGGTTTGGAAATAGGGTAGTAGATGAGTGGAACAGTCTACCTAGTTGGGTTATTGAGGCTAGGACTTTGGGTAGTTTCAAATTTAGGTTGGATAAATACATGAGTGGGATGGGTTGGATTTGAGTGGGACTTGCACATCAGAGCTTATTTCTTGGGTAGCATTGAAAATTGGGTAGGTCAAATGTTTGTTAGTGGGATGAATTGTAAAGGACCTGCCTAGTATGGGCCAACAGGCCTGCTGCAGTGTTCCTCCTTTCTTATGTTCTTATGTTCTTATGCAACATGAGAATGATATTGGAAGTGGTTAAGAAAAAGAGAGCAAGAAGCAACTTCAGGTATTTGAGCTTTCCCACGTTGTAGTGGGGAAGAACAGACTAACTGACGGAACCTCCCGAGGATGAAGAGGAAAGTTAGATACTAGGTGAACATGTAAGGAGGGAGCAACTGAAAAGAAGAAAAGAGTGAATTCAACGAAAAAAGGGGCAGAGTAAACAGGGAAGGCGATCAAATTATGGACCTAATCTAGTAATTCGTTACCATCCTGTATGTAGAAGAATCGTCAAAGTCATGAGAACGGACCAGATATCTGCGGGAGAGGCCGCAGAATAAACCAGGTTGCCATAATCTAGTTACGATAGGATTAAGGCAGAATGAAACCGAAGGGTGTTCATCTATGGAGAATCGGAGACAACAGAACGTCTGATGAAAATAGTATGGAGTGTTTTAACACCAGAAAATTTAAACCCGTGAGTATTGGCCCAATGAGAAACACGGGTGATAAAACTCTCAAGTGAGGCTGCTATTAGGCGACAGTCAACGCCTGCACAAGCTATAGCAAAGTCATCAACGTAAAGTGATCACCAAATCTTAAATGGGAGCACAGAGGCCAGATCATTTCTTATTTTTTTTTTAATAACACACTGGCCGATTCCCACCAAGGCAGGGTGGCCCGAAAAAGAAAAACTTTCACCATCATTCACGCCATCACTGTCTTGCCAGAAGGGTGCTTTACACTACAGTTTTTAAATTGCAACATTAACACCCCTCCTTCAGAGAGCAGACACTGTACTTCCCATCTCCAGGACTCAAGTCCGGCCTGCCGGTTTCCCTGAATCCCTTCATAAATGTTACTTTGCTCACACTCCAACAGCAAGTCAAGCATTAAAAACCATTTGTCTCAATTCACTCCTATCAAACACGCTCACGCATGCCCGCTGGAAGTCCAAGCCCCTAGCACACAAAACCTCCTTTACCCCCTGCCTCCAACCTTTCCTAGGCCGACCCGTACCCCACCTTCCTTCCACTACAGACTGATACACTCTTGAAGTCATTATGTTTCGCTCCATTCTCTCTACATGTCCGAACCACCTCAACAACCCTTCCTCAGCCCTCTGGACAACAGTTTTGGCAATCCCGCACCTCCTCCTACTTCCAAACTACGAATTTCTCTGCATTATATTCACACCACACATTGCCCTCAGACATGACATCTCCACTGCCACCAGCCTTCTCCTCGCTGCAACATTCACACCCATGCTTCACACCACATATAAAAGCGTTGGTAAAACTATACTCTCATACATTCCCCTCTTTGCCTCCAAGGACAAAGTTCTTTGTCTCCACAGACTCCTAAGCGCAACGCTCCACCCTTTTCCCTCATCAATTCTATGATTCACCTCATCTTTCATAGACCATTCGCTGACACGTCCACTCCCAAATATCTGAAAAACATTCACCTCCTCCATACTCTCTCCCTCCAATCTGATATCCAATCTTTCATCACCTAATCTTTTTGTTATCCTCATAACCTTACTCTTTCCTGTATTCACTTTTAATTTTCTTCTTTTACATACCCTACCAAATTCATCCACCAACCTCTGCAACTTCTCTTCAGAATTCCCAAGAGCACAGTGTCATCAGCAAAGAGCAAACTGACAAAATCCCACTTTATGTGTGATTCCTTATCTTTTAACTCCACGCCTCTTGCCAAGACCCTCGCATTTACTTCTCTTACAACCCCATCTATAACTATATTAAACAACCACGGTGACATCACACATCCTTGTCTAAGGCCTACTTTTACTGGGAAATAATTTCCCTCTTTCCTACATACTCTAACTTGAGCCTCACTATCCTCGTAAAAACTCTTCACTGCTTTCAGCAACCTACCTCTTATACCATACGCCTGCAACATCTGCCACATTGCCCCCCTATCCACCCTGTCATACGCCTTTTCCAAATCCATAAATGCCACAAAAACATCTTTAGCCTTATCTAAATACTGTTCACTTATATGTTTCACTGTAAACACCTGGTCCACACACAACCTACATTCCCTAAAACCTCCTTGTTCATCTGCTATCCTATTCTCCATCTTACTCTTAATTCTTTCAATAATAACTCTACCATACACTTTACCAAGTATACTCAACAGGCTTATCCCCCTATAATTTTTGCACTCTCTTTTGTCACCTTTGCCTTTATACATATCAACTATGCATGCTCTCTGCCAATCCCTAGGTACCTTACCGTCTTCCATACATTTATTAATAATAGCACCAACCACTCCAAAACTATATCCCCACCTGCTTTTAACATTTCTATCTTTATCCCATCAATCTCAGCTGCCTTACCCCCTTTCATTTTACCTACTGCCTCACGAACTTCCCCCACACTCACAACTGGCTCTTCCTCAATCCTACAAGATGTTATTCCTCCTTGTCCTATACACGAAATCACAGCTTCCCTATCTTCATCAACATTTAACAATTCCTCAAAATATTCCCTCCATCTTCCCAATACCTCTAACTCTCCATTTAATAACTCTCCTCTCCTATTTTTAACTGACAAATCCATTTGTTATCTAGGCTTCCTTAACTTGTTAATCTCACTCCAAAACTTTTTCTTATTTTCAACAAAATTTGTTGATAACATCTCACCCACTCTCTCATTTGCTCTCTTTTTACATTGCTTCACCACTCTCTTAACCTCTCTCTTCTTCTCCGTATACTCCTCCCTCCTTGCATCACTTCTACTTTGTAAAAACTTCTCATATGCTAATTACTGTCATTTCGCCCTACATCATATCTTGTATACTTATACATATTTTAAGACAAAAAGGATAAATTACCTATAACTAAACCCCTTTCTCTACATTTATAGCTAGTAGAAAAAGAATGATGATAAGGGACACCTTCAGCCTGGACAGCCCGTGTAAAGCAAATTATTAACTCGAACACGGAAATGTCTCTTAGATAAGAAGTTATTAAGGAAAAGTGGCAGATTGCCTCATAGGCCTAAGGAATGAGCCTGGACCAAGATGATATATCTCCAAATAGTGTCATATGTCTTTTCAAGATGAAAGAAGACTGCGATAACTTTGGAGTTTCTAGTAAAGGCATTACGGACCTAAGTACCTAAACGGAGTAAGGAGTCATTTGTGGAGATGCACTTACAAAACCCAAATTGACTAGTGGACAGATTGGTGTGTGTCTGTAAATACCATACCAAACGTCTATTTACAAGACGCTGCATCAATTTACAAAGAGTACTGGCAATAGCAATGTGACCATAGTGTGGGGGCATCATGGCCCAAAGTATCCGGTTTATGAAACGGCAGAACAATGGCAGTTTTCCACGAACAGCGAAGAACCCATTGTGACTAAGCAAGATTAAAAAGACGTAAGAGGACTACGAAGACTGACGGGGATTTAAATGCTAATGCATGTGAATATAAATTCCATCAGGTCCAGCTGCCGACGATCGGCAAGTGGAAAGTGTTAATTCTAGGTCTAGAAGAGCGAAGGACACATTATAAGACTCTTCCCTGATAGAAGAAAAGTTTAAAGGCTTTAACTCTGGCAAACTTGGAGGAAAGAAAAGAGGGGCATAGAGGGAGCCACCGAGAGATGCAGACAAGATCAGAGCTTGCAGTGCTGACACTAGCAAACCTAAGAACGGGAGTCTAGTCTGGAGAATATTTACCACTCAATTTCTGTACTTATTTATTCCCAAACTGCACTCTAAGGAAGTCAAAGTGACGGTAATCCGTGAAGCTAAACGCCAACAAGTGCATTTAGCTTCACGGATTACACTTTGGACAATCGCCCTCGCCCATTTAAAATCAAGGAGTCTATCTTTGGTCGTATTATTGGTCTCATGCAGCAGGTTTCAAGCACACTGCAGGAGCACAAGTAAGACACCATCAAGGCACGAATTTCTGAGGGTGCCTACCTGAGGTCTGAGGAATTGTAGTCGAGGCTCCGATTAAAGCCGAGGACAAAAATAGTTGTAATAGGCCACTAGTTAACGTCAAAAAGAAAAGGTTCTTCCCTAAAAACAGTTTGATGCAAGGGCCTAATTAGCTTTTTCAAAACAACCACGTGGGCTACGAGGAGGTCAAGAATACATATAAGAAGTGGGATAGGAAAATGATCATAGCCATGTAAACCGAGGAGCACACACCTTATAAGGTATAGTGCAACTGAGGAGCAAAGTGATAGATCTATACATGAGAGTTTGAGTCCAAGGGTCAAAATGACCAATAGTACTTTTATTTAAAACACGGGGGAGAAGGATAGTGAGAGAAGCCTCTAACTGATCGCCACGAGTCACAGTGAGAACCTTCGCACAGGAAATGATGAGCATTAAAATCTTCTAATAAGAGGGGACGAGAAAGTAGGGAAGAAATCAGATGCGACATCAGGAACGGATAATGGCCGAGAAGTAAAAAGAGATGAAGAGCAGACTGTATACAACTTATTCAAGCAGACACGGGCTGCAGTGTAACGAAGCGAAGGACCCGAAAAGGATCCGATGACTAACAAGATATAACCTGAGACAGGACGGAGAACAGCAGAGCGCAATTTTGTTTCTTGCAAACTGACACAAACAATGGAAAACCTGGAGAGCAACGCCTGGAGCTCTCCACGATTACCCCTGAGGCCTCTAATATTCCACTGTATATAAGCCATGCTCGACTAATAGAGCATAACACTAATATACTGCAGTTGTCTACGGACCAGGAGGGTCAGTGAAGTCAACATGCAGAGACATTGGAAAACTAGTATGGAGTGAAGTATTGAAATGGCTTATAGGAAGGCAATGTCTACAAGGGTGCGGTATGTGGGAATGTAAAGTTGGGGGAGGGGAACAGGTGTTGTCTCCTCGATAAATGCGGAGATGGCTTCAGAGGTTGCAAAGAGAGAAGGCAGACAGAGCATTGTAGCGGAGGGAGAAGATGCAGTTGGGTAACAAGTGGAGAGAAAACGGAACGGAAGACACCTAAGAAGAGGTAGAGATGTCTTGGTAGGAAGAAATTTCCCGAGGGACAGGCGAGAGAGCAACTGTACTTGGGGATGGATGACCCTCCACAAGACTATCAGGTGCACCTCAAAGCACAGGCCTAGATTCGGAGAGAGAGGGAAAGAATAACATTTGAAAATGTCATGTGGTTTGGGGGCCGAAGAATATTTGGTCGTCAATGAAGGTGTAGTCTTAGGAGAAGGAATATGGGGAGTAGATTTAGATGGGAGGGGGCGCATAGATGTTGAAACATGTGGGTGGATAGGTGAAGTAGGGACAGGAAGAGATGATGAGGCTAGAACCTCAGAGTCTTGAACGGCAAAAGGTTTGGCCACAGTTGACTGGAAGTAAGAGATTCAGTGACAAATGTGGAAACAGGTCTGGGGTAGTCTAGTGACCATGGAATAAGAGAGCCCTGGGAGTCTCCTTTGTAGGCGGAGATGGGAAACTGCCATGGCACAATAGAAGCCCTCTTTCTCTTTAAGACAAATGATCTCTCTTTACTTAAAAAAACTGGGCAATGGCGAGAATAGACAGAGTGCGCCTCTTTGCAGTTAAGACAAGAGTGAGGGTGGCTGCAGAATGGACTGCTATGGTCAGCTGCACCATAGACAGGGCATTCTGCCACTGACCTGCAATATTTTGCTGGGTGGACGAAGAGACAGTATTTTCTAAATTGCTAATGGGGTAGATATCACCTCCCACACATGGAGGTGTTGTCCCGCTACATGAATAGATGGTGGCAGTTCACGGCTGTCAAAAGTTTGCCTCTCTATATTGCAAGATAATACCTCCACCCGAGGGCAAGTAGTATGTGTCAACTTTAATGATCAGGAGATTCTGACGCTCGAGAATGACTTCATAACGCGTGAGAAAGTCGTGTTATACTATCGAATGTGGAAGGATAATAATTCCAGCAAGAATTAAGGGAAATGAGCTTGCGAATCGTAACTGGTGTGCTGTTAACAACTTCAAGAAGTGAAAGATTAGGTGCCTATTCTACATTTCGTACTGCGACAGAGCGTGTGCCACTTTTAATAACATGGAAAGAAATGTTTTGCCCAACATGCTGATGCTGTAGTTGGAAAGACAATAGAAGTTGGTTGTAGCATAAAAAAAATTTGTCCGAAAAAGGCTTTGAAACAGAGCATAAAGGGAGGAATTGCCTAGTTGGACGTTTCTTAGAAGTGCGAGAGGAAACTAAGTTAGGGTCATCAGTGACAGTTCGAAATCGTTTGGATGGGATGTTAGAGGCGGGTCGTCCCGAGTCGCGTGAAGGATGTGAAAATCGATGCACTGTAGGGGAGAATCCGGGATCATAGTCAAAGCCGCGCCGAGGTTAGATGTGTCTAAAGGGCTGGCCGGAACCGCGGTACCAGAGGAGGGTAACAAAACGTTACCCGGAGAAGGTACTGGGTACGAAAACAAGCACGAAGAATGGTTTGAAGATGTACCAGGTCTGTAAGGGATGCCACTAGAAAGAGTCTGGGAGGCAGGTCTTGTGTACGAGCCTCCATGATAAATTTCCACTTTTTAGATACATAAAAAAAGAGCTTCCAAGAGAAATGAAAGATCACATATTGCCCTCCGTGCCCAAGAGAACCCTCAGTGCAGTGCAGCCAGCAGTACAGATGCGGCGTGAAACCCGAAAAACAGTAATCCAGGATAGTAACCTCCCATACATCGAGCCACCTTGGTGGACAAAAGAGAGGGTGGCAGTAAACTTGCAACAAGGCATACCTCAGTCGGCCATCACTTCCCGGAACCGACAGACAGAGATATACACATGACCGAAGGACACCCTAAGCCACCCACAGGAACTTTGGAGAGAGAACGAGACATTCCCTGATGTTCCATATTCCACCAAGGACCTCAACGGAATAGGAAGGACAATGACACCCTTTCCCCCATCTAGGAGCTAGAATTTCAGAGAAGGCCCCAAAGACCAAAAGCAGGAATGGAAAGAGAAAGGGAGGGATGGGAAAGGACAGGGATGGGAAAGGAAGGATGGGAAGAATGGGAGAGGGAAGGGAGGAATGTGGAGTATTTTGGTTCGGTCGGAGAAAGAAGATCGAGAGGTCCAATTCCTCATCCCAAAAACCTCTTCACCACATCAATTAAACAGACTTGAAAAGGACTTGAACTTAAAAGTTGTTCAGCCTTATTGGGAGTAAATTTTGGATAAAGTTCAGCTATTGTATGTCCCATTTTGCCTTTTGTTCATAGAAGAAATAGGATATTGATCTCTCAGAGCTGGAGTGTTTTAATAAAAGGTTCGAATAGGTATTGAGTTATGTCTTAAGCTACAGTTTTTATTGAAGAAATTAGGAAATTGGTTTCTATGAGATAATTTGTGAATACCGCTTTGGATTCACTCCAGCTCTATTATGATAATGGTGAAATGCATTAGAAACTTAAGTCGCATTCTGCACAATTTATTTTGCATGCACTGACGTTCAAGGAGCCGGTATTGTGCAATACACGGATACCTTTCTCGTATCACACAGCGACCATAATTAATAGTCTTATTTGAGGTCATCATATCTAGACTTTTTCTCTAATGAACCAAAGAATACTGTCAACCTTACAGTGTAATTTTCCTTTTTAGCTCAGGGAGCCATTATGCAGCATATATTTTAACTTTTCCAGTTTAGTTTAGATAATAAAAGTAAACATGACTAACTAATGTTACATTTTAGAGTTGCAACTTCTTGTTGTCCAGGATCTTGGTCAAGGAGATACAAACAACACAAGAACACAGTATATACTGGTACCACCTGAGGAAAGAGCATAAGAACTGCAGTGGACCTACTAGCCGATATTGTGGGAAGTAGCAGCTGTAGTATTAGTGGAAGCACTTGTAGTATTAGTGGAAGTAGTAGTAGTATTAGTGGAAGTAGTAGTAGTATTAGTGGAAGTAGTAGTAGTATTAGTGGAAGGAGTAGTAGGAACATAAGAAAGAAGGAAGACTGCAACAGGCCTACTGACCCATGCGGAGCAGGTCCATGTCCCCTCCCGGATTAGACCAATGACCCGCCCCCGGATCAGCCCAATGACCCACCCAGTCTGGTCACCTCCACTCAAGGATAGAGCACGGCACCAGACCCAGCAGCACAAGCTCGTCAGGTCCAACTCACACCCACCCACACCCACTCATGTATTTATCTAACCTATTTTTAAAACTACACAACGTTTTAGCCTGAATAACTGTACTCGGGAGTTTGATCCACTCATCCACGACTCTATTACCAAACAAGAGCTGGCCTATATCCTTCCTTAATCTGAATTTTTCCAACTTGAAACCATTGCTGCGAGTCCTGTCTTGGCTATTGACATCCCCTTTATTTATTCCCGTTTTCCATTTATACACCTCGATCATATCCCCCCTAATTCTACGCCTTTCGAGAGAGTGCAGATTCAGGGCCCTCAGTCTATCCTCATAGGGAAGATTTCTGATACATGGGATCAACTTTGTCATCCTCCTCTGTACGTTTTCCAGAGCATTTATATCAATTCTGTAATACGGTGACCAGAACTGAGCAGCATAGTCTAAATGAGGCCTAACCAAGGATATATAGAGTTGAAGAACAAACTAAGGACTTCTATTATTTATACTTCTAGATATGAAGCCAAGAATTCTGCTAGCTTTATTCGGAACACTAATGCACTGTTGTCTTGGCTTTAGGTTACTACTAACCAGAACTCCTAAATCCTTTTCGCAATCAGTAGCATTAAGAAATACATTATTTAGTTTATATGTGGCATGGTTATTTAACTGTCCAACATTTAGAACTTTGCATTTGTCAATATTAAACTGCATCTGCAACTTCTCCGACCATTGCACTAGTGGAAGCAGTTGTAGTATTAGTGGAATTAGTAGTAGTATTAGTGGAAGTAGTTGTAGTATTAGTAGAAGCAGTAGTAGTATTAGTAGAAGCAGTTGAAGTATTAGTAGAAGTAGTAGTAGTAGTATTAGTGGAAGCAGTTGTAGTATTAGTGGAAGTAGTAGTAGTATAAGTGGAAGTTGTAGTATTAGTGGAAGCAGTTGTAGTATTAGTGGAAGTAGTTGTAGTATTAGTAGAAGCGGTAGTAGTATTAGTGGAAGTAAAAGTATTAGTGGCAGTAGTTGTAGTATTAGTAGAAGCAGTTGTAGTATTAGTGGAAGTAGAAGTATTAGTGGCAGTAGTTGTAGTATTAGTGGCAGTAGTTGTAGTATTAGTGGAAGCAGTTGTAGTATTAGTGGAATTAGTAGTTGCAGTAATAGTGGTAGTAGTATTGGTAGTAGTAGTTGTAGTATTAGTGGAAGTAGTAGTTGTAGTATTAGTGGAAGTAGTATTGGTAGTAGTAGTTGTAGTATTAGTGGTAGTAGTATTAGTGGAAGTAGTAGTAGTATTAGTGGAAGTAGTAGTATTAGTGGCAGAAGTTGAAGAATTAGTGGAAGCAGTTGTAGTATAAGTGGAATTAGTAGTTGTAGTAATAGGGGTAGTAGTATTGGTAGTAGTAGTTGTCTCAGTAGTAGTAACCAGTTACCAGTAACCAGTGTACCAGTAGTTGACTCACTACCAACCGTCTCTGCCTGAGTCACTGTTGAATTCATATTGTGCTGACCACAGCAGTATTCAAAGACCCCCTCATGGGTACTGTGGGCGGCCAGTCAGTTTACGAGAGTGAGCAAGAGAGACAAGGTTACGGCTGTAAGGGCGCTCCCCACATTATCCGTAATATACGTACTACCAGCCTATGTGAGTATTACTTTACCCAATCCACGTGTTCGAACTCCCACATGATAAATGGTGCCAGCGGTGTGGAGCGTGGATTTAAGTTTTAAGGGTAATTCAAGACGTTAGAAGACTGTGAATAGCCAGCAGGGTCAAAGGTGAACCTCCAGCTAGCCGCTTACCCTCACTCACCACCTCCAACCTGCAAGCCTGTTGCAGCCGTTTCAAGCTTCCTGGCTTAGTTCGTGTGTTAATTGCTTCAATCTCCGAGGGGTTGACCCGGATTTTGCAATTAAGCCAGTCAGTAAGCCAGACTGTGGAAGTGAATGCCAGTCAGCCTATAGCCTGTCTCCTGTCATCCACCTGCTCCTCCGTGCTTTGTGCATCGTTAAAACGTCTTCCAGTCACCATTCTCGTGGGGTAAGCCAGTCAGTCAACCCAGCTTCTAAAACCCCGCTGAGAGAGAGAAGTAAGCCACGCAGTAAGAAGTAAGCCAAGTTCCTCTGAAGTATTGTCTATATCGCTTTGTGCTCCCTGTTGGATGCTAAGAGTGGTTTCCACCATTCGTGTGGCATAGAGTGGCTTATCAAGCCACCTTCGTGGGTAGAGTGGATGTGCGCGCCAGTGCGCCAGCGAGAGTCATCTCACCCACCGCTAACACTCTCCCTCCACCAACCCACCACCAACCACTAACCACCAGCCACCCCCCCATCTACCTGTGGCTGTTTGTACCCTTGAACCGGTCCTAATATGTTTTGGTAATAATTGGTAAAGAGATGTAGCTGAGCCCCAACGATAAAGCCAATTTGTGAGCCCACCGAGGAAAGCGCTTTTTTCACGCGACAGTGTGGTGTCGGCGTATCCCCGTGCGGGAAAACCCTTCCCTCATCATAGAATCACCCGACTACTATTCTTTGAAAGTTTAGAGAATTTTTTTGCATTTAAAGAATTTGTTTTAGGGGGGGGACATTTATAGTAAATTTTTGTGTACTCTAAACCTTGTGTTTTCAGGTGACTCAGTGGTTCTTTGATCGTTATTTTTGAAATTATTTTTCAGGTTTTCGCTCATTTTTATTTTTTTATTTTTTTTTGTTTTTTGTACCTGTTTTAGTATTATTGTGTAGTGTACCAATCAGTCACTTGTGTAAAGTGATCTTTTTTTTTTATTGTTTTTTCAGCATTGTTTTTCCCCGTTTTTTGTAATTGTTTTCATGCGGATATTCCCCCAGTATACCAATTATCCATTTATTTTATGTGTGTCTTTTTTTTCGTTTACCAGATTTTGTCTAAATTTTTAATTTTTTTGCAGGATGTTCCCATTTTTTTTCCCAGAAAATTTTTTTGTCGTTCGCACGAAAGATTTTGTTGTAAGAATATATAAAAAAAAAAAAAAAAAAAAAATTAATACGTGAAAAGTGTTGTGTGCCCTGCCACTGTAAGTTTGGTGCCTCCCAGTAAGTGTTACACTCCCCTTTTTGTTCCTTTTTTTTAATTTTTATTATATTTTTTTATTTCTTTGAACAAATTACTTTATGTAATTTTTTTATTTTAAACAAAAAGTGTTTTCTTTCTCTTTTTGAGTAAATTGTTTTTTTAAATTTTAAAAATTAAGAGTTAAGTTTAAATCAGTTTTTCTTCATTTTTTATTTATTTTTTAAAACCTGATTTTTCCCCAGTGAACTTTTTTACTGCGTGATTTTTTACACCTTATTTTGTTGAAGTTCTCCGTGTTTTTATTTTGTGGATTTTTTCGGGTAAATTATTTCTTTTTTAATATTTTTTTGAATTATATTTTAATTTTTTTTTGCTTCTTAGAAAAAATTAAATTTCCCAGTTAAAATTTAGAAATTTTTTTTCTTTTTTAAATTTGATTTAAAATTTTTTTAAATTAAATTTTTTTTGAAGAGTAAAGACAGCTCATTTGCATTTAATTCGTCTCCGAAAATTATTTTTACTTGTAATTTCAATGTAATTTTTTTTTTTTTGGGCCCAATAGCCCTTTAAATTGAGTTGTCCTTCCTTTTGCAGTGTATTTTGACATTGTTTTTACTTCTGCAGAATTTTTTGCTCTCTTTTATTTCATTCTAGCATTTTGTATATTTTTTTTGTTCATTTTTTTTTGCCTTATTTTTCTCTTGCAATTTTGCCATTTGTCTCACATCCGTAAGTGATATTTTATAAATGTCGATCCCTCAGACCTTGGTTATGATCCCCCTGCATCAGTCCACATTTCCTTAGGATGAAGCCCGCCCCAGACACCGAGTCTTGTTATACGTGATTCCCCCTTTAGCTTACCTTTATTCAATGGCCCCTGTACTTGTTTGAAGCATGGTTTGCGGCCATTTGTTCTCGTGCTGGTGTCTGTTGAAGGTCCTCTTCAGAGGAAAGTCTTATCAGATTGCGAAAGAAGTCTTCATCGATCCCCTTTTGCTGTTCACGTTGTTATCTCCTTGTTGCTGATTCAGGAATCTTATAAGTGGTCCCAAAATTGAGGAATGATTTATTCTTTCCCTTTTCCCCGAAAAAACATTGATCCTAGTCGTTTTTGGGAACTAGTGAAAGCTAACTGGTTTGAATCGTTTATGCATTTCTTTAGATTAGAAAACTTTTATCATCATTTATCAATGTGTCCAGTCTGCTTTTGTCCTGAGAGGATAAAAACCCTCCCACATCGTTTGAAAAAGAGCTTTTGGGAATTAAAGAATAATAATGTTCGTGTGTGCTTATGGGCTCATCCTCCAACTTTTGACGGGGGAACCCTTACAGCCTTAAAAATGTACGTTCCTTTTGCCCCCGGGTTTTTCCGATTTTAAAAATTTCACACCCAGCCCCAGTCTGCACCGCCTCTTTTTGTGCCAAGAGAAAATCGTGGTCGTAACTATCTCAGAGTCACAAGACCAGTGTACAGGTCTTTTAACCTCGTAGTTTCTGTAATTCAGTAAAAAATTGTCGGGGGGAAATTTTACAACTGTGGTTTCCGTGGCCATATTGCAATTAAATTTTCCTGTGTTACCTAAGGGTGTACTATGATGGTCCCGATTTCCCTACGATTTCATAGAATAATGGACATGACAATCTGAGGCAATGTCTTTAAAACCCTTTAGTACTCTAGGTCTTTCCGTGGCGTTCCAACCGCAGAACCGTAGAGGAAAAGAGTCGGGTTTTAAAAAATAACCAGAACCAGGTCATTCTTCCAAATTTGGGGGGGGAAATTTGAGCACCCCCGTCAAAAACCCTCCCTGGTGACAGTAGGGGATAATGAGTACACCATCCCGTTTTACAATTCCTTTGAAGCCTTAAGCAGTCTCGAGAAAGACAATCCTGCTGATGATGTTGCTTCACATGTTCCCGACATGAGATTTTGGGGATGAAATAGAATAAGTCTTTTTGATGACAACCCCCATTTTGTTTTCAATAACTTCCAAAGCAACATAGGCCCCATGTGCAAAACATTGTTTATAAGGCCCCCTTATTTGTTCATGGACTCTGGTGCGATTTTAGTATTTTTAGGTTGTTTTTTTAAGGATAAGCATTTTTAATGTCCTTTCTTGAAAACCCATATGGTCTCCCTTGTGAAGTGCTGGTTCTCCCCGCGTGTCGAGGTCGGATTCCCCAACCCTTTTTATAAAGTAGAGACTTTAGGGTTCCTTCCCTTGTTGTGACCAGTTAATTTCCCCGGTGACCCTTTTATGGGTTTGTTCCCTGCGGATTACCTTGTGCTCGCCCCCTTTTGATGGATGCCCAAAATTTACGATTGATCGTTCCTTTGGGGTTACCCGTTGGTCCGGATCTGCCATACTGCCGCAGGTTTAAAGTACGGATTAAGTCCCTTTCAAGGAATGCATTCCAGTAGCGTACCCAAGCGGTAGGCATGGTAAATTTTGTCACTCCCCCAGTGTTCCCCCTATACTTCAGCTTGCAGGATGGTGTGTTTCCTCAATGTGAGGACACTCAGTTGCTTTAGTGAAACCCTTTCCCGCAAAGACTGTAGTTCGAGTATTGTTTCTCCACAGGGGATGCGTTGTCAGAAAAAAGATTACTTGAAACTAGTAATGCCATCTCTTGTTGATGTCACATGCTGTCTGTAAAAAGGGACGTCTCTGTTGCGGCTAGTGCTCTCCTAGAGTGTCTGTTGTTGTTCCTAGTGTTCCAGATTGGTGATAACATCCTAGTTGACAGTGATTCCTGCAAAGTAAAGGTTTATTTTTTGAACCATCCTTAATGTTGTAAGAGATAGTAAGATCCATTTCTTCTGGCAACACTTCTGGTCACGGGTGTTCCCCCTCAGAGCAAATACCAATCTTGTTGCCTTGTTCACTATCCTTACCTGTTAGGTAGAGGATGAGTTGTCCCCTGACCAGTGGGTCGGTGCTATTTCTGCCGGGGAGACCTCATCCACTTCATGGATCATCTGTTCCACCAGTTGAGGAGAAAGACTTAGCTCCACTGATTTCCCCAGTGAAGTCAAGCGTTGTTGACTATGTTGAACAAACGTCGTAAAGCCATTGCTTTACCAGGTGAGAAGATGGGTTATAACGAACTTTTTTGTCCCATCGTATTTCCACTTGAACCTGGTATAGACCTATCTACATACCTGTGTAAGAATGCCTCATTCACAAGTTGCTGTGCAGAAGAATTGATCAATCAAATGCTGATGATGGAGTTATTGCACCTAGAAATTTCCCCTTGGAATGCACCTTGATACTAGTACCTAAGAAGGATGGTACTTGGCGCCAGTAATTGACTTTAGGAAGTTAAACGCGAATCCATTCCAGATCGCTTCCAATCCTGTACTGGGTGATCTTTTACAAACATCGGAGATAACAAAGTCTTTCAACCTTTGGGTTTGTTACAAGGGTTTTGGCAAGTCCCCCTTCACGAGGACAGCCAAGAGCTAACTGCATTCTCACTCCTACAGGTATTATCACTTCCTCCGTTTTGGGTTTTGGGGTTTACAAACTCCCCTATCACGTTCTCAAGGTCATGGGCTAATTCTTTAGAAGTCTCATAGGTAATGCACTTATGGTGTACTTAGTTTACCTAATCGTCATGTCTAAAGACGTGGATCACACTTGAAAAGACTTGATGTAGTACTTGGTAAGCTTTAAGAAGCCAATTAAAGATCAAACTGTCTAAATGTCAATTTTTCAGATCAGAAATTAAGTTTCTTGGTCACGTAGTCACTCCTAGAGGGGTTACGACTGATCAAAGTAAAGTTACATGCAGTTCTAAATTTTCCAACACCCAACACTGCTGATGCCCTAAGATCCTTTGTGGGCTTAGCAGGTTTTATAGATCTTTCATTGCCAATTTTTCTTCCATAGCTGCTCCTCTAACTGGTTGCTTAAGAAAGATGCTCTTTTGTTTGGACCTTCCCTCAAGAAGAGCACTCCAAACTCTAAAAAAAAAGCTAACATCTGCTCCAATTTTGAAATTTCCAGATTTTTCTAAGCCCTTCTATCTGACAACAGATGCTAGTTCAATTGGCATAGGTGCCGTACTAGCTCAGAAAACCGATGGCAAGTACAACGCAGTTGCATTTGCTAGCCGAAGTCCTTACGAAGGACTGAACGTAATTTTTACAGTAACTGAGCAAGAAGCTTTAGCAACAGTATGTCTTTAAAGCATTCGAGACATTATTTATCAGTACTTGTTCATGTCTTTACAGACCATGCTCCGCCCCA
>NC_069431.1:35825091-35885091 GCF_026875155.1 Cherax quadricarinatus
GAGGTCTTGGGTGTCCCCCCTCTCAACAGTGGTCCCGGCGGGATAGGGAAAAACCCCCTCCTATGATAAAAGCTGGTCCAGAGCGCGGTACCGCTCCATTGCTTCGTTTGGGCTTTCCCACAGCCAGTGTGGAGACAAGGCTGGGAGATGTGCCCAGTAAGTCGAATTTTTGTCCAGGGGCCCCCTAACACATATTTCTGGAGTGCGAAGTTACTGAACCTCGGCGGGGAAACTAGAGTGATATTCCCCCCCCCAAAGAGGACCCAGAGATGATGCGGCCACATTGTCCCATGGAGTCAACAAACCAGAAAAGCTGTTACTGTGAAAGGTATCCCTCCTTGCTAGTGTCCAAGTGGGAAAATATGGTTTTGTCACTTATGAGATGTACCGTTGAAGACCAGAAGAGTGCTGAGCAGATAGTGCATTTTTGTAAAAAACCTTTCTCGCTTGGGAGCCAGGGATGGGTCATCGCAAGATTGGCCCCCGCCGGCAGGGTCTTGGAAAAACATTATACATACAACTTATTTAAAACTCAGTGGTCCCCTGTACTTAATCTGTGAAGAAGTGCCTGTGTGCCCCCTGGACTGAACCAAGATGCCCTCCATCGAGCAACTTTCCCAGGAAAATGGGGTAGCGAAGATGGAGTACGGCAATTGACGAGGGAAAACAAGGGATTCGTAGTGTCCTCCTTTTTTGAGTCCTTAGGTCAAAAAAGGGAAATGAAGGTGGAAGCAGGGGACGATTTGACGATCAAAAAGACAATGGAAAAGTAGAAACGATGAAGAAAAAAGAGACTGCTGTAAAAACTGTTGGGGAAAACATCTAATGCATTCTCGTGCTATCGATGATGGAGTCGACTATGGGAACGTCAGACGAACGCAACGAGGAAGGTTAGAATATTGTTTTTGTTGGGGATGCCAGTTTGATAATGGATAGGGCATTCTGTTTTGAAGGACAGGGTAGGAGACAGAGGGTTTGCTTTCCTGGGCTGGGTGGAGGATTTGTTAGCGGTTTGACAACATCTTGAACGGAATGGGTCAATCCTTTTTTCCCCTCAGTGCTGGAGGCAATGATGTAGGCAAGCGTTTTAATGAGGATTTAGTTAGAAGTTCAGGGGGCTATGACATAATTAGGAAAAAAGGGGGCGCCCCCGTTATATGTGGCTTTTCCAAGAGGAGGTGTTGGGAAGAATCGTTGTCCGAGCAAATGGTATTAATTGTTGGTGGATAAAAACTGTAAGGATAAAGCGTGCCCTTCATGACAACGGGGGAACTTCTATGGCCGAAATGACACATATGCCCGGGATGGGGTTCACTTTTCCCGGGGGGTGGGTTTTTTTGCTAACTCGTTGAGGGGTTGTTAGGTTTTTAAAATGGATTAGTTAGAGGTATTTTCTGGGAGTTTTCTGGAAAAAGAGTTCGGGGGTCAACGCCCCCGCGGCCCGGTCTGTGACCAGGCCTCCTTTTGGTCAGTGTCCCAGGGGTGCGACCCACCCGTCGCTAACACCCAGGTACCCCTTTTTTCTGATGGGGAACATAGACAACAGGTAGAAAAAAACCCCGTCCAAAGTTTTTACTCTGGTGGGAATCGAACCCCGGCCCCCCACCGTGTGAAGGAGAGCGTTAAACCCCCGCCCACCAGAGTTGGGGGTTTTGAAATGATAAATAATGGTATGATATTGACTTTTGCTTGTATTAAAAATCTTAATAGTAATGTCATGGGTACTTGGGTAATATAATTTCAGAATTGTGAAAAAAAACAAAGATGAATGGAAAAATGTGGAAAAAAAAAAACATTGATGGTTTTTATGCTAACAGTCGAAGTCAAGAATAAATTAATGAACTACGTTTGGTAGCAGTGCTGGGAACTTTGATATCTTGCTTTAAAACTGAAACGGGTATGATTTAAAGATTTGGGATATGATTGCTGATGAAATATTAAAGGGTTTAAAGCTTTCCATGTGGATAGTGTAATGGGAAGTGGGGAGGAGTTGCAATATATGTTCGAGAAAATATTATTGTTGCAAAAAAACGGTATAAAATAGATGGAACAGAAACAGAATCTGTTTGGGTAGAGTTTGAAGGGGTTTCAAAAAAAAACTAATTCTGGGTGTAATATACCGACCCCCGGGCTTGGATCACGATAGGGGGAGACTTTTGGGGAGAGATTGTCAGGGCTTCTAAACACAAAAAAACATTGATAGTGGGATTTTAACTTTAGTCAAATTGAGGATTTTTGCGGTAATTAGAGTCCAATGATTTATGGAAACAGTTTAGGACTGTTTTTTTGAAACAGTGGTAAAAAGAGCCTAAAAAGGGGTAGTAATTTGCTGACCCAGTTTGTCAAATAAGGAAACCTCGTAAATAATCTGGAGACGCTGAAGAGCTTGGCCCCAAAGTGATCCAAATCCATCACTTTTAGCATTAACTGGGAATCAAGGGGTAATGTAATCGGTAAAATCCCCGATTTTAGCTCTGACGTTTTTAAGGGATTGGGAACACCCGTAAAATCTTGATTGGGGTTATCTGCTAATGATTTTATTTACGATGATCATACTTATGTTTGAGGGTCTGCATTTTTTTTTATCTTAAATAATGTGCACCCTGTAAGTATATACATTCCCCAGAGGAAATTAGGTTAATAAAAACCATCCCCAAAAGGATTAAAAAGGGGCTAAAAATCTATTAGGGGAGAAAAGGGGAATTTTTGGGTCAGAAAAGGAGAGGTTTAAACCTTTTGCCAATTGTTAGCTTAAAAGAGAAGTAAAAAGGGGATTGAAAGGGGCTAAACTGACTATAAATTAGGTTCTAATGAATCAAAAAACTAATCCAAAGGGGGTTCTTTCAAGTGTTGGCGAAAGGGAAGGAAAAAGAAGGGGGCCTCTGAAAATTGGGAAGGACAGCTGACGGATAAAGAACTGGAAAGTGTTCCTTTTTTTAAGACTATTTTTTTTTCAGTTTTTACACGGAAGATGTAAAAGAGATTTCCCGTAATTTAAAAATTTAGTCCCTGATAATTTAAATTAACTAATATTACTGTCACGGGGAATGGTTATTTAAAAAGATAGACAAACTGAAAACAAAATAAGTCCGGGGACCCCATGAGTTGTTTTCCCGGGTTTTTTAAGGAATGCAAGATGGGTTGTCAGCCATTAATGAGTGTGTTTTTTGCGTCCATCCTTACGGGTTTACCAGGTTTTGGAAGTGGCTAATGTGGTTCCTATATTCAAAACAGGGGGGGTAAGTCCACCCTTAAATTCCGTCCAATAAGCCCGAATCTATAGTGGGGAAATTATTGGGTCAGTTTAGCTGACATTATTAGAAATCACCCTTTAAGAGCATAACCGATAAAAGAAATTTGCATGGATTCACGGAGGTCGTTCCTGTTGACAAATTTACTGGTTTTTGTGTACGAATGGTATTAAAACCGACAAGATGAGAGTAAGAACATGTGCAAATCTGGGGTTTTTTATTGTAGGCGTTTCGCCCTCCGGTGGCTTTATCAAAACAAATTCTAGGACATAACTTTAGACAGTAGAACTTGTAAGAAGATAGGTAACAGTCCTCAACCCGGGTGGGGCGAACAGCACCATAGTCCACGGGCTATGGGGGCTGTTTGCCCTACTCCTAGGTTAGGGACTGATTACCTCTCTTCTGTTTCATAGTTCTTTTTTTGTCTTCAAGTTTGTCCCAGAATTTGTATTTATAAAACCCCTGGATGGCGAAACGTCTCAATAAAGATACCCCGATACTGACGTTCTTCAAAAGAACTTTGAGGCGTTGACAGTGATAAAGAATTGATATTGTTTATTTGGATTTTTGTAAAACCCTTTGATAGAGTACCTCCAAGAGCTCTTAAGAAAAGTGGCAGCTCATGGTATGGGGGTAAAGTTCTAGCTGGATAGAGGCATGGTTACCAATGAAGCAGATTGTTACCATTAAAGGGGTCAAATCTAAATGGGATTGTCACTAGGGCTTTCCATAGGATCGTTTTGGGCCCCTCCTTTATTCAAAATTTACTTTTAATGCCCTTGTGAAGGGTTAGGTGACTGAGCAAATTTGTGATGATAAAAAGATAGGCCATTAATTCATTTGAGGGGGGTAGCATAAAACTCCAGGAGGATTTGGAAAATTAAAGTCTTTGGGCTGAAAAAAAGGCAGATGAAGTTCAAGTCGATAAGTGTAAAGGTACTAGTTCTTGGTAATGAAAATAACCCCCGGCATAATCTAGGTTTAAGTAGGCTTGAAACGAGTTTTAGAAGGGGTTTGGAACAATTTTCCCCGTTGGGGTGATAGAGGCTGGACTTGGGGGCTTTAAGAAAAAGTTGGCAAATATATTAGTTGGAGGGGCTGGGTTTGATTGGTGTAAATTGGGTACGGGAGTTATTTCTAGCGGTAGCTTAGATAGTGGTCGTTTTGATAAGACCTGCCTTGCATGGGCCAGTTGGCCTTCTGTCAGTGGTCTCCTTTCATTATGGTTCTTATGTTCAAATGTCTTCGGGGAATTTTTCAAGGACGTTATCGTTCAAGGTATCGTAACCAAGTGTCGCTTGAAGGGGTGATGTTGGCGATGAGTTCGGACTCTAGGCGTTACATGCTACAAGTTAGCATGTTACTCATGTAGGAACGTAACTTGATACAACCGTACTGTGTTACAACACCGAAATTCCACCAATCATCTCATGAATGTTCAGGAACGCACCAAATTAGTGATCAATAGAAACCAATTTCCATAAAACTTATTACTTCTGCAACTTCATCTCCAATACTATACTTATTACTACTACCAATTAGTATTGCACCTCACTCAGAGCCTATATATACCCTCTTGTCCTTTCACCAACACAGACATTTAAAAAACTCTCCTCAGACCCTTCCTCCAAAGGATCCTGGTGCTTCTGCGGACCTAACCTTATTATCCTGAAACACCTTACTGACTCTATCATTACTGCCTACACAAACCTCCTCAATGTCTCCTTGCCTCTGGTCTTCCCTTCCCTCTTCAAAGCTCGCTACTGCTATCCTCCTTCACTAAACCCATTAAAGACCACTCTGACCCTAGAAACTATTAGCCCTATCAGCCTCCTCGAAACTTTAGGAAATACCTTTGAAAAAACTCATTAATCATTCGCCCTTCGCAGATACTGAAAATAATTCTCTTACTTTCAGATGGCCAGTTTGGCTTCAGAACACAGATCCACACAGGAAGCCATTAATCTTTCTCAATATCCCACATAAAACACAAAACAAAAGAAAACAGACACGCCTGGGGCATGCAAAAGTCGTTTGAAAAAGCATTTTGACACTGTGTGGCACGAAGGGCTCAAGTACAAAACTCTGCTCTAACTTCAACCTGCCTCTTCAATACTCGTAAACTCATCTGCAACTTCTTGGACGGCAAGTACCATGAGAATCAAATTCCAAAGGCTGTTACTATGAACTACGTCACACTAAATGCTGGAGTACCCAGGGATCTGTCCTTCCCTACATCTACATTTATACACTAACGACATTACAACACCTATACCACAACTCATTCACTAGCCTATGCAAGACGACATTACACAACTTTCACTCATGACCACATATAGATACACTGACACACCAAAAACAAAAAATGAGGTTGAAAGGTTAGCCATCTGGGACTAAATGGTGGAGGATCTCAAACACAATGCAGCACAAAATCCAGCATACGTATTTAACTACAGGGAAACGTGATCCTCATTTAATGTCGAACTCAGAAAGCTGACACCGCACTTATTCCCTTGCACACACATCTGTTCACTGTCCTTGGGTTAATCTTGACTACCCTTCTTAGTTTACACGGACCACATTCATCCAAGGGCATTGCAAAATAGCTAGTAAGGCCCTTGCGGGCCTTACTAGCTGAAACATGCCTCTAACAGCACCAAAACTACAACCTATACAAATCACTAATACGTCCTCAGATACTTACTCTCCTCTAGCCCTCTCTCTTGCAGCAAAAACAAACTTACTTAAAGTGCCAGCGTGGGTCCCAGAACAACGGCGCTGCGCTGGGTGCTTGATGTAGATGGGAGGACTTCGCCACACAGGAGTCTCTCCAGCCCAAGTTAGACGTCTTGACCGCTGAATATGTACTGGACGGGCTCAGTGACAGACAGATAGACAAAACTTGAGGACACGACATGACTACTGGACCTCCTCCTTGACGAAGACATTCGCTGACCCACAAACCCAACACAACCTTTTCTAATCCCATTGCATGTCTGCTCCTAACCCTTACTTACAAATAACCTTGGATCCGCTGACAGGTACCTTCTTAGGCAGGTTCCATTCTATGACCAGTTTCGCCTTAGCTTTTTTGGGTTAAGACATGACTCAGTTTGCATCCTCTCTAGCTCTAAAGGGTCGCCAAGTCCCTTACTCCCAGCTCACCCACGGAAAAAAAAGTCCTACAGAAAGACCAGGAATTTCTCTTTCTCTTATCTGTCCCCGATAGCCTTCGCTGCTGAGTTAGTTAAGCCATATTGGCTTTTTTATACGACTAAGAAACAAATCCTATCCAGCAATATTCATCGTCTCTGTCCCGTCTTCCCCGCTATACACATTTGGGATCTTACCTGAAACTTTCGTTCGTTCGTTCGTTCGTGTATGTTTGGAACGGCTTCTTAACAAAGCTCTGCGATGAGAGAAACGTTGCCACAATAAAATGGTCAAATTTAGATGCACTTGTGTCCCTTTTACTTTACATTATGGTCGGTAATTCTACCATACGTTATTACAATTTTTTCCATGTGAAGATGGACCTTAGAACCCTGAACCTTCATTCTCATGAGAATTTTACGAATGGTGGAAGAGATCACTGAAGTATGTAAGTGGTATGACGAGCATAAGTTAATGTAGATATAAACTTTCTGAGGATATCAGATCAAGTATGAACTGGAATATGGGATATAAATTCAGATTTAATTTAGATTTGTAAATATGGAGGTCTGGTGGCCCTGGTGGCTGAAGCTCTCGCTTCGCACGGCGAGGGTCTGGGTTCGATTCCCAGCCAGCGTAGAAACATTGGGCATGTTACTTTATGCCTGTTGTCTATGCTCACCCATCAATAAATGCGTACCTGGGTGTTAGTGGACTGGTGTGGGTCGCATCCTGGGACAAAACTGACCTAATTTGCCCGAAATGCTCTGCATACAAGCGGCTTTCTATATAGTAGTATGTCATTGATGTCAGCTATGGTCTGTATACCTTGTACATGTACTTGCAGTAAATATATTATTATTATTATTAAGTATTGGTTTTCAAACAGAGTCGTTGATACATGGGAAAATCTTCCAGGTAGGGATATAGAAGCTAAGATCTTGAGTAACTTTACAAAGAGACTGGACAAACATACGAGTGAGAAGGGCTGCCACTTTTCAAGACCATGTAATTAATTTGTCTAAATCCTCCTAAACTACGTTGTTGTCCTCTCCAGAAACTATTATTTGACCTACTTTGGTGCCATCAGCTAATTTACTCATGTCACTTGTTATTCCTTCATCAAGGTCATTAATACAAATTATGAGCATCAATGGTTCCCAAACCCTTGAGGAATGCCATTAATGATCAGTCCTCATTCCGACTTAAGACCTTATAAATTTTTTGTTGTGTTTTTTTTCGTCCGATTTCGTTAATTTTTGTTCCATTTTAGTAAGTGCACATTGAAGCTACGTTGACAGTTTTAACAAGATCGGCCAACAAACAAATAAAAAAAAAATCATGAAAAATAAATTTGGCAGCTTCACTTCACGTATTGGTACTGCCGTATTTTTTTTTTTGCGCTCCCTATTGATAAAACATTGCTAATATGATTTTATCATAATAAGAAATACTGTAATATATCCTATCTTCATCCTTTCCAAACAATACCGTTGGTACATTTTGAGATTTAGCAAAATATCTGCCCTTTACCCACCAAACAAATAAAAAAATGGGAATATTTCAAAAATCTTTTTACCAGCTTGTGAAACATTTATTGTAGATAAATTGTTGGGAGAACCTACAAGTTGATGAATTAGACACATGTGTAACACTTGGGTATCTTTGTTGTGGAAACTTTTTGCCACACACTGGCTTCATCAGTCCTGTACAACAAATTTTGAAGATCAGGAGGAATTCGAGGTAATCAGTCCCTCAGCCTTGAGTCAATGTAATCAATCCATCAATCTTGAAAAGAATACAGCATATGTGCGAAGAAGTGTCTTATGTATTGTAGGCAGGTGAGGTGTAGAAGTCGTAGGATGTATCACACTTGACAAATCCAAATGTGGAAGCAGGCTATGACTCAAGGATAGGCAAGTGAAAAATTCCTGTATTAAGATCCCAAGATGTTGCTGTGTCTGACAGGATTGTAGATAAATGGTTCAGGAGGAGTTTGAGGCATGACCTACATCTACATGGGTTTGTAGGCGCCCTTATAAACACAAACATTAAAAATCAGGAACGTGACGGTAAGCTGTCCAATATACAAAAAGAGTTAGAAACAGAAATACAAATAGCTAGAGCTTCATTTAAGGTTATTAATATAATATTCAAGAGGTTGCTAGTAGAATTGCAGTAAATCAACCATTCAAATCATTATGAAGCTGTGTGTAGTCTGTGGTCAGTCAAACAAACGGGCTTCCACATGGATAAATTGTCATTTTTGTGGAAATTGGTGTCACGCTCCTTGTGCAGATATCCCAGAACTAGCTACAAGCAGTATTAAAACAGAGAAGTGTTTTTGGGTATGCCCAAATGAGGAAAATCTGTGGACTAAAATCACAAGGGTATTAAAAGAGGATAACATCAAAGCTGCTTTCATAGAAAACCTGGAAGCTTTCTACAACAGATGGGAATATAAAAAGTCTGGGCTGAATGGTACTGCCTTTGATACTGGCCATGTAGTCACAAACTGTAAGGCTGGAGGTGATGTCCTGGTAGTCAGTAAATGTGGGGCTGATAGTGCTGTCCTGGGAGACAGTAATGGTGAAGCTGGAGGTGCTGTCCTGGGAGACAGAAATGGTGAAGCTGGAGATACTGTCCTGGGAGACAGTAATGGTGAAGCTGGAGATTTTGTCCAGGTAGTCGGGAATTATACGCAGGAAGGAATACATATAAATGACCTCATAGAGGACAGGAGCCATAGTAGGGAAACAAGTGTAGTCAAAGATAAGATAAAACCAATATTGCAAACTAGAAATACCGCAGGAAATAGCAAACAAGAGGACTCCAATAGCAATAGTGAGGATAAATTACCAAAAACAACTGGTGGGAGCTCCATTGTTGGTGCTAGGGAGGATAGGAATAAGACAGGGAAACATGCACCAACAGGGAATACAGTCACAGAAACCCAAGGCAAACGGAAACCAAGCCTGTGCACATATTATGCACTTGGTAATCTGCTGGCATGGGAAATCTGGAAAAACAGATGGGACATGCAACTATGACCACCCTAGAAAATGTCATGCCCATATGACAACAGGAAAATGCAAACTCCCTTCCTGTAAGCTTTTTCACCCTGAAATGTGTACCTCTTCAGTACAGGAAAGACTGTGCTATAACTTAAATTGCCAGGCATACCATTTAAAGGGGACAAAAAGATACAAAACATCCAGGCCATGGAAAACCTGGGTAGCCACAGCACTCAAGAGGGAGAAGTTTTTTAGTGCCAGGAAGGAAAAAAAAACTGGCAGGAAATGGGAGAAATCGTACACCAAATCCAGTCATTCCTGGAGTGGAACCACAGTCGATGCCTCCACTCCAAACCAACAGATACAGATACTAATGCCGGAAAAAAAATCCCCCCCAGTACCAACAATACCACCAGTCCGATAACATTCTTCTTTGCAAATATACAGGGTCTAAAGCCAGCAACAAACAACAAAATACCTTTCATCCGTGGACTGCTTGCAGAGGCAAAGGCAATGTTCGCGGGTTTCACTGAGACCCACATAAAGGATCACTTGGACAACGAAATATGGATCCCAGGTTACAACCTATACAGATGTGACAGAGTGAACAGGCAAAAGGGGGGGGTTTGGCCTGTACATTGCAGAGTCACTTGTTTGCACAGAACTGCTTAATGCCTCAAAATGACGTAGTGGAAGTTTTAGCAGTAAAGGTCGAGAACCAAACCTAGTCATTGTGGTAGTCTAAAAAGCCTCCGGATGCAACATCCCAGCAATTCCAGGGAAAAGCTGTTAAAAATTGACCACTGTCTGGAAAATTTTTCCAGCTCCTGCACCCCAACATCTTGCTCCTGGGAGAAATTTTAACTTAAGGCAACCTAAAATGGAGGAATATAGCAAATAATATTGTTGCATTTAAAAACCCCCAGGAGGCAGCTCTGAAGAAAACTCACACTCACACGAGCTTTAAATCTCTGCACAAAATCAATTTAAACCAGCAAATAATAGAGCCTACTAGACTGGAGAATACACTAGACCTCATCTTCACTAACAATGATGATCTGATAAGAAATGTCACCAATCAAAAACAATATACTCAGATCACAACATAATTGAGGTTCAGACATGTATGCGTGGAGCCCCAGACCGACAAAATGAGACTAGTCACGAGGGAGCATTCACCAAATTCAACTTCAATAACAAAAACATAAAGTGGGACCAAGTAAACCAAGTCCTAACCGATATAAGCGGGGAAGATAACTAAGCAACACAGACCCAAACTTAGCCTAGAACAGATTAACTCGGTGGCACTCGATGTATGCGCAAGGCTTATTTCCTCAAGAAAAAGGAGGAGTAGATGTAAAATGAAAGAGACAGGCGCTCCCTTTACAGGCGACGAAAAGAAATAACAAGCGGCTAAAAGAGGTCAATATATCTGAAATGCGTAGGGAGACACTGTCAGAGAAATAGCAAGCATCGAACTTAAGCTAAAGAATCCTTTAGGAGTCAGGAATCGCGGGAAGAACTAAAACCCCTAAATGAAATCGAAAGAAACCCAAAGTATTTCTTCTCCTATGCCAAATCAAAATCGAGAACAACGTCCAGTATTGGGCCCCTACTTAAACAAAAGGGTCCTACACAGATGACAGCAAGGAAATGAGTGAGCTACTCAAGTCCCATATGACTCAGTTTTTAGCAAGCCGCTAACCAGACTGAGAGTCGAAGATCAAAATTAATTTTTTATGAGAGAGCCACGAAATTTGATTAACACAAGCCTATCCGATGTTATCCTGACGCCAAATGACTTCGAACAGGCGATAAATGACATCCATGAAACTCGGGCCCCAGGGCCAGACTCATGGAACTCTGTGTTAAATCAAGAACTGCAAGAAGCCCCTATCACGAGCCTTTTCCATCCTAGGAGAGGGGAGCATGGACACGGGGTCGTCCCTCAGTTACTAAAAACAACAGACATAGCCCCACTCCACAAAGGGGGCAGTAAAGCAACAGCAAAGAACTACAGACCAATAGCACTAACATCCCATATCATAAAAATCTTTGAAAGGGTCCCTAAGAGAAGCAAGATCACCACCCCATCTAGAAACCCATCAGTTACACAACCCAGGGCAACATGGGTTTAGAACAGGTCGCTCTGTCTGTCTCAACTACTGGATCACTACGACAAGGTCCTAAATGCACTAGAAGACAAAAGAATGCAGATGTAATATATACAGACTTTGCAAAAGCCTTCGACAAGTGTGACCATGGCGTAATAGCGCACAAAATGCGCGCTAAAGGAATAACAGGAAAAGTCGGTCGATGGATCTATAATTTCCTCACTAACAGAACACAGAGAGTAGTCGTCAACAGAGTAAAGTCCGAGGCAGCTACGGTGAAAAGCTCTGTTCCACAAGGCACAGTACTAGCTCCCATCTTGTTCCTCATCCTCATATCCGACATAGACAAGGATGTCAGCCACAGCACCGTGTCTTCCTTTGCAGATGACACCCGAATCTGCATGACAGTGTCTTCCATTGCAGACACTGCAAGGCTCCAGGCGGACATCAACCAAATCTTTCAGTGGGCTGCAGAAAACAATATGAAGTTCAACGATGAGAAATTTCAATTACTCAGATATGGTAAACATGAGGAAATTAAATCTTCATCAGAGTACAAAACAAATTCTGGCCACAAAATAGAGCGAAACACCAACGTCAAAGACCTGGGAGTGATTATGTCGGAGGATCTCAACTTCAAGGACCATAACATTGTATCAATCGCATCTGCTAGAAAAATGACAGGATGGATAATGGAACCTTCAAAACTAGGGAGGCCAAGCCCATGATGACACTCTTCAGGTCACTTGTTCTATCTAGGCTGGAATATTGCTGCACTCTAACAGCACCTTTCAAGGCAGGTGAAATTGCCGACCTAGAAAATGTACAGAGAACTTTCACGGCGCGCATAACGGAGATAAAACACCTCAATTACTGGGAGCGCTTGAGGTTTCTAAACCTGTATTCCCTGGAACGCAGGAGGGAGAGATACATGATTATATACACCTGGAAAATCCTAGAGGGACTAGTACCGAACTTGCACACGAAAATCACTCACTACGAAAGCAAAAGACTTGGCAGACGATGCACCATCCCCCCAATGAAAAGCAGGGGTGTCACTAGCACGTTAAGAGACCATACAATAAGTGTCAGGGGCCCGAGACTGTTCAACTGCCTCCCAGCACACATAAGGGGGATTACCAACAGACCCCTGGCAGTCTTCAAGCTGGCACTGGACAAGCACCTAAAGTCAGTTCCTGATCAGCCTGGCTGTGGCTCGTACGTTGGTTTGCGTGCAGCCAGCAGCAACAGCCTGGTTGATCAGGCTCTGATCCACCAGGAGGCCTGGTCACAGACCGGGCCGCGGGGGCGTTGACCCCCGAAACTCTCTCCAGGTAAACTCCAGGTAAACATGTGGATTTGTCCACTGTGATATCACCTATTACTGCTGCACCTCACCTGTCTACAGTATATAAGCCACTTCTTCGCATATATAATAACAATAACAACAACAACAACAACAATAATAATAATAACAATAATAATAATAATAATAATAATAATAATAATAATAATAATTAATTGTGGAAAATACTGTATATATTTTCCAGAAATAAAGTAGTTATATGTAAATAGATGGCCATACTGTATTTAATAAATTTTTTTATAAAAAATGGGAAACCTGCGCCTGTGCAGTAAAGACTCGCCATTGTTGTTTGAACTAGACACAAACGTTAGTGAATAAGGGAAAGATTTTTCGTACTCTAGAGGTTAAAATTGGGCTGACACTTCTCAAATAGCAGCCAAAATTGTTGGATGTGCATTCCTGCATAACTTGAGATATCAGGCGACTGGACAAGACAGCTCCAGGAACCTCAGATAAGTCTGTTATGTTGTAACTCTGGCCAGTGTTATTTTCATGTATAGACAGTGAGGTTTTCTGAGTATGATACAACATGATCTCCAGTCAAATTGGTGAGTGATATTAAGATATATTCTCCTTCTGTTATGTAAATGTGTATGTATATAATCATTTATTAGTTTTAATATACAGTCCACAAATTTATATTACCAGAATTCCTGGTGATGCATATTTCATTTGTAATTAATAGGTCTAGAGCAACTTGTGGATATGACAGTTGTAGGTATCGAAGGGGGACATTTTTTGCGACCTAGGTGTCCCAAATTCTTATTTGTCTATGTAACTTTGATAAATAATAATTATCTTTGCTATCATTTACTGTTATGTACATAATGAGTTACATTCAGATAAATGTAATTTTTCACAATAATAATAATAATTTGGACATGATACATAGTTGTACAAAGAATTGTAATTGTACATGCCAAATGTGGAAAATACTGTATATTTTCCGAAAATACAGTGTATTTTGTATGTAAATTAGTGAAATACATTGTAGTTAATAAAAATTAATTTGTATATAAAAGAGGAACCAGCTTGGGGAAGAGGTCATTGTTTTGAACTGGGCAAGAGAGACATTAGGAAAAATCGGAAGAATTTTCGTCGCTCTAGAGGTTAAATTGTGGTTGGAACCTCTCAAATAGGAGTAGAAATTGTTGGATTTGCAGTCCTGCCGAATGTGAGAAACAGGCAACTGGACAGGACTCTGTAATTAGATTGGAAAAGGGATTATGAGTGCACGTAAGTCGTGTCTATATTTATGTTGAAATTCTGGCCAGTATTTTCTTCATATTTTAGGCAGGGGTTTGTGTATGACCCACCAAGTAATCTCCAGACAAATTGGTGAGTGTTATTTGTGGAAAATTAAATTTACCTGGATGTAACTCATAAGGTACATACCAGTAAATGGTAACAAAGATAACTATTATTTATCAAAGTTACATAGACAAGTAGGAATTTTGGGACACCTAGGTGGCAAAAAATGTCCCCCTTCGATACCTACAACTGTCATATCCACAAGTTGCTCTAGACCTATATTAATTGCAAATGAAATATACTTCTTCTTCTTTCAACAAACCGGCCGTATCCCACCGAGGCAGGGTGGCCCAAAAAGAAAAACAAAAGTTTCTCTTTTTAAATTTAGTAATTTATACAGGAGAAGAGATTACTAGCCCCTTGCTCCCGGCATTTTAGTCGCCTCTTACAACACGCATGGCTTACGGAGGAAGAATTCTGTTCCACTTCCCCATGGAGATAAGAGGAAATAAACAAGGACAAGAAGTAGAAAGAAAATAGCAGAAAACCCAGAGGGTTGTGTGTATATATATGCTTGTACATGTGTAGTGTGACCTCAGTATAAGCAGAAGTAGCAAGACGTACCTGAAAACTTGCATGTTTATGAGACAGAAAAAAGGACACCAGCAATCCTACCATCATGTAAAACAATTACAGGCTTTTGTTTTACACTCATTTGGCAGGATGGTAGTACCTCCCTGGGCGGTTGCTGTCTACCAACATTCTAAATTTGTGGACTGTATATTAAAATTAATAAATGATTACATATACACATTTATATAACAGAAGGAGAATTTATAATCATAACACTCACCAATTTGTCTGGAGATTCTGTGTATCATACTCAAAAACCCCCCTGTCTACATTTATGATGATAATACTGGCCAGAACTATAAACATAAATTAGACAGCTTATCTGAGGTTCCTGGAGCTGCCCTGCCCAACCGCCTGAATTATCATGTTATGCAGGACTGCAATTCCAACAATTTCGGCTCCTATTTGAGAGGTTTTAAGCCCAATATAACCCCTAGAGCAACGAAAATTATACACATTATACAAGTGTGCTTGTACTACATTCAAAGCAATGGCGACTCTCCCCTCTCGTCAGCGCAGGCGCAGAGCTTCCCTCTCGATTATTTTATTTAAAATGCACTCAACAGAACAATAGTAACGTATTAATCAGGTTTATTTACACAGCATAATTTTTTGGGGAAATTATTTTCCACATTATTATTGTAAATTCTCCTTCAATGTATATGAAGTCATTTATTAAATTTAACATACGGTCCACATATTCATATTAATGTTTTACCAGAATTCCTTGTGATGTATATTTCATTAATATAGGTCCAGAGTGACTTGTGGAGATATGAGAGTAGTAGGTATCGAAGGAGGACATTTTTTGCGACCTAGGATGTCCTAAAATTCCTACATGTCTCTGTAACCTTGATAAAGAATAATTATCTTTGTTACTTTTATTAAATTACTGGTATGTATCTTATGAGGTTCATCCAGGTAATTTTAAATTTTCACACCAAAAGCACCTTGTATGCATATGCTGTATTTTTTCAAAATTGATGGACTGTTTACCTCAATTTCCTCCTGATCTTCACAATTCTTCTTTGTATAGGACTGATGAAGCCATTGTGTGGTGAAACGCTTCATCAGTAAAGATACCCCAAGTGTTATACGTGTCTAATTTATCAAAACATTCATTGTTTTATGTTTGTTGTGAAAATCCTTTTAATACTTTAATTATTAGTGGTAAAGTGTCAACAAATAGGTTAATAACTCACTTTCGATATAATCGACGAAATGCGTTCAAAACTGATTACTTGAGAGGAAAAAAAGAATCGATAAAATCGCGCTAGTTTTGAGTCTTTCCATACGATATGAGTGATCTTACACAGTCACCCTTGTGAAGCCCGTTTTCTCTAGTGTCAGTGGACCAAAGAGAACGTAACATTGTAATCTTATGCTACACTCCCCACAAGGAAGGTTCCTTGATGCTGGTGAGGGGCTCTTGATCTATTCTATTCAATTCAATTCAATTCAAAGTTTATTCTCTATAAGGATTACAATGCTGAGTTTACAGAAATTTGGTTATTGTTTGGTTTACATGTAGTAAAATTGTGATTACAGAGTGTACCACTAGAACGCTTAGCATGGCTAGGCATTTCGGGCATACTTAGTTTTATTCTTAATTGTAAAATATTACAAATTATGAGGTAAGTTGGTATTATCGCTAAGTGACTAAATACTAGTTTGTGAGTTTAGCAATGTGAATGCTTTTGTTTTGGCACAGTATATAGTTTCAGTATTGGAGTATCACAGGATTCATTATTTTAAGACTGAGATTAATATTTCTGTTTATGGTCAAATGAGTGAGCGAGTGTAAGTGTGAACCACCAGGTGGTATTCGTGTAGTTAGTTGACGGGGTGTATCAGGGAGATAAGATGTTTTCTAATGGTAGTTTTGAAGGTGATGAATGTGTCCGCAGTTCTAGAGTTCTCAGGTAGGGTATTCCAGATTTTAGGGCCTTTGACATACATTGAATTTTTGTAAAGGTTTAGTCGGACACGGGGAATGTCGTAGAGATGTTTGTTTCTGGTGTTATGCCTGTGGGTTCTGTCACAACTATCAAGAAAGCGTTTTAGGTCAAGGTTGATATTAGAGTTTAAGGCCCTGTAGATATAGATTGCACAGTAGTAAGTGTGGATGTACTGAACTGGGAGTAAGTTTAGATCTCTGAAGAGTGGGGGGGGGGTGTGCTGCCAGGGATGGGATTTAGTTAGCTCAAATCACCGACCAGTATGTTTTAAATAAGTGACCCACTGATCAGATCAGATCGACTGGTCCGAACCCTTGTCTGGTCCGAACCCGGGACTGGTTTCAAACGGTTTCGTTGGACAATAAAGCAGACTGTAAACGGATGGGGTTGTAGGCGCCCTTATAAACACAAACATTAAAAATCACGAACGTGACGGTAAGCTGTCCAATATACAAAAACAGTTAGAAACAGAAATACAAATAGCTAGAGCTTCATTTAAGGTTATTAATAGAATATTCAAGAGGTTGCTAGTAGAATTGCAGTAAATCAACCATTCAAATCATTATGAAGCTGTGTGTAGTCTGTGGTCAGTCAAACAAACGGGCTTCCACATGGATAAATTGTCATTTTTGTGGAAATTGGTGTCACGCCCCTTGTGCAGATATTCAAGAACTAGCTACAAGCAGTATTATAACAGAGAAGTGTTTTTGGGTATGCCCAAATGAGGAAAATCTGTGGACTAAAATCACAAGGGTATTAACCCTTTGAGGGTCGACAGGCCCTCTCCGAAACTCGTTCACAGGGTCGGCCAAATTTAAAAAAAAAAAAATTATTTTCTCTTATGAAAAGATAGAGAATCTTTTCCCGATCATAAAGACACCAAAAGTTTGAAATTTGATAGAAAACTTACGGAATTATGCTCTCGCAAAGTTAGCGGTCTCGGCGATGTTTACGCATCGGCGATTTTGCCCACTTTGAGCCCCATTTTCGGCCAATTTCACTGTACTAGTCGACAAAAAACATAAATATTTCGCTAGAACTCCCATTTTTTCTATCGAATGGGTGCAAGAAACCACTCATTTATGAAATTCAACTATCCAGTACAGTGGTCAGAATTTAGCAATTTTGCCAATTTCACACAAATTTCAAAAGATGCCAATTTCCGAATAGGGTCCAGAATAAACAAGAAAGACATTCCTGGCACTAAAATGACATTTCCTCTAGTCATTAGTCACGTCTCAAGGCCCTCTTATATTCTTTTGCTTTCCACTTTGAATTTTTATTTTCACAAAAAATATAAGATTTACTGTTATGCAGACTACTGCATTAGTGGTAAAAAATGGTATAAATATTATTGGTGCACTTGTGAAAGAATATTAGACTCACCAGTTGACGTGTATTGCACGCTTGGCACGATTTGTTTACTTTTGAAGTTTGGTAAAATCGAACATTTCTGCTACTTTGAGCTCAATTTCAAGGCACCTTTCTTTGTAAAACCAGTCAAAATCATCTCAATTTCTGTAATATGTCTTCCATTCTATAAAATGAGACCAAGAAAACTAGAATACAACAATAAATACCATACGAAAATACACTGCAAAGTCGCTGATTTATTCAAAAAAAATGGTCAAAGTTTTTTTTTTCTCATTATGCACTGTGTGCTGCAGGATTTTTTTTAGACTGTGCACACTGACCACATAGACCCATTCCTTCATATGAAGGCCTACCAGCTTTCTCCCACTAGATTTGAGGCCGCTAGAATTTATGAGTACTAGTACGTCAAAAACCCCTACGCGTAAGACGTACTAGTACGACAAAAACCCTCAAAGGGTTAAAAGAGGACAACATCAAAGCTGCTTTCATAGAAAACCTGGAAGCTTTCTACAACAGATGGGAACATAAAAAGTCTGGGCTGAATGGTACTGCCCTTGATACTGGCCATGTAGTCACAAACTGTAAGGCTGGAGGTGATGTCCTGGTAGTCAGTAAATGTGGGGCTGATAGTGCTGTCCTGGGAGACAGTAATGGTGAAGCTGGAGGTGCTGTCCTGGGAGACAGAAATGGTGAAGCTGGAGATACTGTCCTGGGAGACAGTAATGGTGAAGCTGGAGATACTGTCCTGGGAGACAGTAATGGTGAAGCTGGAGATTTTGTCCAGGTAGTCGGGAATTATACGCAGGAAGGAATACATATAAATGACCTCATAGGGGACAGGAGCCATAGTAGGGAAACAAGTGTAGTCAAAGATAAGATAAAACCAATATTGCAAACTAGAAATACCGCAGGAAATAGCAAACAAGAGGACTCCAATAGCAATACTGAGGATTAAATTACCAAAAACAACTGGTGGGAGCTCCATTGTTGGTGCTAGGGAGGATAGAAGTAAGACAGGGAAACATGCACCAACAGGGAACACAGTCACAGAAACCCAAGGCAAGCGGACACCAAGCCTGTGCACATACTATGCACTTGGTATCTGCTGGCATGGGAAATCTGGAAAAACAGATGGGACATGCAACTATGACCACCCTAGAAAATGCCATGCCCATATGACAACAGGAAAATGCAAACTCCCTTCCTGTAAGCTTTTTCACCCTGAAATGTGTACCTCTTCAGTACAGGAAAGACTGTGCTATAACTTAAATTGCCAGGCATACCATCTAAAGGGGACAAAAAGATACAAAACATCCAGGCCATGGGAAAACCTGGGTAGCCACAGCCACTCAAGAGGGAGAGTTTTTTAGTGCCAGGAAGGAAAAAAAACTGGCAGGAAATGGCAGAAATCGTACACCAAATCCAGTCATTCCTGGAGTGGAACCACAGTCGATGGCCTCCACTCCAAACCAACAGATACAGATACTAATGCCGGAAAAAAAAACCCCAGTACCAACAATACCACCAGTCCGATAACATTCTTCTTTGCAAATATACAGGGTCTAAAGCCAGCAACAAACAACAAAATACCTTTCATCCGTGGACTGCTTGCAGAGGCAAAGGCAATGTTCGCGGCTTTCACTGAGACCCACATAAAGGATCACTTGGACAACGAAATATGGGTCCCAGGTTACAACCTATACAGATGTGACAGAGTGAACAGGCAAAAAGGGGGGGGGGGTTGGCCTGTACATTGCAGAGTCACTTGTTTGCACAGAACTGCTTAATGCCTCAAATGATGTAGTGGAAGTTTTAGCAGTAAAGGTCGAGAACCAAAACCTAGTCATTGTGGAAGTCTACAAGCCTCCGGATGCAAACATCCCAGCAATTCCAGGAACAGCTGTTAAAAATTGACCACTGTCTGGAAAATCTTCCAGCTCCTGCACCCAACATCTTGCTCCTGGGGGATTTCAACTTAAGGCACCTAAAACGGAGGAATATAGCAAATAATATTGTTGCAGTAATAACACCAGGAGGCAGCTCTGATGAAAACTCACACTCACACGAGCTTTTAAATCTCTGCACAAAATTCAATTTAAACCAGCAAATAATAGAGACTACTAGACTGGAGAATACACTAGACCTCATCTTCACTAACAATGATGATCTGATAAGAAATGTCACCATATCAAAAACAATATACTCAGATCACAACATAATTGAGGTTCAGACATGTATGCGTGGAGCCCCAGACCGACAAAATGAGACTAGCCACGAGGGAGCATTCACCAAATTCAACTTCAATAACAAAAACATAAAGTGGGACCAAGTAAACCAAGTCCTAACCGATATAAGCTGGGAAGATACACTAAGCAACACAGACCCCAACTTATGCCTAGAACAGATTAACTCGGTGGCACTCGATGTATGCACAAGGCTTATTCCTCTAAGAAAAAGGAGGAGTAGATGTAAAATAGAAAGAGACAGGCGCTCCCTTTACAGGCGACGGAAAAGAATAACAGAGCGGCTAAAAGAGGTCAATATATCTGAAATGCGTAGGGAGACACTGGTCAGAGAAATAGCAAGCATCGAACTTAAGCTAAAAGAATCCTTTAGGAGTCAGGAATCGCGGGAAGAACTAAAAGTCATAAATGAAATCGAAAGAAACCCAAAGTATTTCTTCTCCTATGCCAAATCAAAATCGAGAACAACGTCCAGTATTGGGCCCCTACTTAAACAAGATGGGTCCTACACAGATGACAGCAAGGAAATGAGTGAGCTACTCAAGTCCCAATATGACTCAGTTTTTAGCAAGCCGCTAACCAGACTGAGAGTCGAAGATCAAAATGAATTTTTTATGAGAGAGCCACAAAATTTGATTAACACAAGCCTATCCGATGTTATCCTGACGCCAAATGACTTCGAACAGGCGATAAATGACATGCCCATGCACTCTGCCCCAGGGCCAGACTCATGGAACTCTGTGTTCATCAAGAACTGCAAGAAGCCCCTATCACGAGCCTTTTCCATCCTATGGAGAGGGAGCATGGACACAGGGGTCGTCCCTCAGTTACTAAAAACAACAGACATTCAATTCAAATTCAAATTCAAATTCAAAGTTTATTCTCTATAAGGATTACAATGCTGAGTTTACAGAAATTTGGTTATTGTTTGGTTTACATGTAGTAAAATTGTGATTACAGAGTGTACCACTAGAACGCTTAGCATGGCTAGGCATTTCGGGCATACTTAGTTTTATTCTTAATTGTAAAATATTACAAATTATGAGGTAAGTTGGTATTATGGCTAAGTGACTAAATACTAGTTTGTGAGTTTAGCAATGTGAATGCTTTTGTTTTGGCACAGTACATAGTTTCACTATTGGAGTATCACAGGATTCATTATTTTAAGACTGAGATTAATATTTCCGTTTATGTTCAAATGAGTGAGTGAAAGTGTGAACCACCAGGTGGTATTCGTGTAGTTAGTTGACGGGGTGTATCAGGGAGATAAGATGTTTTCTAATGGTAGTTTTGAAGGTGATGAATGTGTCTGCAGTTCTAGAGTTCTCAGGTAGGGTATTCCAGATTTTAGGGCCTTTGACATACATTGAATTTTTGTAAAGGTTTAGTCGGACACGGGGAATGTCGTAGAGATGTTTGTGTCTGGTGTTATGCCTGTGGGTTCTGTCACAATTATCAAGAAAGCGTTTTAGGTCAAGGTTGATATTAGAGTTTAAGGCCCTGTAGATATAGATTGCACAGTAGTAAGTGTGGATGTACTGAACTGGGAGCAAGTTTAGATCTATGAAGAGTGGGGGGGGGGTGTTGCCAGGGAAGGGATTTAGTGATTATTCCTACTGCAGCTTTTTGTTGGGTTATTATTGGCTTTAGGTGTGTTGCTGCAGTTGATCCCCAAGCACAAATAGCATAGGTGAGGTATGGATAAATAAGTGAGTGGTATAGTGTGAGAAGGGCATTTTGCAGCACGTAGTATCGTATCTTGGAGAGGATCCCAACCGTTTTGGATACTTTTTTGGCTATATGCTGGATATGGGTGCTGAAATTCAGGTTGTTGTCAAGGTATAAGCCTAGGAATTTTCCCCCATTATTTCTGGTAATTAGAGTGTTGTCAGTCTTAATGTTAATTTGTGCATAGCCCCACTCCACAAAGGGGGCAGTAAAGCAACAGCAAAGAACTACAGACCAATAGCACTAACATCCCATATCATAAAAATCTTTGAAAGGGTCCTAAGAAGCAAGATCACCACCCACCTAGAAACCCATCAGTTACACAACCCAGGGCAACATGGGTTTAGAACAGGTCGCTCCTGTCTGTCTCAACTATTGGATCACTACGACAAGGTCCTAAATGCACTAGAAGACAAAAAGAATGCAGATGTAATATATACAGACTTTGCAAAAGCCTTCGACAAGTGTGACCATGGCGTAATAGCGCACAAAATGCGTGCTAAAGGAATAACAGGAAAAGTCGGTCGATGGATCTATAATTTCCTCACTAACAGAACACAGAGAGTAGTCGTCAACAGAGTAAAGTCCGAGGCAGCTACGGTGAAAAGCTCTGTTCCACAAGGCACAGTACTAGCTCCCATCTTGTTCCTCATCCTCATATCCGACATAGACAAGGATGTCAGCCACAGCACCGTGTCTTCCTTTGCAGATGACACCCGAATCTGCATGACAGTGTCTTCCATTGCAGACACTGCAAGGCTCCAGGCGGACATCAACCAAATCTTTCAGTGGGCTGCGGAAAACAATATGAAGTTCAACGATGAGAAATTTCAATTACTCAGATATGGTAAACATGAGGAAATTAAATCTTCATCAGAGTACAAAACAAATTCTGGCCACAAAATAGTGCGAAACACCAACGTCAAAGACCTGGGAGTGATTATGTCGGAGGATCTCACCTTCAAGGACCATAACATTGTATCAATCTCATCTGCTAGAAAAATGACTGGATGGATAATGAGAACCTTCAAAACTAGGGAGGCCAAGCCCATGATGACACTCTTCAGGTCACTTGTTCTATCTAGGCTGGAATATTGCTGCACTCTAACAGCACCTTTCAAGGCAGGTGAAATTGCCGACCTAGAAAATGTACAGAAAACTTTCACGGCGCGCATAACGGAGATAAAACACCTCAATTACTGGGAGCGCTTGAGGTTTCTAAACCTGTATTCCCTGGAATGCAGGAGGGAGAGATACATGATTATATACACTTGGAAAATCCTAGAGGGACTAGTACCGAACTTGCACACGAAAATCACTCACTACGAAAGCAAAAGACTTGGCAGACGATGCACCATCCCCCAATGAAAAGCAGGGGTGTCACTAGCACATTAAGAGACCATACAATAAGTGTCAGGGGCCCGAGACTGTTCAACTGCCTCCCAGCACACATAAGGGGGATTACCAACAGACCCCTGGCAGTCTTCAAGCTGGCACTGGACAAGCACCTAAAGTCAGTTCCTGATCAGCCGGGCTGTGGCTCGTACGTTGGTTTGCGTGCAGCCAGCAGCAACAGCCTGGTTGATCAGGGGCTGATCCACCAAGAGGCCTGGTCACAGACCGGACCGCGGGGGCGTTGACCCCCGAAACTCTCTCCAGGTAAACTCCAGGTAGTGATTATTCTTACTGCAGCTTTTTGTTGGGTTATTATTGGCTTTAGGTGTGTTGCTGCAGTTGATCCTAAGCACAAATAGCATAGGTGAGGTATGGATAAATAAGCGAGTGGTATAGTGTGAGAAGGGCATTTTGCGGCACGTAGTATCGTATCTTGGAGAGGATCCCAACTGTTTTGGATACTTTTTTGGCTATATACTGGATATGGGTGCTGAAATTCAGGTTGTTGTCAAGGTATAAGCCTAGGAATTTTCCCCCATTATTTCTGGTAATTAGAGTGTTGTCAATCTTAATGTTAATTTGTGCATCTCCTGCTCTGCTACCAAACATAATATAGTAAGTTTTGTCAGTGTTAAGCGTAAGTTTATTGGCTGTCATCCAAGTCGATATTTTAATCAGCTCCTCATTCACAATGGTGTTGAGGGTGGCAAGATTAGGGTGAGAGATGACATAAGTCGTGTCATCAGCAAAGAGAATGGGTTTCAGGTGTTGGGATACGTTTGGAAGGTCATTGATGTATATGAGGAAGAGCAGGGGTAGAATGGTCTTTGAGTACAACAATGACAATTAAAAGTTGTTGGGGTATTAGAATTTTAGGGGGGCACAAATTTATGACAATATAACACTAACGGTGGACTGTGGGTATTATCTGCACTTTACTCTGATTCTGTTAGTCCAGCCTCACTTAGGAATGTTTTAAGGTCATGTTCTGTGGAGATGAAGTATCTCTTTCCAGTGGGCTGTTTCCTAACTGCTATTTTTCCATTCCTCACAAAGCACTGGTGGATTTTTTGGGCATAGCGCAGTTTTCTTAGCCGATAAAGAAGGTTTTGTCTCGTTTTGGTAAGGCACTCATTGACGTAAACATCAGTTTTCATAGAAATAGATGTTTTTAGTAGGTTGTTTCTTTGTAAGCTAGTTTGGAATTTTAACAGCACTGTTTTTTTACCTGCATGATAGCCCATCAGTTTGCAATCCTTTAAGTCATCACTACGTATGTTAAGGCGAAGGTGGTCCTTGATAAGCTGTAAGGTGGTCTCCATGCAGGTCTCTTGGGTGATTGCGGCTGGGAGATGTTTGCTGTTAACTACAACAGCGTCAGATAGCTGCTGTTGGTCATTATGGTCTTGGAAGTTGGTTATGACATTGGCAAGTTGTTGGTCCACTCTTGATCTTTCCTCTGTAATGTTGGTAGTAAGTAGGGTGACTTGGTCTTTTAAAGTGTTGATGGTGTCTAGGGACCGGGTGTGGGTGTTGCTTTGTTGTTCTAGAGTGTCTAGTTTATGTTCTAGAGCAGTGATCTTGTTGAGGTAATCTGCATTGCTAGCCTTTAGTTCCTGCATTTCTTGAGTTAGTTTGGTGATCGTTTGGTTCTGAATCATAAGGAGTTTAGCTATTTCTGGATCTGTGCTCCAGTTCCCTGAATTAACCCTGAATACCTTCCATCCCCCACAGGCGCTGTATAATCCTACAGGTTTAGCGCTTCCCCCTTGATTATAATAATAATAATAATAATAATAATTATGCTACACTGTTATATAAGCTTGGCTTCGATCGCTCCGTATAATGACATTGTTTATTCATTTGGACGTCTTTATTATGCTTCTATGTTATTGATCTTATGTCTAGTATCATTTTGGGATAAATATCACAGGTAAATAAACAAAATTGTCAATAACAGCACATTTATACACCATCTTATACTGGCGTGAGCGAATCCCTTCTGAGTCATGAAGACTCATCGCTTGTTGATGCCTTATTGGTGTCAATATGCTTAGGCTAGCCCATTCAAACCCCTGCACAGAAGCCCTCCAAACTTTCCTCAGCACTGGTGAACATCCTTCCAGATGGATCGAGAAAACTGGAACCGACCTCCGCATGAACCAGCTACATGATCTATGTCAAGTTAGGCAACAGAGACATTTCCCTGCTCCATGGGATATTACCCCATTCCAAACTACCATTCCTCCATTTCCCCCCAAAACTCTTCTTAAATCACAACCAAAGCTTCGTCTTGAAGCCAAACATGATGCCTTAAGCTGTATTGATAACTTAGTCACACAGAACACTCTTTCACAAATTATTTACGTTGATGGTTCTGTTCACCAGTCCACTGGTGCAGCTGGTAGTGCTGCTGTCATACAGAGTGATGGCTCTCATAAAGAAATTGGAGCACGCATCAATAACTGGGCCTCTACCCTTCAAACAGAACTGTTTGCCATACTCCTTGCACTCAAATGTGTCCATGTATCTAAGGTTGACACTTTAATTGTAACTGATTCTCTGTCATCCATAAATGCTCTCAACTCATTAAGTATAAATTGTGGCATGCTTGTGTCAGAAGCCAGACACAGGTATGGTAAGATTGTGGACAGTGGAGTCAGAGTGCACATGCTGTGGATTCCATCTCACATTGGTCTTCAGATGCATGATAGAACTGATAAATTGGCTAAGCTGTATGCTTTCAAAGAGGGAGTAGATTACAATCTTGGGTTGTCAGTTAGCAGTTTGAGAACAATAATACGAAAAGAACTTCAATTGAACTTTATTCTCTTAAGACTTAGGGAGATTGACACAAGTCAGTCCATCTATCATCATTCCATCATGCAGGAGGAGCCACATGTCTATGGTGCATCCAACAAAATAAGCAGACTCTTGGATGTCACTACTGCCCGGCTCCGGCTGGGTTACAAGTATCTTTGGCAGGTTAAATCACCACTACCAGATGTAGACCAAACGAAATGTAAACTTTGCCAGATGGATTATTGTCACACCCTGCGTCATTATGTACTGGAGTGCGATCAAATTAATGAATTTAGAGACAACTCACTCAGAAATGTTCAAGAAATGGCAAAGTATTTTATCCACAGTGATATATTACAGACCATTCTGGATAAATACCCTGACTTTGCTAGCTGTAAATAAAGAATTACCACGTGTGTGTGTGTGTGTGTGTGTGTGTGTGTGTGTGTGTGTGTGTGTGTGTGTGTGTGTTATCTGGCCCCATTGCCTTTGAGGTATCTAGCTCACTCAGAAGCCTCTTCACTTCTTCCTCGGTTGTGTGCACTGTGTCCAGCACATGGTGGTGTGCCCCACCTCTCCGTCTTTCTGGAGTCCCTTCTGTCTCCTCTGTGAACACTTCTTTGAATCTCTTGTTGAGTTCCTCACATACTTCATGGTCATTTCTTGTTGTCTCTCCTCCTTCCTTCCTTAGCCTGATTACCTGGTCCTTGACTGTTGTTTTCCTCCTGATGTGGCTGTACAACAGTTTCGGGTCAGATTTGGCTTTCGCTGCTATGTCATTTTCATATTGTCTTTGGGCCTCCCTTCTTATCTGTGCATATTCGTTTCTGGCTCTACGACTGCTCTCCTTATCCTCCTGGGTCCTTTGCCTTCTATATTTCTTCCATTCCCTAGCACACTTGGTTTTTGCCTCCCTGCACCTTTGGGTAAACCATGGGCTCATCCTGGCTTTTTCATTATTCCTGTTACCCTTGGGTACAAACCTCTCCTCAGCCTCCTTGCATTTTGTTGCTACATATTCCATCATCTCATTAACTGGCTTCCCTGCCAGTTCTCTGTCCCACTGAACCCCATTCAGGAAGTTCCTCATTCCTATGTAGTCCCCTTTCTTGTAGTTTGGCTTCATTCGTCCTGGCATTCCTGCTTCTCCCTCCACTTGTAGCTCTACTGTGTATTCGAAGCTTAAAACCACATGGTCACTGGCCTCAAGGGGTCTTTCATATGTGATGTCCTCGATATCTGCACTACTCAAGGTGAATACTAAGTCCAGCCTTGCTGGTTCATCCTCTCCTCTCTCTCTTGTAGTGTCCCTTACGTGTTGGTACATGAAGTTTTCCAGTACAGCCTCCATCATCTTAGCCCTCCATGTATCTTGGCCCCCATGCAGGTCCAAGTTCTCCCAATCGATCTCCTTGTGGTTAAAGTCACCCATGATCAGGAGCTTTGCCCTGCATGCATGAGCTCTTCTGGCCACTCTAGCCAGTGTGTCAACCATCGCTCTATTGCTCTCGTCGTACTCTTGCCTTGGCCTCCTGCTGTTCTGTGGTGGGTTATACATCACTGCTATTACCACCTTGGTACCTCCAGAGTGAAGTGTTCCCGCTATGTAATCACTTTCTTCTCCGCTGTCTCCTCTCTCCAGCTCATCAAAATTCCAGCGATTTTTGATCAGCAATGCCACTCCTCCACCCCCCCCCAGTTCCCTCTGTCTTTCCTCAGGATTTGGTATCCCGTTGGAAAGATGGCATCTGTTGTCATACCTGTAAGATTGGTTTCTGTGAGAGCTATGATGTCCGGTGATGCCTCTTTGACTCTTTCATGCCACTCCTCCCACTTATTTGTTATTCCATCAGCATTTGTGTACCATACCTTCAGTTTCCTTTCCAACACTGTGGTTTGGGGGGCCTGTGAGGGTGGGAGACCTGGTAGCATACTGTGGGATTCTATAGCTCGGTGTTGGGTGGAGGCTGTGGGTATGGATTGTAGTGTGTGTTGGGATGGTGTGATAGGTTGTATGGTTCTGAGAATAGTTGTGTGTGTGCTTGCCCTTGCTGTTCTGTTCTTCTCTGACTGACCTCTGCTGGTTCCATCCTTGTCTCTTTTCCTAGCTCCTTTCGCTTTTTTGTCCTCTCCCTCAGCTGCTGTCGTTCTGATTTTGTTCTGTCTCTGTCTAGGAACACCCTCTTGTACTCTTCCGAGTATTTCAATCGTGGTTTCTCTTGGAGGATCCTGTTCTGCACTGTTTCCGTCCTGAGAATCAGCTTGATTGGTCGGTTTCTCCCCTTCGAGTACCCCCCTATTCTCTGAAAATTTACAATCTCGTCCATCTCTTCACCTATTTCCGTGATGATTTTCTCAATCTCCTTCCTTTCTTCCTGCTGCCTTTCGGTGTGTGTCCTTTCCTCTCTCTCCTGAAGCCCATGGATAAACACTGATTTTGCCCTTTCCTCCTCCCATTGCCTCACCCTCTGTGACTCTGGATCCTGCCTGTATGTGGTCAGTTTCTCCCTTGATTTTTCCAGTGGCTCTTGATAGCATGGTTGTGCCTCAGCATTCGACCTATCACCCTCTCCATCTGCAACCAGCTGTTCTTCTCTTTCACTCCTTGGCCCTCCTTGGCAGGCTGATATGACCTTAGCATAATTCATGTGTGTGTGTGTGTGTGTGTGTGTGTGTGTGTGTGTGTGTGTGTGTGTGTGTGTGTGTGTGTGTGTGTGTGTGTGTGTGCGTGCGTGCGTGCGTGCTTGTGTGTATGGGTGTTTGTGGGAAACAATCAGGCTGCAGCATTAGGGTTAAAAACAGCAGTTATTACCGGGATACCTCAGGGATATGTTAGAAAACAATATTCAAAATAAAGTTGCTAGTAATGGCAAATCAATTGATCAACAAAGAGAGATAGTAGAGGGCAACGAGTGACTAGCTCCCTTAAGGTTTACTATACAAATAGTAGGAGTCTAAGAAATAAGACAGATGAGCTAAGATTACTTGCAAGTGTAGGTAATATAGATATTACTGGTATAACAGAGACCTGGTTCAACCTGAAAGATAGAAAAATGCCTTCTGAATGCAACATACAGGGTTATAAACTATTTCACACTGATAGGGTCAACAGGAAGGGTGGTGGAGTGGCGATGTATGTCAGAGAAAATTTAAATTGTTGTCTTAGACATGATATAAGATTAGAAACATCGAACACAGAATCTGTTTGGCTACAGTTTCTCGAGGGACGTGAAAAATGAATTCTGGGTGTGATTTATAGGCCCCCAAACCTTGATAGGGAGGGCAGTAAGCTGTTATGGGACGAAATTCATAAGGCATCTAGATATAAAAATGTTGTGATAATGGGAGATTTTAACTTTAGACAAACTGATTGGAACAATATGACAGGAAATCTTGAGTCTAGTGACTTGATACGGTTCAGGATTGCTTTTTAGAACAGGTTGTGACAGAACCAACTAGAGGAAACAATCTGCTTGACTTGGTTCTTGCCAACAAAGATTCACTAATTAATAATCTTGAGTTTAATGATGAACTTGGGGAAAGTGATCACAAATCACTTAGTTTCAGTATATCATGGAATTACCCAGATAACTGCAATCAAATTTCTGTCCCAGATTTTCGCTTCGCTGGGGGCATGGGACTGAAAAATTACCTGGGTGGGCTAAATTGGGATGTCCTGACTATGGGTCAGGTAGGTGATCTTGGTCGCCAATATGACGTTCTTCAGAGCATAGTTCTAGCTGCCCAGACAACTTTTGTTCCGAGTAGGGAAATTAGATCTAACAAAAATGATCCAAAATGGATGAACAATAGATTAAAACATCTCGTTGGTCAAAAGAGAGGCATATATAGGCGTATCAAAACAGGGAATGGGCAGTTAAGAAATCAATATATTCAATTAAATAGGGAAATAAAGAAAAGAATAAGAAAAGCTAAAAGGGATTATGAGGCTAAGGTCGCAAGGGATTCAAAGACTAACCCAAAAGGGTTCTTTCAGGTATACAGAAGTAAGATTAGGGACAAGATTGGCCCACTTAAGAGTAACTCTGGTCATATCACTGACAGTGATTAGGATATGTGTGAAATTCTCAATACCTACTTCCTCTAAGTTTTCACCCAGGAAAATACTAGCGATATTCCTGAAATAATAGATTATGTAGAACAGGATAATAAACTATGTACAATTGCGGTAACTAGTGACATGGTCCTCAGACAAATAGAGAAACTAAAACCTAACAAATCTCCAGGTCCTGATGAACTGTTTGCAAGGGTGTTAAGGAATGTAAAGAGGAACTTAGCATACCTTTGGCTAATCTTTTTAACATATCACTACAAACTGGCATAGTGCCTGATAAGTGGAAAATGGCAAATGTAATATCTATTTACAAGGCAGGTGACAGGTCCTTGGCTTAGAACTATAGACCAATAAACCTTACCTCCATAGTGGGAAAATTTGTGGAATCAATAATTGCCGAAGCAATTCGTAGCCAACTTGACAGGCACAGACTGATTAATGAATCTCAACACGGTTTTACAAAGGGGCGTTCCTGTCTTACAAATTTACTAACTTTTCTCACTAAGGTGTTTAAGGTCTGTAGATCATGGTAATAAATATGATATTGTGTATATGGACTTCAGTAAGGGTTTCGATAGAGTTCCACATCAGAGGCTATTGAGGAAACTTAAGGCACACGGAATAGGAGGAGAAATTTTTTCCTGGGTAGAGGCATGGCTGACAAATAGATAGCAGAGAGTTTGCATAAATGGGGAGAAATCAGAATTGGGGCACGTCACAAACGGTGTTCCTCAGGGGTCAGTGTTGGGCCCGTTGTTGTTCACAATTTACATAAACGACATAGACGAGGGAATAAATAGCGACATAAGCAAATTTGCTGATGACACCAAAGTAGGCCGTCCAATTCATTCTAATGAGGACACTAGAGCAATCAAGGATGATTTGAACAGACTGATGCAACGGTCGGAAAAGTGGCAGATGCAGTTTAATATTGACAAATGCAAAGTTCTAAATGTTGGACAGTTAAATAACCATGCCACATATAAACTAAATAATGTAGAGCTTAATACTACTGATTGCGAAAAGGATTTAGGAGTTCTGGTTAGTAGTAACCTAAAACCAAGACAACAGTTCATTAGTGTTTGCAATAAAGCTAACAGAATTCTTGGCTTCATATCAAGAAGTATAAATAATAGAAGTCCTCAGGTTGTTCTTCAACTCTATATATCCTTGGTTAGGCCTCATTTAGACAATGCTGGTCAGTTCTGGTCACCGTATTACAGAATGGATATAAATGCTCTGGAAAACGTACAGAGGAGGATGACAAAGATGATCCCATGTATCAGAAATCTTCCCTATGAGGATAGACTGAGGACCCTGAATCGGCACTCTCTCGAAAGACGTAGAATTAGGGGGGATATGATCGAGGTGTATAAATGGAAAACAGGAATAAATAAAGGGGATGTAAATAGCGTGCTGAAAATTTCCAGCCAAGACAGGACTCGCAGCAATGGTTTCAAATTGGAAAAATTCAGATTCAGGAAGGATATAGGAAAGCACTGGTTTGGTAATAGAGTTGTGGATGAGTGGAACAAACTCCCGAGTACAGTTATTCAGGCTAAAACGTTGTGTAGTTTTAAAAATAGGTTAGATAAATACATGAGTATGTGTGGGTGGGTGTGAGTTGGACCTGACTAGCTTGCGCTGCTGGGTTTTGTGCCGTGCTCCTTCCTTTAAGCGGAGATGACCAGACTGGGTGGGTCATTGGGCTAATCGGGGGGCCATTGGTCTAATCCGGGGGTACATGGACCTGCTCCACATGGGTCAGTAGGCCTGTTGCAGTATTCCTTCTTTCTTATGTTCATATATTTGTACGCTCGTGTGCATGTGTCTGTGCGTGTGCCCTCGTGTGTGTATGTGTGCGTGCGCGCTAGTGTGGATGTATGACCCACTTAATATTTGTATTTATAACTCATTACAATTGTGACCAGGTGTGGACGTATCAGTGGTTCATTACTTTGTAATTTGTTCATGACTGTAACCATGTATAGGAGTGAGGCTGATTCAGTACTTTTGTAATTTGCCATGATTGTGACCAGATCTACCAGGAGTTCATTACCTTTGTAACTAGTTCATCTATCATAACTTTGGGGTCCAGTCCCTGGACCCATTATGTACCTTTGTAATCTTTTGACTACCGCCCACAGGATGGGTATGGGGTGCATAATAAACATATTAAACTAAACTGACTAACACTAACTAAAACAGGTGGCCTGGTGGCTAAAGCTCCCGCTTCACACACGGAGGGCCCGGGTTCGATTCCCGGCTGGTGGAAACATTTCGACACGTTTCCTTACACCTGTTGTCCTGTTCACCTAGCAGCAAAAAGGTACCTGGGTGTTAGTCGACTGGTGTGGGTCGTATCTTGGGGGACAAGATTAAGGACCACAATGGAAATAAGTTAGACAGTCCTCGATGACTCACTGACTTTCTTGGGTTATCCTGGGTGGCTAACCCTCCGGGGTTAAAAATCCGAACGAAATCTTATCTCTCTCTCTTAACCCTCTCCTCCTCCTTGTTGATTCTCCCGGGTCTTTTCCAGATGGTGACCTGGCATTGGTTCCCTGTCTAGGGAGTGTCGTGAGACCTGTGCCTCCCATGGGAGGAGATACAAGTACCTCCTCATCTTCTGGGACCAACTGTCCCCAGGCCTAGCCACATTCCCTGTCCTCACAGGGCTAGTAGGGAGAAGCTAGGCCTTTGGTCTGCCATCTTCCCAGCCCCAGGAGGGCCCGTGGGAATGGCAGTCTTGTGAGCTGCAGGTGGTAGCAAGCTCCAGCCCCTGGCACCTCCCCCGCCCTGGAAGGGCTCGTGGGAGTCTCATAACCTTATGGGTTCTCCATGTCTATCATAGCTCCTCCCACTTTATATCGATGCTAAATAATAATTTTAATATATTAAAAGGAATAATAAAAAATAATTAAAACAATCGGTAAAAAAGCTCTGAAAATTCACTTTATGTTCAGACATTTGTGTTGTATCAGGACAAGAAATGTTGCAGTGATTATAATGAGCTGAAGAAACACTGTACAAACATAAAACTTACAACAAAATATTACCAGATCTATATTATATCTAAATTAGAAGCTCACCTTCTGTACGTTGAGCTGCGACTTTTAACAGGTACTTTCTCTAAGCGTTACTGAAATCCAAACAAAGTAAATCATATTCTTTATTATTGTCCACTGCCTCAAGTGCTTTATTAAAGAATGTTAGTAAATTTGTTAGTGGATTGAGTTTGAGAAAGATCTGCCTAGCATGGGCCATTAGGCCTGCTGTAGTATTCCTCCATTCTTATATTCCTATGTTCTTAAGAATAACGGGAGTTCTCCTGTTATTTACACTTGATTTGATGCCAAAAATTCTATTTGTTATTTTGCGAGCACTTACACACTGTTGTCTTTGTTTTAGATTGCTGCTAACCAAAACTATTAAATCCTTTTCACTTTCAGATTGATTAAACACTACATTATTGAACTTGTAAGTACCATGTTAATTTTTCTTTTCCGAGGCTTAGAACTTTGCATATGTCTAAATTAAACTGCATCTGCCACTTCTCCGATCATTGCATCAGTCTATTCAGTTCTTTTTTCCTGTAGAGCAATAGTTTCGTCGTCAGAATCAATCCAACAGCCAATTTTGGTGTCAACAGCAAATTTACATATGTCGCTATTTATTTCCTTATCTATGTCGTTTCTTCATATTGTGAACAACAATGCAGTTTACTGCGATCTTATTGCATATATAATATATATATATATATATATATATATATATATTATATATATATATAATATATATTATATATATATATATATATATATATATATATAATGTGAAACAGTATTGTTTGGTGATGCTGCAGTGAGATTCAATGATAAACGTCTTCGGAGGCTTCTTTACTTTATTTGCAAAGTCGTGGTGGGTACACAGGCTTGTGTGTCGTGCCATGGCCCAGGAGGGCCATGTCCACGAGGGAGAGAGCTAGTAGCACTTGTTGTCTTCTTCTAGGCCGCTGAGTGAGTGCGCCAGTGGGACCAGCGTCCCACTGACTTAGGGCTGGCCTCGAGAGGGCAGCACCTTAGTGCCGCTAAATATGAACTAAGCTGCATCCCTACGCGACAATACTGGTGGTAAAAAAAAACTCGTTCTCTCTCTCTCGTAGGAACAGGGCACAGAACACAGAATAAAAAAAGTATATATATATATATATACATATGGAATTGAAAAAAAAAACTTCCTACAGGGAGGGAAGAAAAAAACATGTGGGGTGTGCTAAACATCATGGTCAAAGGCAGTGAGCGTCGGAGGGCATCACTGCATGCCTTCCTGCGTCTGGACAGATACTGCAACACAGGAGACATCGCTGCGGCTGAGCTGTGACGTAACAGGGTACGGTCTCCTCTGGAATGGTGAAGCAGACATCGTAGGAGTCACTGCAGGTTTCACTCAACCTTGGGCATGACATGCTGGTGCCCTAGAGTGAGGCATCGTCAGAACTCAGCAACTGGGCAGGACTTCTGGCAAGGAACTCAGGAGGACACTTCTTGACTGGTACTGTCACTGGGCTGTCACTGCTGGCGAGTGTGGAGTGAGTCGTGGAGCGAGTCGTGGCAGAGACGACTGAGCAAAACATCTGGGAGTTGTAACATCATACACCAGACTGCAGTGAGCGAGCTAGCAGTCAAAGGAACATCTTCTTTGTGCAGGAGCTCACTGAAGCTTGTGACACGAAGCTGACACAGCTCCTGCCGACAGGGCTAACTGTGGCTTGATGAGTGTCATTCTCTCAGCAGTTGGAGTTATAGCAGAGGTTAGTCTAAGCATCCCCAGACTTGTTTCTCTACATATAACTGCATTCTGAAGGTCTGGAGGTGAAGTGAAACAAATCTTGATGGGAATCGTAGCAGGTACGATTCTGCAGAACAACTATGAGCGACAAGCATAAGAGCTTTCTGTACAAAGGGGCTCATACACTCAGGCTGACTAGTATCAGCTGTCAAACACGCTGGTCACACTGGGTGACAACACAAAGTGCTACACAGGGGTCTTGCCGCAGACCACACTGGACACATGGAGAACTTTACACACACCCATGGTACATGCGGTACAACATGGCTTAAACTAGCAAATGATGCTTTTCTGTGCAAAAAACTGACACTAAGCTATACACTAACATGTGAGAACACTGACTGAAGGAATTAATTAACACATGACATATATCTTCTCTCAATTTTCTCGACAACACTGAAATAATTACTAGAACACTCAATGTGACATCAAGTGATGTCAGGCGTGACGTCGCGAGGTGATGTCAGCAGACATCTCGAGGTGACGTCAGGCAGACATCGTGATGTCATGAAGTCGGGCAGCAGCATCACTGATGTCTGGCAACTCATGTGGCTTGTAGGTCCACGTAGCTTCGTCCACACCCCAAGTGGCATCAGGATCCATGTGGCATCGTGATCTATGTGGCATGCTGATCCACATGGCTTGCTGATTCACGTGGCTTGCTGATCCATGTGGTTTGCTGATCCATGTGGCTTGCTGATCCACGTGGCTTAGTGATCTATGTGAGATGCTGATCCACATGGCTTGCTGATCCACGTGGCTTGCTGATCCACGTGTCTTGCTGTTCCACGTTGCTTGCTGATCCATGTGGCTTGCTGATCCATGTGGCTTAGTGATCCACATAGCTTGCTGATTCACATAGCTTGCTGATCCACATGGCATAGTGATCCACGTGGCTTCGAGTGGCCTCGGGCACTCAGATACACAGCTCTGGCAATGAATTCACATGGAAAACAGCAGAAAAACACAGCAGAGGGAGTGATGGCATGGTGGTGTATGGTAGGCGGGTGAGGTGTGAGTGTACAGAAGGGCGAGCATGGTCGAGGCAAGGAACGACCACTTCCTCCTCCTCTCCCCACCCACAAACAAGTGGAGAACTCAGCGGATGCAGAAATCACCACAAAACTCACCAGTGGCTTGCTGAAATAGCTGTGCTGAGCTGAAACACCAACAGCAGAACATACAAGTGACGCTGAACACGTGACTTGAGAAACAGCGTGGGACACTTTAGCGTGGGGTCACTGGGACCCTACTTACAATTCTCGAAGAAATTCGGTAAATTTCGGCTAGATCCAGCTTGTACCTGTGTCTGGATGCTGAAACTTGCAGACACGACATCAGGATAACTCGTTGAGAGACGGATGTTACTAGTGTAGGGTGATGAAGTGAAGATGACTTCATACCTCTTCCTTCCTCTCTCCGGGCAAACACAACTGCGCGACCACACCTTCGCACCATTTATAATGAGATTATTTGGTGATTCTGGTAGCGGGTGAGTGAATGATACGTCATCGTCGGAGGCTTCTTTCTTTATTTGCAAAGTCGTGGTGGGTACACAAGCTTGTGTGTTGTGCCCATGGCCCAGGAGGGCCATGCCAAAGAGGGAGAGAGCTAGGAGGACTTGTTGTCTTCTAGGCCGCTGAGTGAGTGCGCGAGTGGGACCAGCGTCCCACTGACTTCGGGCTGGCCTCGAGAGGGCAGCACCTTAGTGTCGCGAAATATATACTAAGCTGGCAGACAGCATAGGCTGTCTGTGCAGACAGTACAGGCTGTCCACACTAGCAGCCAACAATACCCACAACCCAGCAAACCGCCCCGACGGGATCACCATCTATCCTTGGAAGAATGGCAAGCTCTTAGCATGGGACTATACCTGTGTGTCCACATTGGCAGCCACTTTCATGTTCCAGCGCCTCAGCGTAGCCATCTAGAGGGGAAATGCTTGCTGCATACTTGGCTCACATCCAGCCTCGGAGGAGCTGGAGGAAATTCATGATCATGTTTATGTTTTTTTTTGCAAATGTATTCTGTTTATTAATAAATGTTCACATAGAATATAAAATATGTAGGGGGTGGTAGGAGAAGAAAATATTCAAACAGCTCCGGGGAGAACCTTGAGTTTTCCCTGAGGTACATTTATTGTCTTCTCTGAGGATGAGGGTCCCCATTCCAGCTATAGAGGTGGTACTTCCCTATATTTTTTAATATTAAATATATATATATATATATATATATATATATATATATATATATATATATATATATATATATATATATATATATTTATTTACATATATATATCAGTTACCAGCAGTTGAGTTACCAGTGTAGTAGTAATAAGTCATAAAAACCGTCACTGATTTAATGCCTCCGGCGTGAATCACTGACTGTTATATCACTGACCGTTACTGCTGACCTAGTATGATTTGAAGACCGCTCACCCTCCAAGGCACTTGTGAGTCAGTTCAAACAGTAAACAGGTCAGGCCTGGCGTTCCTATATATTCCATCCAATATACGTACGAATACATCTAACGTGTGTGCTTCCTTCTCCTGTATATATATATATATATATATATATATATATATATATATATATATATATATATATATATATATATATATATATATATATATATATATATGTATAGCAAAACTGCGACTTGCCAAGGACTCGAACCAATGCTGCTTTGGCCTGCCTCATGGTGGGTGAAAACTCATGACGCCTTAATCCACTTGTTCGTGGTCACAATAATATAAAATGCTGCTCGTAATATCTAGTTAAGCCAGAAATTGTTCATCACTAAATGATAATTTGGTTAAAACTGGAGTCAAAAAAGTTTGACCTGGTTAGTAAATAACCACTGCTTCACTAGTCTGTATTTTTGGTGTAGTGGGGAACTAATTTGTTGTGTTAAACATTAGAAGTATATTTTGTGATTTCTTCCATCAGTTTTCAGTCTGTATATTGTACCGTTGTTGTTCCATCATGGTAATATTGTTCATCATAAGCTGGTGTGGGTTCCACTCTTGTTCCATCATGGTAATATTGTTTATCATAAGCTGGTGTGAGTAACACTCTTGTTCCATCATGGTAATATTGTTTATCATAAGCTGGTGTGAGTAACACTCTTGTTCCATCATGGTAATATTGTTTATCATAAGCTGGTGTGAGTAACACTCTTGTTCCATCATGGTAATATTGTTTATCATAAGCTGGTGTGGGTACCACTCTTGTTCCATCATGGTAATATTGTTCTTCATAAGCTGGTGTGAGTACCACTCTTGTTCCATCATGGTAATATTGTTCTTCATAAGCTGGTGTGGGTACCACTCTTGTTCCATCATGGTAATATTGTTCTTCATAAGCTGGTGTGGGTACCACTCTTGTTCCATCATGGTAATATTGTTCTTCATAAGCTGGTGTGGGTTTGCTTACCTCTGTCGCATAAGGTCACGTTCAAGGTTTGTTTAATTAAGGTCACCAGCGCCATCTTTTGGTCCTTCCTTCAGCTGCTGCATACTGTCTGTACACCTTTTTTGAGCAATTAAAAGATACAAAGATTTTTAAGAACAGTTTCAGATAGATTTTGAGATATATTTACATTATGTACTATGATACATATATATTTCAAGGATATATTTACATTTTTGAGACTTGTTTTGAAATTAGATATCATTGAATATAATATTCAGTTGCATTATCATTGTATTTCTTAAATACGTAATAACAGAGTCTTTCATAAACATTTATCAAAATTTGAGAATGTAAGTGTTTATATCATCTACTTATAATTCCAATATATATGTTACTGTGTCCAAATGTATATATATGGTATAACCATAGATATTATTGAAGAGGAAGAGCTAAATCTATAACTAAGGTCTATACAGTGTCTAACTAAAGTATATACTGTGTCTAACTAAGGTCTATACAGTGTCTAACTAAGGTCTATACAGTGTCTAACTAAGGTCTATACAGTGTCTAACTAAGGTCTATACAGTGTCTAACTAAGGTCTATACAGTGTCTAAGGTATATACAGTGTCTAACTAAGGTATATACAGTGTCTAACTAAAGTATATACAGTGTCTAACTAAGGTCTATACAGTGTCTAACTAAGGTCTATACAGTGTCTAACTAAGGTATATACAGTGTCTAACTAAAGTATATACAGTGTCTAACTAAGGTCTATACAGTGTCTAACTAAGGTATATACAGTGTCTAACTAAGGTCTATACAGTGTCTAACTAAGGTATATACAGTGTCTAAGGTCTATACAGTGTCTAACTAAGGTATATACAGTGTCTAACTAAAGTATATACAGTGTCTAAGGTCTATACAGTGTCTAACTAAGGTATATACAGTGTCTAACTAAGGTATATACAGTGTCTAAGGTCTATACAGTGTCTAAGGTATATACAGTGTCTAACTAAGGTATATACAGTGTCTAACTAAAGTATATACAGTGTGTAACGTATATACAGTGTCTAACAAAGGTATATACAGTGTCTAAGGTATATACAGTGTCTAACTAAGGTATATACAGTGTCTAACTAAGGTATATACAGTGTCTAACTAAGGTATATACAGTGTCTAAGGTATATACAGTGTTTAAGACCTATACAGTGTTTTTAACTAAGAAATGTTTGGTAACACTCGTATCCATAATTTATAAAATTCTGATAAATATTCTTATATATAAATATTAAAATAAAATTTGCCCAGTTTGAAACGTAGGTCAAAAAAATTTTGCTAATTATTCAGATTTACTATAAATAATTTTTTTTTTTATTTTTGAGTTCATATTACTCAAGAAAAATTATCGAATTAAAAAAAATGATCAAACTTGAAAATTTTGGGATGAATATTAGTTATTTTATTTAATTTTCGACAAGATTCTGTAGAAAAAATATTTAAAAAAATAATTTTTGAAAATGCTGTTTAAATTAAAATGAAAATGCAATAGATATATTTTTTTCAATAATATCTTGAGTATATTAATAAAAAATATTTACTTGGTATTTACACCAATAAACAATTTATTCAAGTGGGTAAATACACTAATTAGTTATATAAATAAATCATTAAGTAACTCATGGGAGGTTAATTAACTTGTATAATAACCTCACTGGTGTTAATCTTACCCCAAACAACCACTCAAACAACCACTCAAACAACCACTCAAACAAATACTCGAACAACCACTCAAACAACCACTCAAACAACCACTCAAACAACCACTCAAACAAATACTCGAACAACAACTCAATCACTCAAATACTCGAACAACAACTCAAACGAATATTCAAACAACCACTCAAACTACCACTCAAACAACCACTCAAACAACCACTCAAGCAACCACTCAAACAACCACTCAAACAACCACTCAAACAACCACTCAAACAACCACTCAAACAAATACTCGAACAACAACTCAAACAATCACTCAAATACTCGAACAACAACTCAAACAATTACTCAAACAACCACTCAAACAACCACTCAAACAGCCACTCAAGCAACCACTCAAACAAATACTCAAACAACCACCCACTCAAATACTCAAACAACCAATCAACCACTCAAACAAATTCTCAAACAACCACCCACTCAAATACTCAAACAACCACTCAAACAAATACTCAAACAACCACTCAAACAACCACTCAAACAAATACTCATAAACCACTCAAACAAATGCTCAAACAACCACTCAAACAACTACTCAAACAAATACTCAAACAACCACTCAAACAACCACTCAAACAACTACTCAAACAATCACTCAAACAACCACTCAAACAACCACCGAAGCAACCACTGAAACAACCACTGAAGCAACCACTGAAACAACCACTCAAACAACCACTCAAACAACTTCAGGAGGCCTTAAATTATATTTTCCGACTTTAGGGACTCCCAGTTAGCTCCTAAAAAGGTACACCGCTATTTTAACTTCACATCAACTAACATACCACTAAATTTTATCTCCCTAAAATCATCCTAGAATGATTATGCCCAAAAATTTCTATGGAAATATAAACACATATGCAGTTTATTGTGATCCTTTATTGACAACCTGACTATAAATAGTGACTCCAGTATTTATAGTCAGGTTCAGAATGATGAGGTCAGGTGGAGAATGCTGCATCTGATGATCTATCGAGTAGGGTTATAGAGTCTAAAATCTTGGGTATTTGGAAGGGAGATTGATGGGTTTGTGAGGGGGACCTTGGGCAGGTTTTTCCCCCTTCCTATTTTTTTATTTTGGGATAGCGTGAAGAAGTTTTTTTTTTGGCAAGGGTTCAGCTATGTTTAGAACCCCATTTTTTCTGGTTAAATTGTTTTTTAAAAAGGAAAAAAAAAAATTTCCCGATGTTTCCCAGGTTTTCTGGGGGTTTTGAGTTTTTGGTCTTCTCTATTGTAATCTTGATTTTTCTGTAGTTAATTAAATGCTTTTTGTGAATTTGGGTGTTGTACACGGGCTTTCCCCTTGAAATCGTCAAAACCTGCTTGCGTATTGGTGTTCTGAAATACGTTTTTGGGGAGGTCTCTTTTTTTTGTTACCGCCCACGTAAATTTTGCTGATTTCATTACAAGGGATTATGAAAACCCCCCTGCAGAGGATGGAAAGTTTTGCCCCTCCCCAAATTACGGGGAAAGCCCCTTGAGGGTCGTGGTTGTGAGGAAGTATTTTGGGGGGGAGGTATTGGAAAAAAGTTGGGAAACATGTTTGGCAAGGAGTTGGTGGGGAGGACTAAGTATCTCTTCTGGGCCCATGTCTTTCTTGGGGGGTTTTGGGAAAGAAAATTAAAAACCCGCCACCCTGCAGTCTCTGATAAAGTGACGGGGATAGTGGAGTTTAGAAAATACTTTTTTCAATTATAGGGGCATTCTTCCTCAAGGAACCATTGGGCGGGAGTTTCCCGAGTGCGCCAGGAAATGCCTATAATTACACCACTTTTATTTTTTGGGTGTCGTGGGGGGAAGGGGGGAGAAGTTGGAAAAAGTCTTTTTGGGGTTTTGGGGGGTTTTTGACAAAACTTTAAAACAAAATTTCCCAAGGTTTCAGTTTTTTGCAGAGAAGAACATCAAAAAGGAAGAGTGTTGGCGATTTCCTTCAAGTGTAAACTGGATTGGGGCTGGGACCGGGTTAAACCCTTTGCCCTTGGAGAGCTTGAACGTTGAAGCGTCGGGAGTTATAAGAATGACCTCAACATAAAAAGGCCCCGGGTGACGGCAAAGGAAAAAAGGAGGAAAACGCTCGGCTTCCAGATTTTTTCCATTATAATTTCGCCGGGAGGGTACGGGGGGGGCGAGCCCCTTTGGTAGCCAAAAAGGTCTGCAAAAAAGTGGGGGTTTTTGGGAAAAGGAAAACACAAAAAGCCGCACATATTTCAACAATTTCTTTTGCGAAGTGAGTAAGTTTTGGGAAGGGTTCCCCTGCACAAAAAAAAAGCCGATTCCTTAAATCTTCCTATTCCACCAGCGATTTCATCTCCCTTTTGAACTATTTTTGGGTTTTACGTTTTTTTCTCTTTTCGAAAATCACCTCTTTTTCCCCGAACCTTACCCCCAAGTACCCTACCCCAAAACCCCCACGACCATCAAGGCATCCCCTAATAGACAGGACAAGTTTCCCATTTTTCTGCGGGGGAAAAACATAACCCCTTTTTAAGGGACTGCAGAAAAATTATACGGGGCAAAATTTCAAGAGACCCCAAAACCCTTGTTTTTCCAAAACACCAAACGCAACCCAGGACTGACGAAAAAAGGGAATCCCCTGGGGTACAACACCGAAAATTCACACAACCTTTTAAATTTAAACCCACAAAACCCAAAAAGGATTTAAACCCACTAGAGAAGACAACACTCAATACCGAAAAATCCGGAATAAATCGCTTATCTCTAAAACTAAAAATTTTCAAACCAAAACAATGGCTTCTATAATTTAGCGGGAACCACTTGCAAAGGGACACTTCTTCATCGCTATCCCACATAAAACAAAAAAATGGAGGAACACTCAAAAGGGTTTCTCCCAAACAATTTTACCCAATCCCCCTTTCCCAATTTTAACCCAAAAATTCTAGCCCTTTTTAAAAACCCCCCACTCGGTAAACATAAAGTTTCAAAATCCTCCACCCGACTTCAACTTTCCCTAAACCTGACAAATAAATATTTCGCCCCCTTCCCAAACCCCCAGGTAAAACCTTTTTTGTGCCCTTGAAAAGCCCACGGTTTTGGGCGAAACGTTGTCAAAAAAGGGATCACATTAAATGTATAAGTGTTTATATTTCCTTTTTGTGTCGGTATTTTATTCCATATATTTCCAAAAATTTCAATATTTTAAAAAAGATCAGTTTTAAATTTCTTTTAAATTACAAAATAAAAATTAAAAAACTTTTTTGCGTGATGTGCCAAAATTTTTTTCGAAAAATTTTTCCCTTTGTCTTATATACCTCCCGGCCTTGCCCCCAGGAATTAAAATAGCTTAACAAAAAAAAAACTTAAATAATATAACAAAAACACTAAAATCTGAAAAGGGATTTTGGAAATCTTCTTTTTTCACTCACTAGAATCCTATCCCAAAATTTGTCTACGTGATTTGCCCCTCCCTCGACTGGGCCCAAAAAACCCGTCACCTTTAACCCAGTTGATCTCCCACCCCTAACCATTTTGACATCCCTTTAAGCCCCTACGCATTGTTGACCTGCCTAGCCCCTAGCCGTTGACCTGCCTAGCCCCTAGACCAGTTACCCTGCCAAACCAAGACCTTTTGACATGCCAAATTTCTGTCCATTGCCCCTCCTAGTCTGGGAAAAATTTTAAAATTCCCCAAGCCCCAGACCATTGACCCCCCCATTTTGGGGCCCTTTTTAAAACTGCCGGGTTTAAGCCCAGTTGCCCAATGCCTATTCAAGACCATTGACCTTGCCTACCTAACCATTTGACTTCCCTTAGTCAAAAACAATTTTGAAAAAGCCAAGTCAGACCATTTGCCCCTCCCTTTAGTCAGCCCCTTTTGATCTGCCTAGTCTAGACCAGTTGACCTCCTAACCTAGCCCAGTTGACCTGAATAGCCCTAAAACCTTTTTGACTTGCCTAGTCTAGCCCCATTGCCCCCTGCCCAAGCCCTAGCCCAAATTTGACCTGCCAGCAAGACCTTTAAACCTCCCAATCTAGACCATTTGACATGCCAATTTTCTGACCTGTTGACTTGCCAAGAAATAGACCAATTCCCCCCTCCCTACCCAAGACCATTGACCCTGCCAATTTTAGACCATTGCCCTTTTCCAAGAAAGACCTGGGGTTTTTCCCTATTTTAACCAGTTGATTTTCCAAAACTAGCCCTTTTTGGGACCTGCCTACCCAAAACCACTTGACATACCTAGTCAAAGCCCCATTTTGACCGGGCCAAGCTAAAGCAGTTGCCCTGCGTATCAAACCCAATTTTTGGCCCCTTCCTAGTTTCAGCCCAAAATTGACATCCCTACCCAAAAGCCCAGTTAAACTTCCTGGGAAAAGACCATTTGACATGCTTGTTTAGCCCATTTAAACCGGGCCTAGCCCCAAAACCATTGACCGCCTACCCCTAGACCCCGTTGATCTGCCTACCCTAGACCATTGACTTCCCCTAGCCAAACGAGTTTGACCGGGCCTACCAAACCAGCTGGGGCCCAAGTCAAACCCATTTGACCTGCCTAGTCTAACAGTTAAACCTCCCTTTACTTAACCAGCTGACCTGCCAAGCCTAGCCCCAGCAGACATGCCAAGCCAAACCCAAACCCGGACGGGGCCTAGCATAGACCATTTGACCTCCCTACCCCTAAACCTTTTTGGACCTCCTAGCCTAACCAGTTTTTTCGCCTATTTAGCCCAAAGTTGCCCCGCCTAGCCCAAAGCCATTTGGGAACCTCCCCAGCCCTAGCCCGATTTAAACCTGCCAAGTCCTAGACCAGTTGCCCCTGCCTAGCCCAAAAACCAAAAAACCCAAACCCCTACCCTAGACCATTTGGGACCCCCTTTTCCTGCCAAATTGCTTGCCTACCCTAAGGGCGAGGGGTTGGCCTGCCTATCCTAGTCTAAAAACCTGCGACCTTCCTAGCCAAGAAAATTTTTTATCTGCCTAGCCCTAGACTATTTTGCCCATGCCTACCCGGGACCAACGACCTGCCTAGCCTAGCCCCCTTTGGCCGGGCCAAGCCTAGACCAATTGACCGGCCTAGCAAAGACCAGTTTGACCTGCCTACCTGGGCCCATTTGACCCTCCCTAGTTTTAGCCCCCAGTTGACCCCCCAAGTCTAGACCTTTTTTAAACCTGCCAAGCGCAGACCATTTTGACATGCATTAGCCTAAAAAAGGGGTAAACCTGCCAAGCCCCTAAAAAAATTTGGATTTTGCATAGCCCTAGCCCAAATTTACCTCCAGAAAAACCCAATTTAAACCTTTCCAAACCTAGCCCCATTTTATATGCCTATGTAGACCATTTACCTCCTAGTCTAAAACCACTTAACTGCATAGCCCCTAGACCAGCTGACCTGCCTAGTCAAAAAACCATTTTGCCCTCCCTAGCCTAGACCAGTTACATGCCTAGTCTAGCCCAAATTAAAACCTCCCTAGCCCTAGCCCAAATTTGACATCCCAAAGTCTAGACCATTTGGGCCCTGCCTAGTTTTAAAACCATTGACCGGGCCTAGCCTAGACCTTGCCCATGCTAGTCAAAGACCATTAAACCGCCTAAAATAGAGAGTTACATGCATTAGTCAAAACCAGTTGACCTGTTTAAGCCCTAAAACCTTTTTAAACCTCCCTAGTCTAGCCCAGTTTGACCCTGCCTAGCTAGACCAGATGACCTGCGTAGCCTAAAACCATGGACATGCCTTAGCCCTAAGCTTTTTGGGCCCTTTGCCTAGTCTAGCCCCATTTGCCCCTGCCTAACCTAGACCATTGAAAAAATGCCAAGTCTAGACCAGTTGACCTCCCCTGGGTCTAAATCTGGGGAACCTCCCCAATTCAAGACCATTGACCTGCCTATCAGCCCCTTTTAACCCTTTCCAAACCTCGACCAGTTGCCCTTCCCTTTCCCTAACCATTTTTTTAAACCCTCCCAGCCCCTAAAACCTGTTTACCTTCCTAGTCAAACCCCATTAAATCCCCTAGCCAAGACCATTGCAGCCTGCCCCAGACCAGTTGACCTCCCTTTACCCCCTGGCCCTTTTTTGACATCCCAAAGCCCCAGACCATTTTGCCCTTTGCCTAGCTGGGCCCTTTTGGGACCGCCTATCTGACCTGTTGCCCCTGTTAGTCTAGCCCGGGGTTGCCCCTGCCTAATCAAGCCCCCGTTGACCTTCCCAGTTTTAGACGAGTTTGCCCCTCCAAGCCCCAGCCCAAAGGGGGGGACATCCCTAGTCTAGCCCTTTTTGACATGCCTAGCCTAGACCAGTTGACATGCATCAGCCCCTAAACAAGTTGACCCCAAGTCTAGACCACTTGTTTGGGCCTACCTAAACCCCAGTTAAAAGCATTATCTAAACAATTTTGACCTGCCAAGTCTACAGCAGTTGCCCTTCCTAGTCTATACCATTTTGACCTGCCTAGCCTAAACCAATGCCCCTCCCCTGCCTAACCATTTTTGACATCCCTAGCCCCACAGAAATTTGGGACCTGCCTAGTCTAAAACCATTTTGCCCCTGCCAAACCTAGACCGAAAACATCCCTAGCCCCTAGACCAGTTGACCTGTCTAGCCTAAACCTGTTGACCTCCCCAAGCCCCTAGCCCAATTTTAAATTTCCTAGTCTAGCCCAGTTAAACCTGCCGTCAAGCCCCTTTTCCCCTCCCCTAGTCCAAACCCAAAGAAAACCCGCCTAGCCAAATCGTTGGCCCGGGCCATTTTTCTAAACCAGTTGACTTTCCCTACCCTAAAACGATTTACCTGCCTAGCCTACCCCTAAACAAAGCTGAACCTTTACTAGTCTAAAAACCTTTTGCCCCTCCCTGTCTAGAGCAGTTGCCCGGGCCCTAGTCTAGACCCATTGCCCCTCCCCAGTCCTCGAGCCCTTTGCCTGCCAAGCCCTAGACCCAGTTGACCTTTTCCTAGTCTAGACCTTTAAACCCTTTCCTAGTTTAGCCCTTTTTGACTTCCCTACCCTAGACGGGGTTGACCTCCCCTAGCCAAAGCCTGACCAGCTGACCAAAACCTATTCAAAGGCCATTTTACCTGATTTCTAGACTAGTTGACCTCCTACCCAAACCAATGACCTGCCAACCCAAAACCATTTTAACTGCCTAGTCTAGGCCATTGACCATCCTAGCGTAGACCATTTAAACCCCCCTGGCCCAGACCATTTGATCTGCCATCAAGACCAGAATGCCCCTCCCCAGTAAAAACCTTTTCACCCCTAGCCTAGACCAGTTGCCTTGCCTAGCATAGACCAGTTGACCCCCCCTGGTCCTAAAACCAAAGTTGATCTGTCCATTTTTTAGACCTTTTTGCCTGCCTTTTCCTTATCTTTTTCATCTGCCCTTTTCAAGCCCTTTTTTCACCTGCCTAGTCCGACCCTTTTCACCTGCCCATCTAACCAGTTGCCCCGCCAAGTCTAGACAATTGACCTGCCAAAGTCAAACCATAAACCTCCCTACCCTAGACAGTTGACCTGCCAAACCCCAAATACCATTATTTGCCTACCCTGCCTAGCCAAAAAACGGGCTGAACTTCGAAAGTCTAGCCCAGTTAACCTGCCTAGCCCTAGCCTTTTTTAAACCTGCCTACCCTAGCCCGGGGTGACCTCCTACAGGGGACTTTTGGGACCCTGCCTACCCTAAAACCATTTGACCTGCCAAGCCAGACCGTTGACCTGCCAAGCCTAGACCAATTTATCTGCCAACCAGACTAGTTGCCTCCCCTAGCCTGGGCCCCATTGCCCTCCCCATTCTAGACCGTTGACCTCCCTAGCCAAACCCGGGTTTTTCCCCTCCCTACGTGGGCCCCATTTGACCTGCCTATTTAGACCATTTGACCTGCCTATTTTAGCCCATTTTTGATCTCCCTAGTTTTGACCATTTTAAACCTTCCTAGCTTTTGACCATTCACCCGCCTTTTCTAGACCGTTAAATCTGTCCATTTCAAACCCAAAGTTGACCTGCCTACCCCTAGACCGTTCATCTGCCTGGGCTAACCAGTTAAACCTGCCTATCTAGACCATTTTAAACCTGCCCCAGTCTAGACCATTTGACCTGCCAAGTCTAGACCTTTGACCTCCCCTAGTCTAAAAACCAGTAAACCGGGCCTACCTAGACCTTTTGGCCCCCGCCTAGCCTAGACCATTAAATTTTGACTACCCCTAGACCGTTGACCTCCTACCTACCCTAGCCCCATTTATCTTCCTAGTCTAGCCCAAGTTGCCCTCCCCTTCTGGGAACTATTTTGCCCGGGCCTCCCCTTTTGGGGACCAACTGCCCCCCCTACCTAAAACCCCGTTTAAACCTCCCAAAGCCAGACCATTTGACATCCCCTAGCTTGGCCCTTTTTACCTCCCTTTTCCTTGCCCTTTTTTGACCTGCAAAAGCCAGCCCAAATTGCCCTTTCCAAACCCTTGACCATTTGACCTCTAGCCTATACCATTTTTACCTGCCTACCTAGGCCATTTGACGTGCCCATCTAGCCCCCATTTAACCTGCCATTTAGACCAGTTTTACCTCCTAGCGTAGACCAGTTGATCCAATAGCCAAAACCATTTAAACCTTTGCCTAGCCTAGACCTTTTGGAACCATCCAGCGAAAGACCGTTTAAAACCCCCCCCGGGTTTTTGGGCCCAGAAAAACCCTGTCCAGCCCAGACCAGTTGACCCCCCTAGTCAAGATCTTTTGACCTCCCTAGCCCAAAAACCATTGCCCTTTCCTACCAAACCCAGTTAACCTGCCTAGTTTTAAAACCAGTCCCGCCAAAGTTTTAAAAACCATTTTACCTCCCTTTGGGCCTAGAACATTTTGACCATCCTAGGGGAAGACATTTCCCCGCCGGGTTTTTAGCCCAAATTGATCTGCCCCAGCTAGACCATTTGACCTCCTAGTCTAAAACCTTTACCTGCCACCCCCTAGCCCCATTTTTACCTCCCCCAAACCGTAGCCCCAATTTTTACCCCCGGGTTTCTAGACCATTTTTGACCCTTTTCCATCGGGACCAGTTGCCCTTTGCTTAGTCTAGACCTTTTCCCTCGCCAAACTAACCTTGACCTCCTATTCTAGACCATTCACCCCCTTTAGCCTAACCAGTTTACTTCACCCCCTGGACCATTTTAAAACCTCCTACCTAACCCTTTTTTTTAAACGTGCCTAGCCCAAAGACCAGTTAACCTGCCTAGGGGAGACCAGTTGACCCTGCATCCCCCAAAAACCATTTTGACCTCCTACCCAGCCCCCAATGCCCCTGCCTATTTCCTAGACCATTTGCCCCTGCCTAGTCTTTTCCCATTTGACCTGCCTATTTCTAGACCTTTGGGACCTGCCTAGCCCTAGACCAGTTGACCTCCCTATTTTTAAAACCTTTCCCCCTGCCTATCTAGCCCTTTTGACCGCCTAGCCCTAGACCAGTTAAACCTGCCAATTTTAAGACCATTTTGCCCTGCCTAGTCTAGCCCAGGTTTGGGAACCTTTCCTCCTTTTAGACCATTGACCTGCCTATTTTTAGAAACCCAATTTAACCGCCTAGTCAAAAACCAATTTCCCCTGCCTATTTCCTTAAGAATTTGGGGGGGTTTTGGGGGGGTAAAAAAAAGAAAAGGGTTAAAAATGTTTATTTGGGGGAATTGGGGAAACCGCCTATTTCTAGACCTTTTGACCTGCCTTGCCAAACCCTTTTTGACCTCCCCTTTGCCAAAACCATTTTAACCCTCCCCCCCTTTCCTAACCATTTGGACCACCTTGCCTAACCAGTACCCCCCTTGCCAAAACCCTTTTTGGGACCTGCCTTCCCTAGACCATTTGAACTCCCCTTGCCTGGGACCATTTTGACCTCCCCTTCCCCTAGCCCGGGTTGACCCCCCCTTGGGGCCTAGACCAGTTGACCTCCCCTTGCCAAAGACCATTTTGACCTCCCTTTTTCCCCAAACCCCATTTTGACCTCCCTTTTGCCTAGACCAGTTAAACCTCCTTTGCCTAGACCATTTTTTGACCTGCCATCCCTAGACCGGGTTGACCTGCCTTGCCAAACCCCAGTTGACCTGCCTTCCCAGACCAGTTACCTGCCTTCCTTTAAACCAGTTGACCTCCCTTGCCTAGACCATTTGGGCCCTCCCCTTGCCTAGCCCATTCCCCTCCTTCCCAAAACCCCAGTTAAACCCCCTTTTCCTTAGACCAGTTGACCTCCCTTTGCCAAAGACCATTTGACTGCCTTGCCTAAACCATTTTGACCTCCCTTGCCTAACCATTTTGCCCCTGCCTTCCTTTAGCCCAAATTTGACCTGCCTTCCCCTAGACCTTTTTGACCTCCCCCTTGCCTAGACCAGTTGACCTCCCTTTTCCCTAACCATTGACCTCCCCTTGCCTAAAACCCAAAGTACCTCCCCTTCCCTAGCCCCATGAGAAACATAAAAGTTATGTTTAAATAGGTTTTTTAAAATATTTCAGCTTAAAAATATGGAAAACCCTTGGGTAAAAAAAAATTTAAATATAATTACTGACCTTTTTTTTTTTTTTCAGGCCTAAAATTTCCATTTTTGAAATCTTTTTAAGGGCAGTGGGGAGAGCTATTGAAAAGAAGTGAATGATCTCTCATTTTAATCAATAATTTATCGTAACACAACATAAAAAAAATCCCCCCCGATTTCAAAAATTTTTTTTTTAAAGTAAAAATGTTTTGCTCATAATTTTTTCATGGGTTGTTTTTTCCCCCTTTAACTTCGGGTCCCGTCAGATCAATAACAATGTCCCTTTTAAAAGAATTTAAAACCCTCCCGAAAAACCAAAAATCTGGCCTACGTTCAAGATTTGCCCATTGAAAATTTGAAAAATAAATAATAACAACCCTTTTTCCCGGTATTACTGATTAAAAATAGAGAAAAATTTTCCATCCCATGTGTATAGGGAAGCTTTCGGGGGTCATTATATATTAGGACGGGATCAAAATTATCCACATTAACCCTAATAAAAGGTAATATTGGTTAACTGCAAAGACGCGGGTGGAAAGGTTTTCTGGGGTACCTTTTGGTGTATGGTCCCCGGCCACATAGAAAGGGGAAAACCGGGGGGGTTTTGAAGGGAACCCATCGACCGGTGCTCACCAAAAGTAAATAGGGAAACCCTTGTTTTTTTGGTAGTTTTTTAAAAGGGAAAGGTTTCGTAAAGTGAACCTCCCGGGGAAGGCAGTTGTGGTGAGATAAAGTGGGACGGGGAAGTCCGTTTTTATCACAAATTCCTTCAGCTTCCCTCCGGGGGATGTAGTGCGGGTTTCGTCTCCCGTTTTGCGTTATGACCACCGAAAGGTTTAAACATGCTGGTTACCCTTTCGTTGGTACCCCCCCTGCTTTTTTTGTAACCCTACCCGTCTTCAAATCAGTCGTGGAGAGCGGGTCACTGGGAAGTATTAATAGAAGTCCCTAAAAAAACCACGGGCGCGAGGTGAAAGTGCTTTGGGGGGTCGAAAATCGTCTCCGGGGAGGGACTCGGCCAAAAAGGTCGTTTCTGTTAGAGTCGAAATAGAGGGGGAAAAAAATTGGCAAAATGCTGCGTCTCTGTTTTAGTGAAAGATTCGGGGCCCGGACCTTTTTGGGAAAGGTAAACCTTTGAGATCAAGGTTTCTGTAGATTTGGGGGGCCCCCCAGTACTGAGGGGATTTTTGTCTGGTACTCTGTTTCGTACTGAGTCCCCGGATGATAGTATGGACACAGGGACCTCTTTGGAAAATCAGTCTCCGTCAAGTAACCCCTGTCCTGTACTCCGGGCCCCAACCTGTTTGATAGGGAAAAGTGGATTGTCCCGTGTGAGAAAAATTCCAAAAATGTTGTAAAAAACTTAACCCTCCCTTTTACACAAAAGGTGGGATTTCCCCAGTATAATGAATGACAAATGTATGTCATGTATATATAAATGAGGTTCCCATAAATCAGTGAATATTCAAAAAAAAGGGGTTAAACTGTTTATTGTAAATTAACTGACAATAAATATTTAGTTTAAAAAAGAAAAACCCGAAGTGTAGATGTCCACAGCACAATTACATATATATATAAAATTATATATATAAATTATATATATATATAAAATATATAAATATATATAATATAAATATATATATAATATTAAAAATTAAATATAAAATTCCTATTGGTAAAAAAAAAAATTTTTTAAAAAATGGGGTGGTAGGGGAATGGAAATTCAAATGGCTTTCCCGTAAGGGAAAACCAAATATTCCTTCCTGAAGCCTTTTAAAACCACTTTTTTCCCAGGGTATGGGTCCCCAAAAATTTAAAACCAAAGGGGGGCCCCCCCCCAAATATTATATAAAATATATATATATTATATTTTAAAATATATATATATATATAAAAATATATATAAATATATATATATATATATATATGAAAAATGTCGTTCCGAATATGTAAAAACCCGGGCAATTAGCAAGAACCCTTTAAAATTTAAATTCCTTTTTAAAAAAATTTTTCCCTTTTACTTTTAAAAATATATTTTTTTCATTAAAGCTAATGTAAAAAAAATTAAATTTTTTTTCCAAGAAAAACTTAGAAAACTTACCTAACCTTATTATAAACAAGAAAATTTTTTTTTAGCCTAAACCCCCAAATAAATTAAAAAATTTTAGATTTGTTAACAAAAATTTAATACTAAACAAACACATGAAATATATTTTTTTTTTGTTTGGTTTTGAATATTTTTTACGAAAAAATTGCCCCAAAACAAATTTACACTTGTCCCCATAGGGGAAGATAAAAGTTTCTATTTAAGCCAAGATCGCAAGTTCTTTCCCATTCGGCACGACTTATATATAAATATTTTATAATATATATAAATATATATATATAATAATATATATAAATAATATATATTATATATATATATAAATTTAAAATTTTAAAAATATATATAGGGAGGTTTCCACCTTTAAAACGTTATAGGGACCCCCCTTTCCCAGAGAAAAATAAACTTGCCCTTTTAAAGGGGAAAACTTTAAGGTTTTTCCCCGAAGCTGTTTGAGAATTTTCTCCCCCACCCCCCGATTTAATATAATATATATATATATATATTTAAAATATAAAAATATAATTTTTTTTAAAATATATATTAAAAATTTTATATATATATTATTTTTATTATATAAAAAAAATAGTATATAAAATTTATATATATATTCAAGAAACACAGTAAAAAAGGGGTTTCAGAATATGCAAAAAAACCACCGTCAAAGAATAGAGAAATTCCGAAACAAATTTCTGAAATACTCACTTATTTAAGGAACAATAAAAGTAATGCAAAACAAAAAAAGGCCCTATAAAAGGGGCTAGACCACACCTTACAAACACATCCCACAAAAAAAGCAACCCTGACGCGCGACTCATAAGAAAGGGGAACACTGCAGCATCCACTGGGCCAAAACTAGACAGGGCCTTTTTCCCCCCCAAACCCCCAAACGAACCCAAATTTTACCCAAAAAATTAAGATTTATAACTTGCCCAAAATTGGGATTTTTCAAATTCTTCCCAAATTCTAATTTTTTAAAAAAGGGGTCTAATTTATATAAAAACCAAAAGGGAAATTTTCATATTAAATTTTTAAAAAAGCTTTTTATGGAACAAGAAATTCCCAATTTTTATTTCTGTCGACCATGGACTTTCTTGATACAAAATTTCCAATTTTTTTTTAAAATCAATTTGGGTGGTTTTAAAATTTTTCTAAAAAATGAAATTTAAAAAAAGCATTGGAAAAATTTTTTTCCCGTTCTAATGCTTTTAATTTTTGTTGTTTTTTAAACTTAGTTCCCAGATTTTTACCAGTTTTTAAACCCTAAAAAACATTTTCCCCAAATTTTAAAAAGGAATCTTAAAGACACATCCATCAGCATTTGGGGGGAATTCCCTTTTTCAAAAATTTTTTTTTTCTGTATCAAGATTTTTAAATTTCAAACTTTAATATTAAAATCCTTTAAAAAAGAGAAAAACAAAAACCCAAATTTTTATGGTAAGGGAGAATTTAACAATTTTTTTTTTGAATAAGGCTGGTTTTTCCTTTTTGGGTTGTAAAAAGTAATTTTTTAGCAAAATTTTAAAAAGATTTTTCAATTACATTCCCCCGGGAATTTTTTAGATCATTAGCTTTTTATAAATTTGGATATTTCTTCATCTATAAATCGGACTTTCAAATTCGAAAGCCTCAAAAACATTAATGAGAAAACAAAACAGTTTTTTACCTTTTCCCTTTATGGGGAATAATAATTGGAACATTGGAAAAAGTTTTTTGTAGGGTTTTTTTTGTAAAATTTTTAAAATTTAATTCACAAATTTCCCCCTTAATAATTTTAAAAAACTAGAAAAACAAAGATTTTATTTTTTCCTCAGTTTAAAATTTTTTTAGAATGGGGGTAAGCCCATTTAAATTTCCAAGGAAAAGGGGTTTTAATCTACATTCCTTTGGGGAAATAATAAAATATTTTATAAAATATAAATATTTAATAATATAATATATAAAAATAAAAATAAATATATATAATAAGCAAAAAGATCACGTAAACAAAAGGGATTTTTAAAATAAGGGAAAACAACCACTCTAAAGAATAGAGAAATTCCAAACGCTTTTTGTGAACCCACTCACATTATCAAGGGAAAATATGAAAAATAACATCCAAGGAACTATTTTAAGGGGGGCCGGGCCCGCACCCCACAAAACAGATCCCCCCCAACGATTAAACACGTAACGCGGGGGCGAGTTTAACTTGGATTAAAGGCCTTTGCACAACCACCCCCAAGCAAATTCCCAAACCCCAAAAAAAATTTAAAAAAATTTTTTGTCCAGTGTAAATTTTTAAATTTTTCCCAAATTCTATTAATTTTAAAAGGATCCCAAATTTTTATAAACCAAAGGAAAAATTCCCTATTATTGTCCCAAAACCCGCTTTTTTTTGAAAAAAGAACCAAATTTTAACCTTTACCATGGACTTGCTTGATACTACTTTTTCAAATTTTTTTAAACCCCCTGGTCGACAGGAAAAATAATTTTAAACTTGTTTTTATTAAAAAGCAGTTTTTACAATTAAAAATGAATAAATTTTCCTTTTTGGTTTTTTATAAATTAATCCATTTTTTAATTAATAGAATTTGGGGGAAAAATTTAATAATACACTGGACAAATAATTTTTAAAATTTCCCTTGGGGAAATAGCTTTGGGGGGAGTTTTTGCAAAGGGACCTATCCCAAAAAGGGGTCGCCGCCCCGTCCCCGTGTTTTAAACCTTGTGGGATCTGAAGTGGGTGCTGGCCGGACCCCCCTTTTATAGCTTTTCCCTTTGGGGCTTCACCCTTTTATAGTTTCCCTTTATAATGGAGTAGTCCCCCGAAAGCGCTTTGGGAAATTTTTCCCAAATTTTTTCAGAGGGTTGTTTTGCCATATATTAAAAATAAAAAAATAATATATTTTAAAAATATATATATAAAATATTTTATATCATCTCAGTCCAAACAACAAATGAAAAAATGCAGTGAAATCAAAACACCAGGACAACAGGCATTGCCCCCAAAAAAATAGTGTCCTTCTAGAGCACCTCTGGGGAAACAATGCCATTGACAAAAAATTTTCCCGGAAAAAATTTGGGAAAAGTTTGGGGGAATGGAAAAAACGGAAAAAAAGGGATTCCCGGACAACCCCCGAAATTTCCCGTACCTTTTCACAAATTTTCTTGGCCCGCCCCGGTTTGACATATTTCCTAAAATGTGCACCTTCTTTTGTAACCCTATACTGCCCCGAAAATGACAGTATTCTAGGGGAGATTTTTTACGAAAGTACTTTTAACCCCTTTCTCTAGAAAACCCGGGGAGTGGGGCCCCGGGTACACTTCCCCTCAGACTAGAGCATTGGGGTCCCCCCAAATCAAACACAGATTGCGACCCTTTTTTGTCCTTTGGGGGAATTTTCATCCAAAAGATTGTAGCAGCGAAAATTTTCCCTGAACCTTTTTTAGGGACAAGATTGGGGTTTCCCCCCACCAAAAAAACCCTTGACGGGGCAAAAAGATTTTGGAATAATCTAACGGGCCCCAGAAAACCCGACCTGCTTCCCCCCCAAAAAACTACAAACAAACCACCCGGGATGGGCCAATAGTGGAAAAAAAGCCCCAACCCAAAGGCCTTTAGAGTTTCAGGGAAGGATAGAGCCCGCCTGCGGCAGTGAGAGCCCCCATTCTGGGACTTTCTGTTGGCTGTTTTCCCCAAAAAAACCTTGGCAAAAACGCCCGACCCAAAAACCATCCGCATCGGGGTTTTTCCCTTTTGACTTTGCCGCCCCTATTCTTTGCCCCAACACAGGTGTTTTTTGTGGCAGTGGAGCACCGAACCCCATTTGGGGACCATGGGCCTTTTTGTGCCGTTTAAAACCGAGGGAAAGATTGCAAGACATGAGGGGGTTAAAAACCCAAAAATCAAGAGGAGCCCACAACAGCTGGTATTCCCAGCCTAAGGAGCCCCCCCCAACTATGCAGAAACTGATGGGACCAGAAGCGTCCAGGGTATCAAACCCCTTTAAGGGCCCGGGCAGATGGGAAACAGGTGGTGGGGGACTATACCCGTGCATCTACCTTTGGGTTTAAACCCTCTCCAATAAAACCCGGGGGGGAAGGAGGGGCAGCTGCCAGCTTCAGGGGGTCCCCCAAAAAACTAGAAAATATAGAGAACTTTTCCCATCATTAAAATGTTTGTTTCCCCTAGGCCCCAGAGACCCTTGGCTCATGGGAAAGAACATCTAAATTCCTTTTAAAGGGGCTGGGGGAAAAAAACTCATCAGGGGAACCAGGGGTCCCCGGGCACTAGTTTTTTGTTCCAGCGGCTCAGGCCCCCTGTTTTAAAGGGGGAAAACCTGCCCGTATTTTTTTGGGGACACGCCCCCAAACTCTGAGGGCGGGGAAAAATTTTCCAAACCCCCAAAAAGGTGATCACACACGTAACAACATGTTAAACCCTAAATGCCACCATTTTAACAACAAAAGTAAACTCTTAAAACTTTTTTAAACCCTATTAATAATTTTATATATATAATAAATAATATATAAAATATAAAATATATATTTCAAAAAAAATAAGACCAGAAAACAGGGGAATTTCCCGAATAAAAAAAAACAAAACCCCCTGTGAAAGAAAAAAAGAAAAACCCAAAAACTTTTGTTGGGCTACTCCCCAATTTATAATTAAAGTAGTCACGAAAGCGCTTGGGAAATTTTAATATTTTTTTCACAGTGGGTTTTTTTGTATATAAAAGTGTATATAAAATCCCCGAGTGATAAATAAACCCAAAATGGGGGATCTTTCAATTAATAGAATTTTTGAACAATGATTTCCCTTTAAAAAATATTTTCTTATTTTTTGGGAACGTAAAATTAGGGAAAAAATTTTTTTTGCAAATAATTTTGGGCAATGAATTTGGAAGTGGAACCAAAAAAAAAAAAAAAAAAAAACGAATATTTTTTTTAAAAAAAACAAAGAATTTTTTTTTAATGAAAACGGGAATTTAAAAAAATTTTTTTTTTAAAAAATAAAACTTAAGGCTTAAAATTTAAATAGGCCCCAACACTGTGTTTTTCAAATGTTTCTTTCAATTTAAATGCCCCTTTTTTCTTAAGCCTAAATATTTTTTTGCTAATTCCAAAATAAAGCTTCCCAAGATTAATTAAGCTACATTAAGTTGCATAATTTGGGGTATTAATTTTTGGGTTTTTAGTTTTTCCCCAAACTCACAAAAACTGGGGGTTTAGGGGGTTTCCCCGGGACGGGTTTAAAAAATTGGGTATGTTTCCTTAAAAATGTTTCCTTAATATGTTTTTCCTGGGGTTTGCCGAATTTTTGGGGGGCATCCTGGGGAAAAAGATTTAAACCCAATTTCTCGACAAAAACCAGTGCTTCCCTTTAAAAGTAAGTCAGTGATGTAAGTCAGGTCCCGTGACAAACCGGGTTTACGGTTAAAATGGGGGAGATCCCAAAATAGACCCAACAAAAAGGCTCTGGTGGCCTGGTGGTTAACGGTTTTTTGGCTTTACACGGGGAGGGGCCCGGGTTTTGATTTCCCCGCCGAGTAAAAAACATTGGGCTTTTTCTTTTCCCCCTGTTTTTCTATTTCCCCATCAATAAAAAAAGGGTTTTTCCCGGGTTTAGCCCACTGGTGTGGGCCATCCTGGGGCACTGGGCCTAAGGAGGCCGGCCCCAGACCGGGCCGCGGGGGCGTTGCCCCCGGGGGGGGGAAATCTTTTCCAGATAAACCCCAGATAATAGTGGCACAGAAGAAATGCTTTTACTGCAAAATTTCCTGGAAAAAACTTTCCAGTTTCCCCCCTCTCCATACACACACAGCAAATTGCCAGCACCAACCCTTTCTTTTTAACTTAAAAAGTTGGTACCCCCTTTAGGTTTATGTTTACATGCAACGCCTGGCAAAACGCCGCATGGCGGGTTTCTTCCAGAGTGGGGGGGAAAAAGTCCCCTAAAAAAATAAAAAACGTTATAATAAAAAAATAAAAAAATAATTTAAAAAAACATTTTTTTTTTTTTATAAAAAACAAGATCCAAAAAATTTTTTAAAACTAGCTGACATCAAATTTGGAAAACGCTAGTGGCCCTGGGCCTGGTAGACAATGCTCTCGCCTCACCAAACCGAATATCCGTGGTTCGTTTTATCAACCTAAATGGGCCCGTTCACCCTAAACAACACGTACCCTTGGGTTTTTCAGTAAACTGGGGTGGGTTGGGATCCCCCGGGGGGAAAAAATGAAGGGCACCAATGGAAATAAGACAGACCCGTCCTCGGGGACGGCCCCGTTAAAAAATTCTTAACTTACCAAAATGTGAGCAATTTTCTTTAAAGTTTTGGATAATTTTTTTCCCCCAGGAAAGCGACCCACACCCCCCGACAAAACCACCCAGGAACCTACTACTGCTAGGGGTAACAGGTTTCAACAACTGTGGAAACATAACCCCCAAAAAGATTCCCCCCGTGACGGCCCTCAATCTCCCACCCCCCAGAGGGAGTTGAAGTTTCTGTCCCAAACCAAATTTTTCGGGTTGCCCCTTTTTCGGGAAGAAGAAAAGTTTTTATTTAAGCCCAAAAATTTTTAAAAATTTACCTATACGGCACACTTTTATAAGTGTACGTTTTGGGGTAAGAGGCTGCACTTAAAAAGAAAGTGAGAAAGTACTTTCAAAGGGGATTTTTTTTTAAATCAGTTCCCCGGGAAATGATGTTTAAAAAATACGGTGTCCCGTGACGGTTCCCGGTACTTCAACCTGTCCATTCCCCTCACCATTAAACACAAATTTTTTTCCACCCGACAATACAAAAATAAAAAAACCCAACTTTAAAAGACCTTTTAAAAAATTTAAGATAAAATAATAATAATAAATAAAAAATAAAATAACAAAAAATGGGAAAAAAAAAATAAAAATAATAAAAAATAAAATAATAAAAATAATAATAATAAAATAATAATAATTTAAAAATAAAATAATAAAAATAATAATAATAATAATAATAAAAAAAATAATAATAAAAAATAATTTAAAAAAATAATAAAAATAAAAATAATTAAAAAA
>NC_069431.1:35887591-35942971 GCF_026875155.1 Cherax quadricarinatus
CATTGGTATTGGTACTGACCACACTCACTGGTACTGGTACTGACCACACTAACTGGTACTGGTACTGACAACACTCACTGGTACTGGTACTGACTACACTCACTGGTACTGATACTGACTACATTCACTGGTACTGGTACTGACCACACTCACTGGTACTGGTACTGACTACACTCACTGGTACTGGTACTGACCACACTCACTGGTACTAGTACTGACTACACTCACTGGTACTGGTACTGACTACACTCACTGGTACTGGTACTGACTACACTCACTGGTGCTGGTACTGACTACACTCACTTGTACTGGTACTGAAATACACTCACTGGTACTGGTACTGACTACACTCACTTGTACTGGTACTGACTACACTCACTGGTACTGGTACTGACTACACTCACTTGTACTGGTACTGACTACACTCACTGGTACTGGTACTGACTACACTCACTGGTACTGGTACTGACTACACTCACTGGTAAATGGGTTTCTGACTACACTCACTGGTAACTGGTACTGACTACACTCACTGGTGCTGGTACTGACTACATTCACTGGTACTGGTACTGACCACACTCACTGGTACTGGTACTGACTACACTCACTGGTACAGATACTGACCACACTCACTGGGAAATGGTACTGACCACACTCACTGGTACTGGTACTGACCACACTCACTGGTACTGGTACTGACTACACTCACTGTACTGATACTGACTACATTCACTGGTACTGGTACTGACCACACTCACTGGTACTGGTACTGACAACACTCACTGGTACTGAATACTGACTACATTCACTGGTACAGGTACTGACCACACTCACTGGTACTGGTACTGACCACACTCACTGGTACTGGTACTGACCACACTCACTGGTATTGGTACTGACCACACTCACTGGTACTGGTACTGACCACACTCACTGGTACTGGTACTGACAACACTCACTGGTACTGGTACTGACTACACTCACTGGTACTGATAATGACTACATTCACTGGTACTGGTACTGACCACACTCACTGGTACTGGTACTGACCACACTCACTGGTATTGGTACTGACCACACTCACTGGTACTGGTACTGGCTACACCCACTGGTACTGGTACTCACTACACTCACTGGTGATAGTACTCACTATACTCACTGGTACTGGTACAGACCACACTCAGTGGTACTGGTACTGACTACACTCACTGGTACTGGTACTGACTACACTCACTGGTACTGGTACTGACTACTCTCACTGGTACTGGTACTGACTACACTCACTGGTACTGGTACTGACCACACTCACTGGTACTGGTACTGACTACATTCACTGGTACTGGTACTGACTACACTCACTGGTACTGGTACTGACTACATTCACTGGTACTGGTACTGACTACACTCAATGGTACTGGTACTTACCACACTCACTGGTACTGATACTGACTACAATCACTGGTACTAGTACTGACCACACTCGCGCTGGTAGTGGTACTGACTACAGTCACTGGTACTGGTACTGACCACACCCGCACAGGTACTGATACTGTCTACACTCACTGGTACTGGTAGTGACTACTCTCATTGGTACTGGTACTGACTACACTCACTGGAACTGGTACTAACCACAATCACTGGTACTGATACTGACTACACTCACTGGTACTAGTACTGACCACACTCGCGCTGGTAGTGATTCTGACTACACTCACTGGTACTGGTACTGACCACACCCGCACTGGTACTGATACTGACTGCACTCACTGGTACTGGTACTGACTACTCTCACTGGTACTGGTACTGACTACACTCACTGGTGCTGGTACTAACCACACTCACTAGTACTGATACTGACTACACTCACTGGGACTGGTACTGACTACACTCACTGGTACTGGTACTGAGCACACTCAGTGGTACCGGTACTGACTACACTCACTGGTACTGGTACTGAGCGCAATCGCACTGGTACTGGTAGAGACCACACTCACTGGTACTGTACTTACTACACTCACACTGGTAGTGGTACTGACCACACTCACTGGAACTGGTACTGACTACACTCACTGGTACTGGTACTGACTACACTACTACTGGTATTGATACTGACTACACTCACTGGAACTGGTAATGACCACACTCACTGATACTGGTACTGACTACACTCACACCGGTAGTGGTACTGACTACACTCACACTGTAGTGGTACTGACTACAACTCACTGGTACTGTTTCTGACCACACTCACTGGTACTGGTACTGACTACATTCACACTGTGTAGTGGTACTGACTACACTCATGCTGGTAGTGGAAAATGACTACACTCACACTGGTAGTGGTACTGACTACACTCACACTGGTAGTGGTACTGACTACACTCATACTGGTAGTGGTACTGACTACACTCACTGGTACTGTTACTGACCACACTCACAGGTATTGGTACTGACTACATTCACACTGGTAGTGGTACTGACTACACTCACACTGGTAGTGGTACTGACTACACTCACTTGTACTGGTACTGACTACACTCACTGGTACTGGTACTGACTACACTCACTGGTACTGGTACTGACTACACTCACTTGTACTGGTACTGACTACACTCACTGGTACTGGTACTGACTACACTCACTGGTACTGGTACTGAAATACACTCACTGGTACTGGTACTGACTACACTCACTGGTACTGGTACTGACTACACTCACTGGTGCTGGTACTGACTACATTCACTGGTACTGGTACTGACCACACTCACTGGTACTGGTACTGACTACACTCACTGGTACAGATACTGACCACACTCACTGGAACTGGTACTGGGCCACACTCACTGGTAAATGGTACTGACCACACTCACTGGTACTGGTACTGACTACACTCACTGGTACTGATACTGACTACATTCACTGGTACTGGTACTGACCACACTCACTGGTACTGGTACTGACAACACTCACTGGTACTGATACTGACTACATTCACTGGTACAGGTACTGACCACACTCACTGGTACTGGTACTGACCACACTCACTGGTACTGGTACTGACCACACTCACTGGTATTGGTACTGACCACACTCACTGGTACTGGTACTGACCACACTCACTGGTACTGGTACTGACAACACTCACTGGTACTGGTACTGACTACACTCACTGGTACTGATAATGACTACATTCACTGGTACTGGTACTGACCACACTCACTGGTACTGGTACTGACCACACTCACTGGTATTGGTGCTGACCACACTCACTGGTACTGGTACTGGCTACACCCACTGGTACTGGTACTCACTACACTCACTGGTGATAGTAACTCACTATACTCACTGGTACTGGTACAGACCACACTCAGTGGTACTGGTACTGACTACACTCACTGGTACTGGTACTGACTACACTCACTGGTACTGGTACTGACTACTCTCACTGGTACTGGTACTGACTACACTCACTGGTACTGGTACTGACCACACTCACTGGTACTGGTACTGACTACATTCACTGGTACTGGTACTGACTACACTCACTGGTACTGGTACTGACTACATTCACTGATACTGGTACTGACTACACTCAATGGTACTGGTACTTACCACACTCACTGGTACTGATACTGACTACAATCACTGGTACTAGTACTGACCACACTCGCGCTGGTAGTGGTACTGACTACAGTCACTGGTACTGGTACTGACCACACCCGCACAGGTACTGATACTGTCAACACTCACTGGTACTGGTAGTGACTACTCTCATTGGTACTGGTACTGACTACACTCACTGGAACTGGTACTAACCACAATCACTGGTACTGATACGACTACACTCACTGGTACTAGTACTGACCACACTCGCGCTGGTAGTGATTCTGACTACACTCACTGGTACTGGTACTGACCACACCCGCACTGGTACTGATACTGACTGCACTCACTGGTACTGGTACTGACTACTCTCACTGGTACTGGTACTGACTACACTCACTGGTGCTGGTACTAACCACACTCACTAGTACTGATACTGACTACACTCACTGGGACAGGTACTGACTACACTCACTGGTACTGGTACTGAGCACACTCAGTGGTACCGGTACTGACTACACTCACTGGTACTGGTACTGAGCGCAATCGCACTGGTACTGGTAGAGACCACACTCACTGGTACTGTACTTACTACACTCACACTGGTAGTGGTACTGACCACACTCACTGGAACTGGTACTGACTACACTCACTGGTACTGGTACTGACTACACTACTACTGGTATTGATACTGACTACACTCACTGGAACTGGTAATGACCACACTCACTGATACTGGTACTGACTACACTCACACCGGTAGTGGTACTGACTACACTCACACTGGTAGTGGTACTGACTACACTCACTGGTACTGTACTGACCACACTCACTGGTACTGGTACTGACTACATTCACACTGGTAGTGGTACTGACTACACTCATGCTGGTAGTGGAACTGACTACACTCACACTGGTAGTGGTACTGACTACACTCACACTGGTAGTGGTACTGACTACACTCACACTGGTAGTGGTACTGACTACACTCACTGGTACTGTACTGACCACACTCACAGGTATTGGTACTGACTACATTCACACTGGTAGTGGTACTGACTACACTCACACTGGTAGTGGTACTGACTACACTCACTTGTACTGGTACTGACTACACTCACTGGTACTGGTACTGACTACACTCACTGGTACTGGTACTGACTACACTCACTTGTACTGGTACTGACTACACTCACTGGTACTGGTACTGACTACACTCACTGGTACTGGTACTGACTACACTCACTGGTACTGGTACTGACTACACTCACTGGTACTGGTACTGACTACACTCACTGGTGCTGGTACTGACTACATTCACTGGTACTGGTACTGACCACACTCACTGGTACTGGTACTGACTACACTCACTGGTACAGATACTGACCACACTCACTGGAACTGGTACTGACCACACTCACTGGTACTGGTACTGACCACACTCACTGGTACTGGTACTGACTACACTCACTGGTACTGATACTGACTACATTCACTGGTACTGGTACTGACCACACTCACTGGTACTGGTACTGACAACACTCACTGGTACTGATACTGACTACATTCACTGGTACAGGTACTGACCACACTCACTGGTACTGGTACTGACCACACTCACTGGTACTGGTACTGACCACACTCACTGGTATTGGTACTGACCACACTCACTGGTACTGGTACTGACCACACTCACTGGTACTGGTACTGACAACACTCACTGGTACTGGTACTGACTACACTCACTGGTACTGATAATGACTACATTCACTGGTACTGGTACTGACCACACTCACTGGTACTGGTACTGACCACACTCACTGGTATTGGTACTGACCACACTCACTGGTACTGGTACTGGCTACACCCACTGGTACTGGTACTCACTACACTCACTGGTGATAGTACTCACTATACTCACTGGTAACTGGTACAGACCACACTCAGTGGTACTGGTACTGACTACACTCACTGGTACTGGTACTGACTACACTCACTGGTACTGTCTGACTACTCTCACTGGTACTGGTACTGACTACACTCACTGGTACTGTACTGACCACACTCACTGGTACTGGTACTGACTACATTCACTGGTACTGGTACTGACTAAAACTCACTGGTACTGGTACTGACTACATTCACTGGTACTGGTACTGACTACACTCAATGGTACTGGTACTTACCACACTCACTGGTACTGATACTGACTACAATCACTGGTACTAGTACTGACCACACTCGCGCTGGGAGTGGTACTGACTACAGTCACTGGTACTGGTACTGACCACACCCGCACAGTACTGATACTGTCAACACTCACTGGTACTGGTATTGACTACCTCATTGGTACTGGTACTGACTACACTCACTGAACTGGTACTAACCACAATCACTGGGACTGATACGACTACACTCACTGGTACTAGTACTGACCACACTCGCGCTGGTAGTGATTCTGACTACACTCACTGGTACTGGTACTGACCACACCCGCACTGGTACTGATACTGACTGCACTCACTGGTACTGGTACTGACTACTCTCACTGGTACTGGTACTGACTACACTCACTGGTACTGGTACTAACCACACTCACTAGTACTGATACTGACTACACTCACCGGGACTGGTACTGACTACACTCACTGGTACTGGTACTGAGCACACTCAGTGGTACCGGTACTGACTACACTCACTGGTACTGGTACTGAGCGCAATCGCACTGGTACTGGTAGAGACCACACTAACTGGTACTGTACTTACTACACTCACACTGGTAGTGGTACTGACCACACTCACTGGAACTGGTACTGACTACTCTCACTGGTACTGGTACTGACTACACTACTACTGGTATTGATACTGACTACACTCACTGGAACTGGTAATGACCACACTCACTGATACTGGTACTGACTACACTCACACCGGTAGTGGTACTGACTACACTCACACTGGTAGTGGTACTGACTACACTCTGAGAGTAAGACACATGTGCAACATCTGGGTATCTTTATTGTAGACGTTTCGCCATCCAGTGGCTTTATCAATACAAATTCCAGGACATAACTTGAAGACAGTAGAACTATGTACAGAAGATGAGGTAATCAGTCCCTCAACCTAGGAGTAGGTGCGAACAGCACCATAGTCATGGAGATTCTGAAGCTGAAGAAAGAATCCTGGCGCTTATATAGTAACGTCAGGTGAAGCAGACGAGGGCACATTCACTGGTGGGCGGGATTCCCCAGTGGAAGTAGGTCCTTCCCAAAGAGATGGGTTAGTTGTAGTAGTAGTAGTAGTTGTCGTAGTAGTGAAGGTTATGTACATGTCCTCAGAATTAAGATTCCATGATGTTGCAGTGTCTGACAAGTTGTGTACGAATGGTATATAATACCGACAAGATGAGAGTTATGTCCTGGAATTTGTATTGATAAAGCCACTGGATGGCGAAACGTCTACAATAAAGATACCCAGATGTTGCACATGTGTCTTACTCTCATCTTGTCGGTATTATATACCATTCGTACACAACTGACTACACTCACTGGTACTGTACTGACCACACTCACTGGTACTGGTACTGACTACATTCACACTGGTAGTGGTACTGACTACACTCATGCTGGTAGTGGAACTGACTACACTCACACTGGTAGTGGTACTGACTACACTCACACTGGTAGTGGTACTGACTACACTCACACTGGTAGTGGTACTGACTACACTCACTGGTACTGTACTGACCACACTCACAGGTATTGGTACTGACTACATTCACACTGGTAGTGGTACTGACTACACTCACACTGGTAGTGGTACTGACTACACTCACACTGGTAGTGGTACTGACTGCACTCACACTGGTAGTGGTACTGACCACACTCACACTGGTAGTGGTACTGACCACACTCACTGGTAGTGGTACTGACTACATTCTCACTCTTAGTGGTACTGACCACTCTCACACTGGTAGTGGTACTGACTACACTCACACTGGTAGTGGTACTGACTACACTCACTGGTACTGGCACTGACTACACTCACTGGTACTGGTGCTGACTACACTCACTGGTACTGATACTGACTACACTCACTAGTACTAGTACTGACCACACTCGCGCTGGTAGTAGTAATGACTACACTCACTGGTACTGGTACTGACCACACCCGCACTGGTACTGATACTGACTACACTCACTGGTACTGGTACTGACTACTTTAACTGGCACTGGTACTGACTACACTCACTGGTACTGGAACTGACCACACTAACTGATACTGATACTGACTACACTCACTGGTACTGGTACCGACTACACTCACTGGTACTGGTACTAACCACACTCAGTGGTACTGGTACTGACTGCACTCACTGGTACTGATACTGACTACACTCTCTGGCACTGGTTCTTACTACACTCAATGGTACTGGTACTGACTGCACTCACTGGTACTGGTACTGACTACAATCACTGGTACTGGTACTGACTACACTCACTGGTACTGGCATTGACTACACTCACTGGTACTTGTACTGACTACACTCACTGGTACTGGTACTAACTACACTCACTGGTACTGGTACTGATTACACTCATTGGTACTGGTACTGACTACACTCACTGGAACTTGGATTGACCACAATCACTGGTACTGGTACTGACTACACTCACTGGTACAGGTACTGACTACACTCACTGATACTGGTACTGACTACACTCATTGGTCCTGGTAGTGATTACACTCACTGGTACTGGTACTGACCACACTCACTGGTACTGGTACTGACTACACTCACTGGTACTGGTACTGACTACACTCACTGGTACTGGTAATGACTACATTCACTGGTACTGGAACTGACTACACTCACTGGTTCTGGTACTGACCACACTCACTTGTACTGGTACTGAATACACTCACTGGTACTGGTACTTACTACACTCACTGGTACTAGTACTTACTTCACTCACTGGTACTGGTACTGACTACACTCGCTGGTACTAGTACTGAATACACTCACTGGAACTGGTACTGACCACACTAACTGGTACTGATACTGACTACACTCACTGATACTAGTACTGACCACACTCGAGCTGGTAGTGGTACGGACTACACTCACTGGTACTGGTACTGACTACACTCACTGGTACTGGTACTGACCACACTCAGTGGTAATGGTACTGACTACACTCACTGGTACTGGTACTGACCACAATCCCACTGGTGCTGGTACTGGTACTGACCATTCTCACTGGTACTGGTACTGACTACACTCACACTGGTAGTGGTACTGACCACACTCACTGGAACTGGTACTGACTACAATCACTGGTACTGGTACTGACTACACTCACACTTGTAGTGGTTCTGACTACACTCACTGGTACTGGTACTGACTACACTCACACTTGTAGTGGTTCTGACTACACTCACTGGTACTTACCACACTCATTGATACGGGTACTGGCTACACTCACACTGGTAGTGGTACTGACTACACTCACTGGTACTGGTACTGACCACACTCACTGGTACTGGTACTGACTTCATTCACACTGGTAGTGGTACTGACTACACTCACATTGGTAGTGGTACTGACCACGCTCTCGCTGGGAGTGGTACTGACTACACTCACACTGGTAGTGGTACTGACTATTCTCCTACTGGTAGTGGTAATGACTACACTCACACTGGTAGTGGTACTGACCACACTCACACTGGTAGTGGTACTGACTACACTCACACTGGAAGTGGTACTGACTACACTCCTACTGGTAGTGGTAATGACTACACTCACACTGGTAGTGGTACTGACCACACTCACACTGGTAGTGGTACTGTCTACACTCACACTGGTAGTGGTACTGACCAAACTCACACTGGTAGTGGTATTGACCACACTCACACTGGTAGTGGTACTGACTACACTCACACTGGTAGTGGTACTGACTATACTCACACTGGTAGTGGTACTGACTTCACTCATACTGGTAGTGGTACTTACTACACTCACTGGTACTGGTGCTGACTACACTCACTGGTACTGGTACTGACCACACTCGCACTGGTAGTGGTACAGACTACACTCACTGGTACTGGTACTGACCACACTCACTGGTACTTGTACTGACAACAGTCGCACTTGTAGTGGTACTGACCACACTCATTGGTACTGGTAATGACCACACTCACTGGTACTGATGCTGACCTCACTCGCACTGGCAGTGGTACTGACTTCACTCAGTGGTACTGGTACTGACTACACTCACAGGTACTGGTACTGACCACACTCACTGGTATTGGTACTGATTACACTCACTGGTAGTTGTACTGACCACACTCACTGGTACTGGTGTTGACTACACTCACTGGTACTGGTACTGACTACACTCACGTGTACTGGTACCGACTACACTCACTGGTACTGGTACTGACTATACTCACACTGGTAGTAGTACTGACCACACTAACACTGGTACTGGTACCGATTTCACACTCACTGGTCGTGGTACTGACCACACTCACTGGTAGTGGTACTGACTACACTCACACTGGTAGTGGTACTGGCTATACTCACACTGGTAGTGGTACTGACTACACTCACACTGGTACTGGTACTGACTATACTCACACTGGTAGTGGTACTGACTACACTCACATTGGTAGTGGTACTGACTGCACTCACTGGTAGTGGTACTGACTACACTCACACTGGTAGTGGTACTGACTACACTCACACTGGTAGTGGTACCGGCTACACTCACACTGTTAGTGTTACTGACTACACTCACACTGGTAGTGGTATTGACTACACTAAGACTGGTAGTGGTACTGACCACTCTTACTGGTATTGTTAATGACTACACTCAGACTGGTACTGGTATTGACCACACTCACACTGGTAGAGGTACCGAGTTCACTCTCACTGGTACTGGTACTGTCTACGCTCCCACTGGTAGTGCTAATGGCTACACTCATACTGGCAGTCTACACTCACACTCTGGTAGTATTATGGTCTACACTCACACTCTACTAATAGCATGGTCTACACTCACTCACTGGTAGTATTATTGTCTATCCTCTCACACTGGTAGTATCATGGTCTACACTCACACACTGGTAGTATCATGGTCTTCACTCACACACTGGTAGTATCATGGTCTACACTCACACACTGGTAGTATCATGGTCTTCACTCACACACTGGTAGTATCATGGTCTACACTCTCACACTGGTAGTATCATGGTCTACACTCACACACTGGTAGTATCATGGTCTACACTCTCACACTGGTAGTATCATGGTCTACACTCACACACTGGTAGTATCATGGTCTTCACTCACACACTGGTAGTATCATGGTCTACACTCACACACTGGTAGTATCATGGTCTTCACTCACACACTGGTAGTATCATGGTCTACACTCTCACACTGGTAGTATCATGGTCTACACTCACACACTGGTAGTATCATGGTCTACACTCTCACACTGGTAGTATCATGGTCTACACTCACACACTGGTAGTATCATGGTCTTCACTCACACACTGTAGTATCATGGTCTACACTCACACACTGGTAGTATCATGGTCTACACTCACACACTGGTAGTATCATGGTCTTCACTCACACACTGGTAGTATCATGGTCTACACTCACACACTGGTAGTATCATGGTCTACACTAACACACTGGTAGTATCATGGTCTACACTCACACACTGGTAGTATCATGGTCTACAGTCACACACTGGTAGTATCATGGTCTACACTCACACACTGGTAGTATCATGGTCTACAGTCACACACTGGTAGTATCATGGTCTACTGTCACACACTGGTAGTATCATGGTCTACTGTCACACACTGGTAGTATCATGGTCTACTGTCACACACTGGTAGTATGATGGTCTACACTCACACACTGGTAGTATCATGGTCTACTGTCACACACTGGTAGTATCATGGTCTACACTCGCACTCATCCGTGGACTGCTTGCAGAGGCAAATGCAATGTTCGCTGCTTTCACAGAGACCCACATAAAGGATCACTTGGACAACGAAATATGGATCCCAGGTTACAACCTATGCAGATGCGACAGAGTGAACAGGCAAAAAGGTGGGGGGGTTGGCCTGTATATCGCAGAGTCACTTGTTTGCTTAATGCCTCAAATGATGTAGTGGAAGTTTTAGCAGTAAAGATCGAGAACCAAAACCTTGTCATTGTGATAGTCTAAAAGCCTCCGGATGCAACGCCCCAGCAATTCCAGGAACAGCTGTTAAAAATTGACCACTGTCTGGAAAATCTGCCAGCTCCTGCCCCCAACATCTTGCTCCTGGGGGATTTCAACTTAAGGCACCTAAAATGGAGGAATATAGCAAATAATGTTGTTGCAGTGATAACACCAGGAGGCAGCTCTTACGAGAACTCACACACACACGAGCTTTTAAATCTCTGCACAAAATTCAATTTAAACCAGCAAATAATAGAGCCTACTAGACTGGAGAATACACTAGACCTCATCTTCACTAACAATGATGATCTGATACGAAATGTCACCATATCAAAAACAATATACTCAGATCACAACATAATCGAGGTTCAGACATGCATGCGCGGAGCCCCAGACAGGCATAATGAGATTAGTCACGAGGGAGCCTTCACCAAATTCAACTTCAATAACAAAAACATAAAGTGGGACCAAGTAAACCAAGTCCTAACCGATATAAGCTGGGAAGATAGACTAAGCAACACAGACCCCAACTTATGCCTAGAACAGATTAACTAGGTGGCACTCGATGTATGCTCAAGGCTTATTCCTTTAAGAAAAAGGAGGAGTAGATGTAAAATAGAAAGAAACAGGCGCTCCCTTTACAGGCGACGGAAAAGAATAACAGAGCAGCTAAAAGAGGCCAATATATCTGAAAAGCGTAGGGAGTCACTGGTCAGAGAAATAGCAAACATCGAACTTAAGCTAATGGAATCTTATAGGAGTCAGGAATCGCGGGAAGAACTAAAAGCCATAAATGAAATCGAAAGAAACCCAAAGTATTTCTTTTCCTATGCCAAATCAAAGTCGAGAACAACGTCCAGTATTGTGCCTCTACTTAAACAAGATGGGTTCTACACAGATGTCAGCAAGGAAATGAGTGAGCTACTCAAGTCCCAATATGACTCAGTTTTTAGCAAGCCGCTAACCAGGCTGAGAGTCGAAGATCAAAATGAATTTTTTATGAGAGCCACAGAATTTGGTTAACACAAGCCTATCTGATGTTATCCTGACGCCAAATGACTTCGAACAGGCGATAAATGACATGCCTATGCATCTGCCCAGGGCCAGACTCATGGAACTCCGTGTTCATCAAGAACTGCAAGAAGCCCCTATCACGAGTTTTACCATCCTATGGAGAGGGAGCATGGAACAGGGGTCGACCCAAGTTACTAAAAACAACAGACATACCCCCACTCCACAAAGGGGGCAGTTAAAGCAATAGCAAAGAACTACGGACCGATAGCACTAACATCTCAGATCATAAAAATCTTTGAAAGGGTCCTAAGAAGCAAGATCACCACCCATCTAGAAAACCCATCAGTTACAAAACCCCAGGGCAACATGGGGTTAGAACAGGTGGGCTCCTGTCTGTCTCAACTATTGGATCACTACGACAAGGTTCTAGATGCACTAGAAGACAAAAAGAATGCAGATGTAATATATTAGACTTTGCAAAAGCCTTCGACAAGTGTGACATGGCGTAATAGCGCACAAATGCGTGCTAAAGGAAAATAACAGGAAAAGTTGGTAGATGGATCTATAATTTCCTCACTAACAGAACACAAAGAGTAGTAGTCAACAGAGTAAAGCCCGAGGCAGCAAAAGGTGAAAAAGCTCTGTTCCACAAGGCCATTACTCGCTCCCATCTTGTTTCTCATCCTCATATTTGACATAGACAAGGAAGTCAGCCACAGCCAGTGTCTTCCTTTGCAGATGACACCGAATCTGCATGACAGTGTCTTCCATTGCGGGACACTGCAAGGCTCCAGGCGGACATCAACCAAATCTTTCAGTGGGCTGCAGAAAACAATATGAAGTTCAACGATGAGAAATTTCAATTACTCAGATATGGTAAAACATGGGGAAAAATTAAAAACTTCATCAGAGTTAAAAAAACAAATTCCGGCCACAAAATAGAGCGAAACCCCAACGTAAAAGGGACTGGAGTGATCATGTCGGAGGATCTCACCTTAAAGGGACCATAACATTGTATCAGTCGCAGCTGCTAGAAAAAATGACAGGATGGATAATGAAAACCCTTTCAAAACTAGGGATGCCAAGACCATGATGACACTCTTCCAGTCACTTGTTCTATCTAGGCTGGAATATTGCTGCACACTAACAGCACCTTTCAAGGCAGGTGAAATTGCTGACCTAGAAAATGTACAGAGAACCCTCACGGCGCGCAAAAACGGAGATAAAACACCTCATTACTGGGAGCGCTTGAGGTTCCAAAAACTGTATTCCCTGGGAACGCAGGCGGGGGGGAGATTTATGATTATATACACCTGGAAAATCCTAGAGGGACTAGTACCGAACATGCACACAAAAAATCACTCACAACGAAAGCAAAACACTTGGCAGACGATGCACCATCCCCCCAGTGAAAAGCTGCGGTGTCACTAGCACGTTAAGAGACAATACAATAAGTGTAAGGGGCCCGAGACTGTTCAACTGCCTCCCAGCATACATAAGGGGGATTACCAACAGACCCCTGGCAGTCTTCAAGCTGGCACTGGACAAGCACCTAAAGTCGGTTCCTGACCAGCCGGGCTGTGGCTCGTACGTTGGATTGCGTGCAGCCAGCAGTAACAGCCTGCGTCATCAGGCTCTGATCCACCATGAGGCCTGGTCACAGACCGGGCCACAGGGGCGTTGACCCCCGGAACTCTCTCCAGGTAAACTCCAGAAAAACTGGTAGTATCATGGTCTACTGTCACACACTGGTAGTATCATGGTCTACTGTCACACACTGGTAGTATCATGGTCTACTGTCACACACTTGTAGTATGATGGTCTACTGTCACACACTGGTAGTATCATGGTCTCCTGTCACACACTTGTAGTATGATGGTCTACTGTCACACACTGGTAGTATCATGGTCTACTGTCACACACTGGTAGTATCAGGGTCTACTGTCACACACTGGTAGTATCAGGGTCTACTGTCACACACTGGTAGTATCATGGTCTACTGTCACACACTGGTAGTATCATGGTCTACTGTCACACACTGGTAGCATCATGGTCTACACTCACACACTGGTAGTATCATGGTCTACTGTCACACACTGGTAGTATCATGGTCTACTGTCACACACTGGTAGCATCATGGTCTACACTCACACACTGGTAGTATCATGGTCTACTGTCACACACTGGTAGTATCATGGTCTACACTCACACACTGGTAGTATCATGGTCTACACTCACACACTGGTAGTATCATGGTCTACTGTCACACACTGGTAGCATCATGGTCTACACTAAAACACCTGGTAGTATCATGGTCTACTGTCACCACTGGTAGTATCATGGTCTACATCGCAAAATGGTAGTATCATGGTCTATGTCACACACTGGTAGTATCATGGTCTACTGTCACACACTGGTAGATCATGGTCTACACTCACACATGGTAGTATCATGGTCTAACACTCACACACTGGTAGAAATCATGGTCTACACTCACACACTGGTAGTATCATGGTCTACACTCACACACTGGTAGTATCATGGTCTACACTCACACACTGGTAGTATCATGGTCTACACTCACACACTGGTAGTATCATGGTCTACCTAAACCACAGGTAGTATCATGGTCTTCACTCACACACTGGTAGTATCATGGTCTACACTCACACCTGGTAGTTCATGGTCTACACTCTCACACTGGTAGTATCATGGTCTACCTCTCACACTGGTAGTATCATGGTCTACACTCGCACATGGTTAGTATCATGGTCTACACTCACACACTGGTAGTATCATGGTCTACACTCACACACTGGAAGTATCATGGTCTACACTCACACACTGGTTGTATCATGGTCTACACTCGCACACTGGTAGTATGATGGTCTACTGTCACACACTGGTAGTATCATGGTCTACACTCACACACTGGTTTTATCATGGTCTACACTCGCACACTGGTAGTATGATGGTCTACTGTCACACACTGGTAGTATCATGGTCTACTCTCACACACTGGTAGTATCATGGTCTACACTCACACACTGGTAGTATCATGGTCTACACTCACACACTGGTAGTATCATGGTCTACACTCACACACTGGTAGTATCATGGTCTACACTCACACACTGGTTGTATCATGGTCTACACTCGCACACTGGTAGTATGATGGTCTACTGTCACACACTGGTAGTATCATGGTCTACTGTCACACACTGGTAGTATCATGGTCTACACTCACACACTGGTAGTATCATGGTCTACACTCACACACTGGTTGTATCATGGTCTACACTCGAACACTGGTAGTATGATGGTCTACTGTCCCACACTGGGTAGTATCATGGTCTACTGTCACACATGGTAGTATCATGGTCTACACTCACACACTGGTAGTATCATGGTCTACACACACACACTGGTTGTATGATGGTCTACACTCGCACACTGGTAGTATCATGGTCTACACTCACACACTGGGAGTATGATGGTCTACTGTCACACACTGGAAGTATCATGGTCTACTGTCACACATGGTAGTATATGATCTACACCGCACACGGGTTTAGTATCATGGTCTACTCCCACACACTGGTAGTATCATGGTCTACTGTCACACATGGTAGTTCATGGTCTTCTGTCAACACTGGTAGTATCATGGTCTACTGTCACACACTGGTAGTATCATGGTCTACTGTCACACACTGGTAGTATCATGGTCTACACTCACACACTGGGAGTATGATGGTCTACTGTCACACACTGGAAGTATCATGGTCTACTGTCACACACTGGTAGTATCATGATCTACACTCGCCATGGTAGTATCATTGGTCTTCTGTCACCCCATGGTAGTATCATGGTTACTGTCACACACTGGTAGTATCATGATCTACTGTCACACACTGGTAGTATCATGGTCTTCTGTCACACACTGGAAGTATCATGGTCTACTGTCACACACTGGTAGTATCATGATCTACACTCGCACACTGGTAGTATCATGGTCTACTGTCACACACTGGTAGTATCATGGTCTACTGTCACACACTGGTAGTATCATGGTCTACAGCCACACACTGGTAGTATCATGGTCTACTGTCACACACTGGTAGATCTGGTTAACTGTCACACACTGGTTTAGTATCATGGTCTACTGTCACACACTGGTAGTATCAGGGTTTCTACTGCCACACACTGGTAGTACCCATGGTCTTCTGTCACACATGGTAGTATCATGGTCTACTGTCACACACTGGTAGTATCATGGTCTTCTGTCACACACTGGTAGTATCATGGTCTACTGTCACACACTGGTAGTATCATGGTCTACTGTCACACACTGGTAGTATCATGGTCTACTGTCACACACTGGTAGTATCATGGTCTACTGCCACACACTGGTTTAGTATCATGGTCTTCTGTCACACACTGGTAGTATCATGGTCTACTGCCCACACACTGGTAGTATCATGGTCTACTGTCACACACTGGTAGTATCATGGTCTTCTGTCACACACTGGTAGTATCATGGTCTACTGTCACACACTGGTAGTATCATGGTCTACTGTCACACACTGGTAGTATCATGGTCTTCTGTCACACACTGGTAGTATCATGGTCTACTGTCACACACTGGTATTTATCATGGTCTACTGTCACACACTGGTAGTATCAGGGTTTCTACTGTCACACACTGGTATATCGTGGTCTACTGTCACACATGGTATTTATCATGGTCTACTGTCACACATGGTAGTATCAGGGTTTCTACTTTTCACACTGGTAGTATCATGGTCTACTGTCACACACTGTTTAGTACCCGTGGTCTACTCTCACACACTGGTGTATCATGGTCTACTGTCACACACTGGTAGTATCATGGTCTACTGTCACACACTGGTAGTATCATGATCTACACTCGCACACTGGTAGTATCATGGTCTACTGTCACACACTGGAAGTATCATGGTCTTCTGTCACACACTGGTAGTATCATGGTCTACTCTCACACATTGGTAGTATCATGGTCTCATCTCACAAAATTGGTAGTATCATGGTCTTCTGTCACACACTGGTAGTATCATGGTCTACTGTCACACACTGGTAGTATCATGGTCTACCGCCACACACTGGTAGTATCATGGTCTACTCTCACACATTGGTAGTATCATGGTCTTCTGTCACACACTGGTAGTATCATGGTCTACTGTCACACACGGGTTTTAAGTATCATGGTCTACTGCCACACACTGGTAGTATCATGGTCTACTGTCACACACTGGTAGTATCATGGTCTACTGTCACACACTGGTAGTATCATGGTCTACTGTCACACACTGGTAGTATCATGGTTACTGTCACACATGGTAGTATCATGGTCTACTGTCACACACTGGTAGTATCGTGGTCTACTGCCACACACTGGTAGTATCATATTCTACTGTCACACACTGGTAGTATCATGGTCTACTGTCACACACTGGTAGTATCATGGTCTACTGTCACACACTGGTAGTATCATGGTCTACTGTCACACACTGGTAGTATCATGGTCTACTGCCACACACTGGTAGTATCATGGTCTACTGTCACACACTGGTAGTATCATGGTCTACTGTCACACACTGGTAGTATCGTGGTCTACTGCCACACACTGGTAGTATCATGGTCTACTGTCACACACTGGTAGTATCATGGTCTACTCTCACACATTGGTAGTATCATGGTCTACTCTCACACATTGGTAGTATCATGGTCTAATGTCACACACTGGTAGTATCATGGTCTACTGTCACACACTGGTAGTATCATGGTCTACACTCGCACACTGGTAGTATCATGGTCTACACTCGCACACTGGTAGTATCATGGTCTACACTCGCACACTGGTAGTATCATGGTCTACACTCACACACTGGTATATCAAGGTCTACACTCGCACACTGGTAGTATCAAGGTCTACACTCGCACACTGGTAGTATCATGGTCTACACTCACACACTGGTAGTATCAAGGTCTACACTCGCACACTGGTAGTATCAAGGTCTACACTCGCACACTGGTAGTATCAAGGTCTACACTCGCACACTGGTAGTATCAAGGTCTACACTCACACACTAGTAATATCATGGTTTTCACTCACACACTAGTAGTATCATGGTCTACTGTCACACACTGGTAGTATGATGGTCTACACTCACACACTAGTAGTATCATGGTCTACTGTCACACACTGGTAGTATCATGGTCTACTGTCACACACTGGTAGTATCATGGTTTACACTCACACACTAGTAGTATCATGGTCTACTGTCACACACTGGTAGTATCAAGGTCTACACTCACACACTAGTAGTATCATGGTTATGTCACACCTGGTAGTATCATGGTTTTACACTCACACACTGGTAGTACCCATGGTCTACTGTCACACACGGGGTAGTATCAAGGTCTACACTCACACACTAGTAGTATCATGGTCTACTGTCACACACTGGTAGTATCAAGGTCTACACTCACACACTAGTAGAATCATGGTCTACTGTCACACACTGGTAGTATCATGGTTTACACTCACACACTAGTAGTATCATGGTCTACTGTCACACACTGGTAGTATCGTGGTCTACACTCGCACACTGGTAGTATCATGGTCTACTGTCACACACTAGTAGTATCATGGTCTACTGTCACACAGGTATTTATCAAGGTTTTACACTCGCACACTGGTAGTATCATGGTCTGCTGTCACACACTGGTAGTATCGTGGTATACTGTCACACACTGGTAGTATCAAGGTCTACACTCGCACACTGGTAGTATCGTGGTCTACACTCACACACTGGTAGTATCATGGTCTGCTGTCACACACTGGTAGTATCAAGGTCTACACTCACACACTGGTAGCATCATGGTCTACTTTCACACACAGATAACGTTGTCATTGTTAAAGGTTCAGTCCACCAAGGTTGATTGCTCACACATTTCTTCTCAATCTCATCTCTGCCTTGAACAGAACATTGCTTCATCCTTTGCAGATAATTCTATAATTTGAATAAATATGTCTACCACTGAAGACACAGTGAGCCTCCAAGGTGATAATCACAAAGTCATCCTGTGGGTCTCTGACAGCAATATCATGTTCACTGAGGATTAATTTTAATTGATACGTCACAAAAAAGAGAGTGATAATTTAACAAGAATTGAATATAAGACAAACTAAAACCACTCGACTGAACATCAGTCAAATGTGAGAGACCTGGAGTTATGTTGTCTCACGTTTAAGGAGCACAAATGTGTTGTTATCGCAGCATCAATTAAAAAAAAGTTAGGTTTGATATCTAGAACCTTGAAAACAAGAGATGCTAAGCTAATTGTGATACTTTTTAGGTCACTCGGTTTCTCTATGTTGGAATATTGCTGAGTACTAATGGCATTCGTGGCAATCGATATTGCATAGTTAGAAAATACACAGAGAACTTTCTCAACTCGTATAAACTCACCTAATCATCTAACTTATTAAGAGTGCCTGAAGTCTCATGAACTTTACTCCTTAGAACGTAGGCGAGAAAGATACCTCATAATGAACATTTGGAAAATACAGAAGGAAATGGTCCCGAACCTGCACATCGAAATTACTACTTTTGAACACAAGAGTCCTGGCAGACATGTGACGAATATCCCAAATAAAAAAGGAGAGAGAAGTACACCGAGAGAAGACTCAGGATGTGCTAAGGAACTATGACTCTTCAACACCCTCCCTTCATCAATAATATTAATTACCAACAAGCCCCTTGCTGTCTTCAAGAGAAATCTCAACAGATTCCTTAAGATCATTCCTGATGTAAGGTTAGTGCATGTGTTGGACAGCAAGTAGTGGGCACTATTTCATTGAACAGGCCTGCAACTATGAGGCCAGGTTTGGGACTGGCCCACAGGAGTGGTTTTATCTGGAAGCCACTCCAGGATAACTCCAGGTAATCACTGAGGACACAGGAGTGGTCTCATCTGGAAGCCACTCCAGGATAACTCCAGGTAATCACTGAGGACACAGGAGTGGTCTCATCTGGAAGCCACTCCAGGATAACTCCAGGTAATCACTGAGGACACAGGAGTGGTCTCATCGGAAGCCACTCCAGGATAACTCCAGGGAATCACTGAGGACAATGAGTGGTCTCATTTGGAAGCCACTCCAGGATTTAAATCCAGGTTTAATCACTGAGGACACAGGAGTGGTCTCATCTGGAAGCACTCCAGGGTAACTCCAGTAATCACTGAGGACACAGGAGTGGTCTCATCTGGAAGCCACTCCAGGATAACTCCAGGTAATCACTGAGAACCAGGAGTGGTCTATCTGGAAGCCACTCCAGGATAACTCCAGGTAATCACTGAGGACACAGGAGCGGCCTCATCTGGAAGCCACTCCGGATAACTCCAGGGAAAACACTGAGGACACAGGAGTGGTCTCTCTGGAAGCACTCCAGGATAACTCCCGGTAATCACTGGAGGACACAGGAGTGGTCTCTCTGGAAGCCACTCCAGGATAACCTAAGGTAATCACTAAGGACACAGGAGTGGTCTCATTTGGAAGCCACTCCAGGATAACTCCAAGTAATCACTGAGGACACAGGAGTGGTCTCATCTGGAAGCCACTCCAGGATAACTCCAGGTAATCACTGAGGGCACAGGAGTGGTCTCATCTGGAAGCCACTCCAGGATAACTCCGGTAATCATGAGGACACGGAGTAGTCTCATCGGAAGCCACTCCAGGATAACTCCAGGTAATCACTGAGGACACAGGAGTGGTCTCATCTGGAAGCCACTCCAGGATAACTCCAGGTAATCACTGAGGACACAGGAGTAGTCTCATCGGAAGCCACTCCAGGATAACTCCAGGTAATCACTGAGGACACAGGAGTGGTCTCATCTGGAAGCCACTCCAGGATAACTCCAGGATAACTCCAGGTAATCACTGAGAACACAGGAGTGGTCTCATCTGGAAGCCACTCCAGGATAACTCCAGGTAATCACTGAGGACACAGGGGTGGTCTCATCTGGAAGCCACTCCAGGATAACTCCAGGTAATCACTGAGGACACAGGAGTGGTCTCATCTGGACGCCACTCCAGGATAACTCCAGGTAATCACTGCGGGCACAGGAGTGGTCTCATCTGAAAGCCTCTCCAGGATAGCTCCAGGTATTCACTGAGGACAGAGGAGTGGTCTCATCTGGAAGCCACTCCATGATATCTCCAGGTAATCACTAATGGCACAGGAGTGGTCTCATCTGAAAGCCACTCAGGTAATCACTGAGGACACAGGAGTGGTCTCATCTGGAAGCCTCTCCAGGTAATCACTGAGGACACAGGAGTGATCTCATCTGGAAGCCACTCCAGGATAACTCCAGGTAATCACTGAGAACACAGGAGTGGTCTCATCTGGAAGCCACTCCAGGATAACTCCAGGTAATCACTGAGGACACAGGAGTGGTCTCATCTGGAAGCCACTCCAGGATAACTCCAGGTAATCACTGAGGACACAGGAGTGGTCTCATCTGGAAGCCACTCCAGGATAACTCCAGGTAATCACTGAGGACACAGGAGTGGTCTCATCTGGAAGCCACTCCAGGATAACTCCAGGTAATCACTGAGAACACAGGGGTGGTCTCATCTGGAAGCCACTCCAGGGTAACTCAGGTAATCCCCTGAGGACACAGGAGTGGTCTCATCTGGAAGCCACTCCAGGATAACTCCAGGTAATCACTGAGGACACAGGAGTGGTCTCATCTGGAAGCCACTCCAGGATAACTCCAGGTAATCACTGCGGGCACAGGAGTAGTCTCATCTGGAAGCCTCTCCAGGATAACTCCGTGTATTCACTGAGGACACAGGAGTGGTCTCATCTGGAAGCCACTCCAGGATAACTCCAGGTAATCACTGAGGACACAGGAGTGGTCTCATCTGGAAGCCACTCCAGGATAACTCCAGGCAATCACTGAGGACACAGGAGTGGTCTCATCTGGAAGCCACTCCAGGATAACTGCAGGTAATCACTGAGGGCACACAAGTGGTCTCATCTGGAAGCCTCTCCATGATAACTCCAGGTATTCACTGAGGACACAGGAGTGGTTTTCATCTGGGAAACCACTCCAGGATATTCCAGGTAATCACTGAGGAGACAGGAGTGGTCTCATCTGGAAGCCACTCCAGGTAATCACTGAGGACACAGGAGTGGTCTCATCTGGAAGCCACTCCAGGTAATCACTGAGGACACAGGAGTGGTCTCATCTGGAAGCCACTCCAGGATAACTCCAGGTAATCACTGAGGACACAGGAGTGGTCTCATCTGGAAGCCACTCCAGGATAACTCCAGGTAATCACTGAGGACACAGGAGTGGTCTCATCTGGAAGCCACTCCAGGATAACTCCAGGTAATCACTGCGGGCACAGGAGTAGTTTCATCTGGAAGCCTCTCCAGGATAACTCCATGTATTCACTGAGGACACAGGAGTGGTCTCATCTGGAAGCCACTCCAGGATAACTCCTGGTAATCACTGAGGACACATGAGTGGTCTCATCTGGAAGCCACTCCAGGATAACTCCAGGCAATCACTGAGGACACAGGAGTGGTCTCATCTGGAAGCCACTCCAGGATAACTGCAGGTAATCACTGAGGGCACACAAGTGGTCTCATCTGGAAGCCTCTCCATGATAACTCCAGGTATTCACTGAGGACACAGGAGTGGTCTCATCTGGAAGCCACTCCAGGATATCTCCAGGTAATCACTGAGGACACAGGAGTGGTCTCATCTGGAAGCCACTCCAGGTAATCACTGAGGACACAGGAGTGGTCTCATCTGGAAGCCACTACAGGTAATCACTGAGGACACAGGAGTGGTCTCATCTGGAAGCCACTCCAGGATAACTCCAGGTAATCACTGAGGACACAGGAGTGGTCTCATCTGGAAGCCACTCCAGGATAACTCCAGGCAATCACTGAGGACACAGGAGTGGTCTCATCTGGAAGCCACTCCAGGATAACTCCAGGTAATCACTGAGGACACAATAATGGTACCAGGATGCGGGGATGAAATGGATAATATTCATATACTGGATAAAACTCATATAACAAAGAAGGAAATATTGAATCTTCTGACCAAGTCAGATATATTAAAAGCTATGGAGCCAGAGGACGTATCAATCTACAGTGAAAGAAAGAGCAGAAGAACCATGTGCAACTGTAACAATGATCCACACTGTGTCCCTGGAGACAGAAATGGAACCAGATACATGAAAAAGTGCAAAGTTGGTCTCAATAGAAGCAAGGGGATAGACAAGTAGCACCAAATTATAGGCCAGTTTCACTAGCACATACACTGTCCAAAGTATTGGAAAGGTGTTCATGAAAAGATTAGTTGGGCATCTAGGGAGGTGAGATTTTGTTTTACAGAAAGTCATCACAGATTTAAGGAAGGTAAGTCTTGCCACACTAACCTACGGGAGTACTAAGACAGAATATTGTAATTAAACAATAAAAACATGAATGGGTTGAATTCATATGAGTTAAATTCGCACAGTGGCACAAGATATACGTTATGCATAGAGATGTTTCAGGCTGGGAAAGTGTAACAGGTGGGATCCACCATGGATCAATTCCAGAACCTTTATTATTCTTAAAATATGTAAATAATCTTCGGGGGCGGGGGGGGACTGCCTCGTATGTATGAAGAGGAGAGCGACAGACTTCAGGCAATGATGGACAGGCTATAAGAATGCTCAACCGAGTGGTTACTTGAGTTTATCTCTAGCAAGAACTGGAAATGTGTTCCTTATTTAATAACTAATTTTTGTCAGTTTTTAACAGGAAGACACAAATAAGATTCCAGAAATTAACAATTATTCATTTACTGACAAATTCAAATTAACTAATATTACTGTCACGAGGGACATGGTTATCAAACAGATAGACAAACTGAAGCAAAATAAGTCCCCGGGACCCGACGAGTTATTTTCCCGGGTACTTAAGGAATGCAAGATGGAACTAAGTCAGCCATTAACGAGTGTGTTTAATGCGTCCATCCTTACCGGTGTTGTGCCAGAGATGTGGAAGATGGCTAATGTGGTTCCTATATTCAAATCAGGGGATAAGTCCGTTCCTTCAAATTACCGTCCAATAAGCCTGACATCTATAGTGGGTAAGTTATTAGAATCAGTTATAGCTGACATTATTAGAAGTCACCTTCAAGAGCATAATTTGATTAATGAGTCTCAGCATGGGTTCACGAGAGGTCGTTCCTGCCTGACAAACTTGCTGACGTTCTTCAATAGAACATTTGAGGCAGTTGACAGTGATAAAAGAGTATGATATTGTTTATTTGGATTTTAGTAAAGCCTTCGATAGAGTACCTCACAAGAGACTCTTAAGAAAAGTGGCAGCTCATGGTATAGGAGGTAAAGTTCTAGCATGGATAGAGGCATGGCTTACCAATAGAAAGCAGAGAGTTTGCATTAATGGAGTCAAATCTGAATGGCGATTAGTCACTAGTGGCGTTCCACAAGGATCAGTTTTAGGCCATCTCTTGTTCATAATTTACATTAATGGCCTGGATGAAGGGATTACGAGTGACATGAGCAAATTTGCTGATGATACCAAGATAGGCCGCATGATTCTTACTGAGGAGGATAGCAATGAACTCCAGGAGGATTTGGACAAATTAATGTCTTGGTCTGAAAAAATGGCAGATGAAGTTCAGTGTGGATAAGTGTAAGGTACAAGTCCTTGGTAATGAAAATAACCCTCGAAGCTATAAACTAGGTGAAGTAGAGCTTGTTCATACAGAATGTGAAAAAGGTTTTGGAGTCATGGTAAGCAGAAATCTAAAGCCAAGACAACAGTGCCTCAGTGTGCTCAACAAGGCTAACAGATTACGAGGATTTATCTCAAGAAGCATAAGTAACAGAAGTCCAAAAGTTATTTTACAGCTCTATACATCACTAGTGAGGCCTCATTTAGATTATGCTGCTCAGTTTTCGTCCCCTTACTATAGGATGGATATAGACTCATTGGAGAACATACAGAGAAGAATGACTAAAATGATTTACTGTGTAAGGAATCTCCCGTATGAAGATAAACTTAAAGCCCTCATTCTACGTCTCTGGAGAGACGTAGAATGAGGGGAGATGTCATTGAAGTGTATAAGTGGATTACAGGCATAAACAAAGGAGATATTAATAAAGTGCTGAGGGTGTTGAACCAGGTAAGAACCAGAAATAATGGATTTAAGTTGGATAAATTTAGATTTAGAAAGGACATTTGTAAGTACTGGTTTTCTAACAGAGTTGTGGATGCGTGGAACAGTCTTCCCAGTTGGGGTGATAGAGGCTAGGACTTTGGGCAGCTTTAAAAAGAGATTGGACAAATATATGAGTGAGAGGAGCTGGGTTTGATTTGCGTCATTGCGTACGGGAGTAAATTCTTGGGTAGCTTTTAGTAGAGGTTATTTTTATAAGAACCTGCCTTGTATGGGCTAGTAGGCCTTCTGCAGTGTTCCTCCATTCTTATGTTCTTAAGAGCATGGTCATTAAAACTGGGGACAAAGAGAGGCGACCAGAGATGCAATACAGCTTAAGAGGTGAAAAACTACAGACATTACTGAAGGAGAAGGATCTTGGCATCAACGTCACAAAACATGTCACCAGAGATGCAAAAAAAAATTAATAATATCTATTATATTAATGGATCATCAAACCAACAAGTTGAAGAATGAGAGAAATGCGCTTCACTTGGGTATTTTTACTATGGAACGTATCACCAGCCAATGGCTTCATCAGTACAGTACAGAGAAAAACGGTGGAAGATGAGAAGGAGTTTGCAGTAATCAGTCGTTCATCCTGGAGATGATGTGTTCAATCCATCAGTCTTGATAAAAGTGCAGCATATGTTGTTGTTGTTAAAGATTCGCCGGTATTCTCCCGGCCCGGGCCCTTCCAAGTGGTGGCCCGGCACTGGCTCCCTGTCTAGGGAGTGTCTGAGACCTAAGTCTCCCATGGGAGGAGGCACAAGTACCCCCCTCATCTTGTGAGATACAAACTCGGGCTCTGGCACCAACCCTGCCCTAGAAGGGCAACGCATGGTGTCGATCGTGCTAGCGCTGTGCTCTCCTGTGTGGAGTGTCGTGTGTTGGTGTTCATTTTCATTCATGTTGATTCGCTGGTACTTCCGGCCCAGGTCTTCTCCAGCAGTTGCCCCCCGGGTGGGGGGTGACGATCATCATCTTCTTTCTTCTTTCTTGGCCCTCCGGTTGGAGGGTGTCGTCTTCTTCTATCTTGCGCTGACTTCCCCAAAGAGAAGCGCAGTCGGGCAGAGGCAGCAGTTACAGGGTCGATTGGAGCTACACCCCAGCTTTAGCGGACAGCAAAGTGCTGGGTAAACTTATCTTCATGGTGAATGGTCATGGATAGTCGTGCTAGACGAGGGTACCGTCTTCAAGGTCCCCATTCTGAAGCATCCTGAGATTTCTTCTTTGACGTGTACTCGACTTCCACAAGGTGTTGGGTGTTGTCTGCAGTGGTGTATGCAACAGTTTGGTCGTAGGTATACTTGACTGTTCCGTCCTGGAGGTGCTGAGGGATTTCTGAAGACAGCATTGTGTTCTTATACTGCTTGGTTGTGTAGAAGTATACACCCTTCAGATATCGGACTTGTTGTGGTGCAGCAGTGTCAGTGGCACCGTGAGGTGCATCCGCAGTTTCTTGTGTTTTTGCTTTCTTGGCTGGTGGCTGAACTGGTGAAGGCGAGATTTCCGACTGGTCAGTTGCTCTAGCAGTGGATGCAAGCGGTAGTGGACTCTCATTGGTGGGGTTTGCCGACGTCTCAGTGGTTCTGATTGATCCATCTCTGTGTCTAGTGGAGGTTGTGACAGCAGTGGAGCAACGGTGATGCGGGTTTAATATTTGCAGTAGAATTTAGGCTCTCGTGGAAGGTGGTGATGCAGGGGTGTGAGGCCAGGCATATTATTTAGTTTGAAAAGTTCATTGATGGTGGTGTTGAAAGGAACCAGGCCTCAGCTGCATTCTGTACATGAAACATACATAATGCAATAAAGAATTGGTGGAGTCGGCAGTAGGTGCTGGGAGGGAAGTGGGGGGAGCAGCTTGCGTGGCTTGTAGTATCTTGGTAGTGTCTGCTTGATCTTTGCGATAGCAGAATATGTGGTTGCTTGTGGGTTGGGTTTTCTTTTGTTGTTGTTGTTGTTGTTTCTTGGGGTATGTCTCTTCTGGTGGGCACCCCCCTGCAGCCCAAGAGTTATGGTGGTCATTCTTGCAGTTCAACATTTAGGTGGTAAGCAGTAGTGCAATTCTTGAAGTCATGGGCCTCACGGCCACCCGGTGGGGCAGAACTTCTTGTCCTTGGTAAGACAATCTTTTGTGGTGTGCATGAGTAACAATTATTTGCACTGTGAGATATGTTGGAATTTCTTGCTTCGATGAAGGCTGGGTTGATGTGGAAAGTAGTGAATAGCCCGGCCCTCAGGGGAGAGCTCTGGCTGCCATGTTGACGCCCTGAGGTGAACCTTCGCATGGTGAGCATTGGGTATTTTATAATGAAGTCCACCTTGCCCAGGGTTCTTTGCTTCGATAGATGACATGATTTCTTCAGTGGCCTGTGCAGTAAAGTTGTCGAGTCGCTTGAGGAACAAGTTCTCCTGGCCCTCAGTGCTGGGAAGTTCAAGACAAGAATCCCTGGTCTCGTAAGTTTGGAGTAGCAGTGGGTGGGAAAGTGTTTCCCAGCCTCTGTGTCTCTGTGGAAATATGAACACAATGCTGTATAATGGTGATCCCTTTTTTGACTACGTTTTCGCCCACCAAGTTTGGGTTTTTCAAGTCACAAACAGAAAATACCTGGGTTGGAAGGGGAACGCGAGTATTTATAGTCCGGTTCAGAAAAGTGAGATCAGGGGAAAGAATGCTTCATCTGATGATGTACCGAGTGGGTTATAGAGTCTAAAAACTTGGGTTAGCTGGAAAGGAGATTGGATAAGTTGTGTGAGCAGACCTTCTACAGTGTTCTTATGTGGGATACGATGGAAGAAGTTTTCTTGGCAAGTGTTCAGCTATGTTATAGAAGGGCCCCTATTCTGGTTTGAAGTTGTCGGATATAGAAATAAGTGATGATTCAGGATTCTTCGGTATTGAGTGTTGTCTTCTGTGGCGATAAGTCTTGAGTTTCTGTAGTTTATCAAGTGGTTGTGTGAATTACGGTGTTGTACGCAGGCATTCCTTGTGTCGTCAGACCTGCTGGCGTATTGGTGTTCTGAAATACGTGTTTGGAGGTCCCTTGATGTTTCGCCTACGTATAACTTGTTGCAGTCATTACAAGGGATTATGTATACCCCTGCAGAGGATGGAGGCTTGTCCTGTATACATACAGGGGTATACATAATCCCTTGTAATGACTGCAACAAGTTATACGTGGGCGAAACATCCCTTTGATTCATCTGAGTCTTCAACTTTCAATTGTGACCTCTTGTGTCTGTGTCCCTACTCTGGAACATCCAGTCTTTGTTCACCTTGTCTATTCCGTGCAGTATTTTATATGTCGTTATCATGTCTCCCCTGACCCTCCTGTCCTCCAGTGTCGTCAGGCCGATTTCCCTCAACCTTTCTTCGTAGGGCAATCCCCTTAGCTCTGGGACTAGTCTTGTTGCAAACCTTTGCACTTTTTCTAATTTCTTGACGTGCTTGACTAGGTGTGGATTCCAAACTGGTGCTGCATACTCCAGTATGGGCCTGACGTAAATGGTATACAGAGTCTTAAACGAATCCTTAATGAGGTATCGGAACGCTATCCGTAGGTTTGCCAGCGCCCGTATGCTGCAGCAGTTATCTGATTGATGTGCGCCTCATGAGATATGCTCGGTGTTATACTCACCCCCAGATCTTTTTCCTTGAGTGAGGTTTGCAGTCTTTGGCCATCTAAACTATATTGTGTCTGCGGTCTTCTTTGCCCTTCCCCAATCTTTATGACTTTGCATTTGGCAGGGTTAAATTCAAGGAACCAGTTGCGGGACCAGGCTTGTAGCCTGTCCAGGTCTCTTTGTAGTCATGCCTGATCCTCATCCGATTTGATTCTTCTAATTAACTTCACATCATCTGCAAACAAGGGCACTTCTGAGTCTATCCCTTCCGTTATGTCGTTCACATATACCAAGAACAGCACAGGTCCTAGGACTGACCCCTGTGGAACCCCGCTTGTCACAGGCGTCCACTCTGACACCTTGTCACGTACAATGACTCGTTGTTGCCTCCCTGTCAGGTATTCTCTGATCCATTGCAGTGCCTTTCCTGTTATTTTGTGCCTGATCCTCTAGCTTTTGAAAGTAACCTCTTGTGAGGAACTGTGTCGAAGGCCTTCTTGCAGCCCAAAAAAATGCAGTCGATCCACCCCTCTCTCTTCTTGTTTTTACTTCGTCACCTTGTCATAAAACTTAGTAGGTTTGTGACACAGGATTTTCCCTCCCTGAAACCGTGCTGGTTGTTCAATTATACACTTGTTCTTTCCGGGGTGCTCCACCACTCTTCTCCTGATGATCTTCTCCATGACCTTGCAAAATATACACGTTAGTGATGGGTCTGTAGTTTAGTTGCCTCATGTCTGTCTCCATTTTTAAAAATTGGGACTACATTTGCCATCTTCCATACCTCAGGGAGTTGCCCAGTTTCAAATGTTTGTAAGATCTTTGTTAATGGCACCACAATATCTCTACCCCTCTTTAAGGACCCACGGATAGATGTTGTCTGGTCCCACCGCCTTTGAGGTGTCAAGTTCGCATAGCAGCCTTCTTCACCTCCTCCTTGGTTATATGTACCTAAACCCCACCCACTTGCTGGTGTGCCCCCCTGTTCTGATTTATTGGAGTCCTACTGGTTTCCACTGTAAATACTTCTTTAAATCTCGTGTTGAGCTCATGACATACCTCTCGGTCATTTCTTGTGAATTCCCGATCACCATTCCTCAGTCTGATTACCTGGTCCTTGACTGTTGTTTTCCTCCTGATGTGGCTGTACAACAGCTTCGGGTCAGTCTTGACTTTCGATGCTATGTCATTTTCATATTGTCTCTGAGCCTCCCTTCTTATCTGTGTATATTCGTTTCTGGCTCTTCGGCTAATCTCTTTAATTTCCTGAGTTCTCTGTCTTCTGTACCTTTTCCATTGTGTGTGTGTGTGTGTGTTCTCACCTAATTCACCTAATTGTGGTTGCAGGGGTCGAGACTCAGCTCCTGGCCCCGCCTCTTCACCGACCGCTACTAGGTCCTCTCTCCCCCTGTGTACTCACCTAGTTGAGGTTGCAGAGGTCGATTCCGAGCTCCTGGCCCCGCTTCTTCACTGGTCGCTACTAGGCCGCTTTCCCTGAACCGTGAGCTTTATCCTACCTCTGCTTAAAGCTATGTATGGATACCGCCTACACTACATTGCTTCCCAAACTATTCCACTTCCTGACTAATCTGTGACTTAAGAAATACTTCCTAACATCCCTGTGATTCATCTGTGTCTTCAACTTCCAGCTGTGTCCCCTTGTTGCTGTGTCTCATCTTTGGAACATTCTGTTTTTGTCCACCTTGTCAATTCCTCTCAGTATTTTGTATGTCGTTATCATGTCCCCCCTGTCTCTCCTGTCCTCCAGTATCGTCAGGTCGATTTCCCTTAACCTCTCCTCGTAGGACATACCTCTTAGTTCTGGGACTAGTCTTGTTGCAAACCTTTGCACTTTCTCTAATTTCTTTACATGCTTGGATAGGTGTGGGTTCCAAACTGGTGCGGCATACACCAATATGGGCCTAACGTACACGGTGTACAGGGTCCTGAATGATTCCTTATTGAGATGTCGGAATGCTGTTCTGAGGTTTGCTAGGCGCCCATATGCTGCAGCAGTTATTTGGCTGATGTGCGCTTCAGGAGATGTGCCTGGTGTTATACTCACCCCAAGATCTTTTTCCTTGAGTGAGGTTTGTAGTCTCTGGCCCCCTAGACTATACTCCGTCTGCGGTCTTCTTTGCCCTTCCCCAGTCTTCATGATTTTGCACTTGGAGGGGTTGAACTCCAGGAGCCAATTGCTGGACCAGGTCTCCAGCCAGTCCAGATCCCATTGTAGTTCTGCCTTGTCTTCAATCAAATGAATTCTTCTCATCAACTTCACGTCATCTGCAAACAGGTACACTTTGGAGTGTATTCCTTCCGTCATGTCGTTCACAAATACCAGAAACAGCACTGGTCCTAGGGCTGACCCCTGTGGGACCCTGCTGGTCACAGGCACCCACTCTGACACCTCACCACGTACCATGACTCGCTGCTGTCTTCCTGACAAGTATTCCCTGATCCATTGTAGTGCCTTCCCTGTTATCCCTGCTTGATCCTCCAGTTTTTGCACTAATCTCTTTTGTGGAACTGTGTCAAACGCCTTCTTGCAGTCCAAGAAAATGCAATCCACCCACCCCTCTCAATCTGTCTCTGCTGACACCCTGTCATAGAACTCCAGTAGGTTTGTGACTCAGAATTTCCCATCCCTGAAACCATGTTGGCTGCTGTTGATGAGATCATTCCTTTCTAGGTGCTCCACCACTCTTTTCCTGATAATTTTCTTCATGACTTTGCATACTATGCATGTCAGTGACACTGGTCTGTAGTTTAGTGCTTCATGTCTGTCTCCTTTTTAAAGATTGTTACTACATTTGCTGCCTTCCATGCCTCAGGCAATATCCCTGTTTCGATAGATGTATTGGATGTTGTTGTTAGGGGTACACATAGCGCCTCTGCTCCCTCTCTCAATACCCATGGGGAGATGTTATCTGGCCCCATTTCCTTTGAGGTATCTAGCTCACTCAGAAGCCTCTTCCCTTCTTCTTCGGTTGTGTGTACTGTGTCCAGCACTTGGTTGTGTGTGTGTGTGTGTGTGTACTAACCTAGTTGGGGTTGCAGGAATCGAGTCCAAGCTCCTGGCCCCGCCTCTTCACTGGTCGCTACTAGGTCACTCTCCCTGAACCGCGAGCTTCATCATAAAACTGCTTAAAGCTATGTATAGATCCTGTCTCCACTACATCGCTTCCCAAACTTTTCCACTTCCTGACTACTCTGTGGCTGAAGAAATACTTCCTAACATCCCTGTGATTCATCTGTATCTTCAACTTCCAACTGTGGAAATATAAACACATTTGCAGTATAATGTGATCCTTTATTGACAAGGTTTCGCCCACACAGTGGGCTTTTTCATGTCACAAACAGATCTACCTGTGGCGGAAGGTACGCGAGTATTTATAGTCAGGTTCAGAATGCTGAGGTCAGGTGGAGAATGCTGCATCTGGTGATGTACCGAGTGATGTTATAGAGTCTAAAATCTTGGGTAGCTTGGAAGGGAGATTGGATAAGTTTGTGAGCAGACCTTCTACAGTGTTCTTCCATTCCTATGTTCTTATGTGGGATAGCGATGAAGAAGTTTCTTGGCAAGTGGTTCAGCTATGTTATAGAAGCCACTATTCTGGTTGAAGTTGTCGGATATAGAAATAAGTGATGATTCCAGGATTCTTCGGTATTGAGTGTTGTCTTCTGTGGCGATAAGTCTTGAGTTTCTGTAGTTTATCAAGTGGTTGTGTGAAGGTACTCGCGTACCTTCCACCCCAGGTAGATCTGTTTGTGACTTAAAAAAGCCCACTGTGTGGGCGAAACGTTGTCAATAAAGGATCACATTACACTGCGTATGTGTTTATATTTCCTTTGTGTTGGTATTTTATGCCATTTATTTCCAACTTCCAACTGTGTCCCTCCCCTTGTTGCTGTGTTTCATCTCTGGAACATCCTGTCTTTGTCCACCTTGTCAATTCCTCCTGTGTGTGTGTGTGTGTGTGTGTGTGTGTGTGTGTGTGTGTGTGTGTGTGTGTGTGTGTGTGTGTGTGTGTGTGTGTGTTCACAGAATTGCGTTTTGCAGTGGTTGTCTCCGCTCTTGGAGCGGCTTGTTAAACTACAATCGCTGGTATTATTGTTTCCGAACCTAGTGGGCCGTATCATACCTGCTCTTGAAACAGTATGAAGATTTGAATTTGCTTTTACCACTTTGTCAACTAGCTTATTCCAACTATTTACCACCCTGAGACTGAACATGCATTTTCAAACATTCCTGTGGCTTATATGTGTCTTTAGTTTCTATGACAATCTCATTTCAAGAAGTCCGTCCCTTTCTGCTTTGTCAATACCTCGAAATATCTTGTATACAGTAATTCATCTTTCTTTAAAAGTCCCCAGGTTTGGTTCCTTGAGTCTGTATTCATAATTCAAATTCCTCAACTCTGGGACTATTCTTTTTCAAATCTTTGGCCATTTATTGGTTTTCGTGTATGTTTGATCAGGTAAGGGTATAATGCCGGTGCTACACACTCTGTCATAGGCCTAGCATATGTCGTGCAGAGAGTACTAAAAGTTTTTTATGGAGGTTTCTGAAGGCAGTTCTAAAACTAACTAGAGGTTTCACCGGTAGACAAAATCCGCTGGTGTAAGTAGATCATGCATGTGGATCAGGCAAGTATTAAAGAATTTCCTGAATCAAGATCTCAAGATGTTGTCTCTGACAGCTATTTTTACGTAAAGGATTTTTAAACCGACAAGTTGATGAATGAGACATTTGTGCATAATTTGGGCAATAACTTGTAGTTTTTCTGAACCGTTTATATAATAATACTTGTCAGACACAACATCTTGGGATCTTGATACAGGGAATTCTTCATCACTGGCCTGTATGCATGATCTACTTCCACTAGTGAATTTTGTCCACTGGTGACGCTGCCTCCAGCTGCTTCACCTCACTTGACTGTAGTATATGACCTTCTCCGCACTGCTTACTCAAGATCAAACCAGCGAGTGGCACAACCAATGAGTCGTCCAAACTAGCACTTGCAGCTGTCGTTAGTGGCAGGCTGCAAGTCAAATGTAATGCGATTTTATCGCTCAAAGAGGCCTTTGTTGTCGTCTGTACAGACGACACGATGGAAATAAATGGTATAAAATACCGACACAGTGGAAATATGAACACAAATGCAGTATAACAAGGGGTCACAATTGGAAGTTGAAGACTCAGTCATAGAGTAGTCAGGCCGTGGAATAGCCTAGAACGTGACTTAGTGGAGGCGGGAACTATACTTAGTTTAAGGCGAGGTTTGATAAAGCTCATGGGGCAGGGAGAGAGAGGACCTAGTAGCAATCAGCGAAGAGGCGGGGCCAGGAGCTATGACTCAACCCCTGCAACCACAAATAGGTGCAAATTGGTGAGTACACACCCACACACACACGCACATGCACAAACACACGCACACACACACACACACACACACACACACACACACACACACACACACACACACAGATGAATCACAGGGATGTTAGGAAGTATTTCTTCAGCCACAGAGTAGTCAGTAAGTGGAATAGTTTGGGAAGCGATGTAGTGGAGGCAGGATCCATACATAGCTTTAAGCAGAGGTATGATAAAGCTCACGGCTCGGGGAGAGTGACCTAGTAGCGATCAGTGAAGAGGCGGGGCCAGGAGCTCGGACTCGACCCCCGCAACCTCAACTAGGTGAGTACAACTAGGTGAGTACACACACACACACACACAGTAAGTGGAATAGTTTGGGAAGCGATGTAGTGGAGGCAGGATCCATACATAGCTTTAAGCAGAGGTATGATAAAGCTCACGGTTCAGGGAGAGTGACCTAGTAGCGATCAGTGAAGAGGCGGGGCCAGGAGCTCGGACTCGACTCCTGCAACCTCAACTAGGTGAGTACACACACATTGAAGACATCACATATGAAAGACCCCTCGGGGCCAATAACTACGTGGTTCTGAATCTCGAATGCGTGGTAGAGTTACTAGTGGAGGGGGAAGCAGGAATAGCAGGACGAACGACGTCAAACTACAAGAGAGGGGACTAAACAGCCATTAAGAATTTCCTCCACGGGGTTCAGTGGGACAGAGAACTGGCAGGGAAGTCAGTGAACGAGATGGTGGAATATGAAAACAATATGCAAAGAAGCTGAGGAGAGGTTTGTACCCAATGGAAACAGGAATAACGAGAAGGCCATGATGAGCCCTTGGTTTACTGATGTGTAGAGAGGGAAAAACTAAATGTGCTAGTGAATGGATGAAATATAGAAGGCACTTACCCAGGAGAGCAGTCGTAGAGCCAGAAATAAATATGCACGGGTAAGAAGGGAGGCCCAACGACAATACGAAAAATGACATAGCAGCGAAAGCCAAATCAGAGCAAAGCTGTTTTTACAGCCACATCGGGAGGAAAACAGTAGTCAAGAACCTGGTAATCAGACTGAGGAAGGAAAGAGGGGAGCTCACACGATACGACCACGAAGTATGTGTGGAGCTCAACACTAGATTCAAAAGTGAAGAGGCTGTTAAGTGAGCTAGACACCTCAAAAGCGATGGGGCCGGATAACATCTCTGCATGAGTACTGAGAGAAAGAGCAGAGGTGCTATGTATACCACTAACAACAACCTTCAACACATGTATCGAAACAGGACGACTACCTGAGGTATGGAAGACAGCAAATGTAGTCCCAATTTTTAAAAAAGGAGACAGACATGAAGCACTAAACTACAGACCAGTGTCACTGACATGTATAGTATGCAAAATCATGGAGAAGATTATCAGGAGAAGAGTGGTGGAGCACCTAGAAAGGAATGGTCTCATCAACAGCAGCCAGCATGGTTTCAGGGATGGTAAATCCTGTGTCACAAACCTACTGGAGTTCTATGACAGGGTGACAGCAGTAAGACAAGAGAGAGAGAGAGGGGGGTGGGTAGATTGTATTTTCTTGGACTGCAAGAAGGCGTTTGACACAATTCCACACAAGAGATTAGTGCAAAAACTGGAGGACCAAGCCGGGATAACAAAGAAGGCACTACAATGGATCAGGGAATACTTGTCAGGAAGACAGCAGCGAGTCATGGTACGTGGCGAGGTGTCAGAGTGGGCACCTGTGACCAGCGGGGTCCCAAAGGGGTCAGTCCTAGGACCAGTGCTGTTTCTGGTAATTGTGAACGACATGACGGAAGGAATAGACTCCGAAGTGTCCCTGTTTGCAGATGACGTGAAGTTGATGAGGAGAATTCATTCGATCGAAGACCAGGCAGAACTACAAAGGGACCTGGACAAGCTGCAGACCTGGTCCAGCAATTGGCTCCCGGAGTTCAACCCCACCAAGTGCAAAGTCATGAAGATTGGGGAAGGGCAAAGAAGACCGCAGACGGAGTACAGTCTAGGGGGCCAGAGACTACAAACCTCACTCAAGAAAAAAGACCTTGGGGTGAGTATAACACCAAGCACATCTCCTGAAGAGCACATTAACCAAATAACTGCTGCGGCATATGGGCGCATAGCAAACCTCAGAACAGCATTCCGACATCTTAATAAGGAATCGTTCAGGACCCTGTACACCGTGTACGTTAGGCCCATATTGGAGTATGCGGCACCAGTTTGGAACCCACACCTAGCCTAGCAGGTAAAGAAACTAGAGAGAGTGCAAAGGTTTGCAACGAGACTAGTCCCAGAGCTAAGGGGTATGTCCTACGAGGAGAGGTTAAGGGAAATCGACCTGACGACACTGGAGGACAGGAGAGATAGGGAGGACATGATAACGACATACAAAATATTGAGAGGAATTGACAAGGTGGACAAAGACAGAATGTTCCAGAGATGGGACACAGCAACAAGGGGACACAGCTGGAAGTTGAAGACACAGATGAATCACAGGGATGTTAGGAAGTATCTCTTCAGCCACAGAGTAGTCAGTAAGTGGAATAGTTTGGGAAGCGATGCAGTGGAGGCAGGATCCATACATAGCTTTAAGCAGAGGTATGATAAAGCTCATGGTTCAGGGAGAGTGACCTAGTAGCGACCAGTGAAGAGGCGGGGCCAGGAGCTAGGACTCGACCCTGCAACCTCAACTAGGTGAGCACACACGCACACACATTCGCACACACCTGCTGGTAGAAAGCTAGTAAATGTGTGATTGTGAGTGTTTCACAGTAGTTCACTAGCTGGCCACTCCACCATTACTGACCTGCTGGTAGCTGGTGTGAGTGATGGTGATTGTTTCATAGTGGGTCACTAGCTGGCCACCTCCAACAACACCTCCAACAGCGCCGCCACCACTCTGGATGAAAGCCTCACCATACTGGATGTAGTCGTTGATGCTGCCGCCATAGCCATGGGCCAACTCCCTTCGCTTGTCTGCCACAATTTTAATCAGTGGGCGGCTGCCCTCCGATGCCCCGACGCTGCCCGGAGACACCTGTATAGCGGGTGTGATGACGGAGGTGATGACGGAACGAGGCAGCACCAGCAGCACCATGATGAAGACAACATCGCAGGAAGGTAATGTCCCTTTCATTATGTATTAGTTAGTCGTGAAAAAATCTGTAAAGAAATAATACATGGAAATATAATAAGAATTTATGAATGAAGTGAGAAGATAAAACAAACTGCATAAACATGATGGAAGAGTAGAATGAATGAGGTAAGTAATATATGTAAATAATATATGAAAATAATGTATGTAAATAATTTTTTGACAAGAAAATTCACGGAAAGCATTGTACCTGTAGCAGCCATCATCGGCTCAGCAGAACATGAGAGCAAGTTTGGTAGGCAGGCTTCCCTTCATTGTAATAAATTACGTCTCAGTGATGGCAAATACTAATCTTGACTCGTTCATTTTGTTTCTAGTTTTACGACTGTTTGTATTTATAAATTCTTTCTTCTCTTTCCTCTTCCTGCTCATCCCTGTTCCTTCACTTGCCTAACCTTGGTCTGGCTGTCTTCCTGTCCATCTTGAATAAAATGGTGAGGCAGAGTTTGTAAAATATGTGCTGATCTCCTAGTAACTATTGAGCTCGCATCACAGTTCCAAGACTTGTCGAAACTAAAGAAGTTTCACAACTGTGTCAAGGCTTCCATACCTCAAATATGAATTCTTGCAGAGGAGTTACGTATTTCAAGGAGCTAGGGAACATGGATGACGTTGTTAGTGAAGTTAAGGATTAGGAAGTAATTAGCGTGCAATCCTTGATCAAATTTTATGTCATCACTAACATATAACATGTGCTTCACTTGGGTATCTATTAGCGATATGTTTCGTCTTCACGACAGGTAAGTATAACACTGGAGGGAGTAGCAATAGTTCTGACGTGACAAGTCAGTCAGCCTTGGTAGGAAATACTCAATTCTTCAAGGCATATGTGACTGATCACCTCCTACCAAGGCTCTCATACTGATCAATTTGAAATTGCTTGTACTTCTACTGTCTCGTGTTATACTCGCCTGTACTCGACTGAAGAAGTCTGTTTTGCAGGCTAAACTTTTCGGCAATGAAGATACACAAGTGTTGCACGTATTTCATTCTTCAATATTATCAAAACTGTTGAAGGCCTACCAAATAGGAGTCTTTCCCAGACTATATTTGTATTAGATAGCTTCGTGTTGAGAATTAACGCTTCGTACCAAACCCCTTGTGATGTTTCCAATGCCAGAAATACTTACGTCAAAATACTTGCACTACTGACAATCGTAGTGAAAGTGTGTGAGTGTTCCGCAGTTTAAGATGTCTTCATTAGTCACCCATCTGAACGTCTTTACAACAGTTAAATTATGCATGTGTTGTTCCAAGAGCCCATACCAGTAATGAGCGGGACTGGGAAAGAAGTCTGCAAACTTAAAGTAACTTTGAATAATTCTCATGATGAGGCTAATTTATCTGATGGACTAGCTGAGAATTCAAATGTCGGCAGGGAATCTCAGAGGAATGGTGGTGACCTTAGACTTGCAAAAGACATTCGACTCAGTTAACCACAATATATTATGTAAGAAACTACGAGCTGTCGTCATAGGCTCTGTACACTGGTTTAAGTCCTGCCTTAGCAACAGGAAACAAATTGCCAAGATCAACAACTCAAAAATCAGAACCTTTGCAAAAAATAAATGGGGTTCATCAAGGTATTTTTGGCCCTTTATTTTGGTAGACACCAACCACCAAGGGAGGTACTACCGTCATGCCAAGTGAGTGTAAAACGAGAGCCTGTAATTGTTTTGTATGATGGTAGGATTGCTGGTGTCCTCTGTCTGTCTCATAAATATGCAAGATTACAGGTACGTCTTGCTACTTCTACTTACACTTAGGTCACACTACACATACATGTACACGTTTATTTATACACAGTCATCTGAGTTTCCTTATATTTTATCTTAATACTTTATCTTAATACTTTATCTTATTACTTTTCCTTTTATATCCATGGGGAAGTGGAATAAGAATCTTTCCTCCGTAAGCCATGCGTGTTGTAAAAGTTAATTAAAATGCCGGGAACAATGGGCTAGTAACCCCTTTTCCTGTAACAATTACTAAAAAGAATAATAAGAAGAAAATTGTCAAAGTGGGAAGTCTGAATGTGCGTGGATGTTGTGTGAATGATAAGAAAGAGATGATTGTGGATGTTATGAATGAGAAGAAACTGGATGTCCTGGCTTTAAGTAGAACAAAGCTGAAGGGGGTGGGTGAGTTTCACTGGAGAGGAATAAATGGGATTATGTCTGGGGTTTCAAATAGAGTTAGAGCTAAAGAAGGAGTAGCAATAATGTTGAAGGATAAGCTATGACAGGAAAAGAGGGAGTATAAATGTATTAATTCAAGGATTATGTGGAGTAAAATAAAGGTTGGATGTGAAAAGTGGGTTATAGTAAGCGTAAATGCACCTGGAGAAAAGAGAAGCGTAGAGGAGAGAGAGAGAGATTTTGGGAAATGTTGAGTGAGTGTGTGGGGAGTTCTGAACGAAGTGTTAGAGTACTTGTGGTTGGGGATTTCAATGCTAAAGTAGGTAAAAATGTTGTGGACGGAGTAGCAGGAAAATTTGGGGTTTCAGGGGGTAAATGAAAATGGGGAGCCTTTAATTGAACTATGTGTAGAAAGAGATTTGGTAATAAGTAACACATATTTTATGAAAAAGAGGATAAATAAATATACAAGGTATGATGTAGCACGTAAAGAAAGTAGTTTGTTAGATTATATATTGGTGGATAAAAGGTTGATGGGTAGGCTCCAGGATGTACACGTTTATAGAGGGGCAACTGATATATCGGATCATTATTTAGTTGTAGCTACAGTTAGAGTAAGAGGTAGATGGGACAAGAGGAAAATGGCAACAACAAGTAAGAGGGAGGTGAAAGTGTATAAACTAAGGGAGTAGGAAGTTTGGGTGAGATATAAGCAACTATTGGCAGAAAGGTGGGCTAGTGCAAAGATGATTAGTGGGGGGGTTGAAGATGGTTGGAATAGTTTTAAAAATGCAGTATTAGAATGTGGGGCAGAAGTTTGTGGTTATAGGAGGGTGGGGGCAGGAGGAATGAAGAGTGATTGGTGGAATGATGAAGTAAAGGGTGTGATAAAAGGGAAAAAGGTAGCATATGAGAGGTTTTTACAAAGCAGAAGTGTTATAAGAAGAGTAGAGTATATGGAGAGTAAAAGAAAGATGAAGAGAGTGGTGAAAGAGTGCAAAAGGAGAGCAGATGATAAAGTGAGAGAGGCACTGTCAAGAAATTTTAATGAAAATAAGAAAAAAAATTGGAGTGAGATAAACAAGTTAAGAAAGCCTAGGGAAAGTATGGATTTGTCAGTTAAAAACAGAGTAGGGGAGTTAGTAGATGGGGAGATGGAGGTATTGGGTAGATGGCGAGAATATTTTGAGGAACTTTTAAATGTCGACGAAGAAAGGGAGGCCGGAATTTCATGCATTGGGAAGGGAGGTATACTATCTTTTAGGAGAGAAGAAGAACAGGATGTGAGTGTGGGGGAGGTACGTGAGGCATTACGTAGAATGAAAGGGGGTAAAGCAGCTGGAACTGACGGGATTATGACAGAAATGTTAAAATCAGGGGGGACATAGTGTTGGGGTGGTTGGTATTTTTGTTTAAGAAATGTATGAAAGAGGGAAAGGTACCTAGGGATTGGCAGAGAGCATGTATAGTTCCTTTATATAAATGGAAGGGGGAAAAAGAGATTGTAAAAATTACAGAGGAATAAGTCTACTGAGTATACCAGGAAAAGTGTATGGTAGGGTTGTTATTGGAAGAATTAAAGGTAAGACAGAATGTAGGATTGCGGATGAGCAAGGAGGTTTTAGAGTGGGTAGGGGATGTGTAGATCAAGTGTTTACATTGAAGCATATATGTGAACAGCACAAGTGATACTGGCGTCACACACCTCACAACTAGTACAAGTGATACTGGCGTCACACACCTGACAACTAGTACAAGTGATACTGGCGTCACACACCTGACAACTAGTACAAGTGACACTGGCGTCACACACCTCACAACTAGTACAAGTGACACTGGCGGCACACACCTCACAACTAGTACAAGTGATACTGGCGTCACACACCTGACAACTAGTACAAGTGACACTGGCGTCACACACCTCACAACTAGTACAAGTGATACTGGCGTCACACACCTCACAACTAGTACAAGTGATACTGGCGTCACACACCTGACAACTAGTACAAGTGATACTGGCGTCACACACCTCACAACTAGTACAAGTGACACTGGCGACACACACCTGACAACTAGTACAAGTGACACTGGCGTCACACACCTCACAACTAGTACAAGTGACACTGGCGAAACACACCTGACAACTAGTACAAGTGACACTGGCGTCACACACCTCACAACTGTACAAGTGACACTGGCGACACACACCTGACAACTAGTACAAGTGACACTGGCGTCACACACCTCACAACTAGTACAAGTGGCACTGGCGACACACACCTGACAACTAGCACAAGTGACACTGGCGTCACACACCTTACAACTAGTACAAGTGACACTGGCGACACACACCTGACAACTAGTACAAGTGACGCTGGCGTCACACACCTCACAACTAGTACAAGTGGCACTGGCGTCACACACCTCACAACTAGTACAAGTGACGCTGGCGTCACACACCTCACATCTATTACAAGTGACACTGGCGTCACACACCTCACAACTAGTACAAGTGACATTGGCGTCACACACCTCACAACTAGTACAAGTGACGCTGGCGTCACACACCTCACATCTATTACAAGTGACACTGGCGTCACACACCTCACAACTAGTACAAGTAACACTGGCGTCACACACCTCACAACTAGTACAAGTGACACTGGCGTCACACACCTCACAACTAGTACAAGTGATACTGGCGTCACACACCTCACAACCAGTACAAATGACACTGGCGTAACATACCTCACACTAGTACAAGTGACACTGGCGTCACACACCTCACAACTAGTACAAGTGACACTGGCGTCACACACCTCACAACTAGTACAAGTGACACTGGCGTCACACACCTCACAACTAGTACAAGTGACACTGGCGTCACACACCTCACAACTAGTACAAGTGACACTGGCGTCACACACCTTACAACTAGTACAAGTGACACTGGCGTCACACACCTCACAACTAGTACAAGTGATACTGGCGTCACACACCTCACAACCAGTACAAATGACACTGGCGTAACATACCTCACACTAGTACAAGTGACGCTGGCGTCACACACCTCACAACTAGTACAAGTGACACTGGCGTCACACACCTCACAACTAGTACAAGTGACGCTGGAGTTGGTCAGAAAGTGGTATGACCGAGACTGAGGCAGGACACATACATAATTTAAAGAATAGGCACGATACGGCTAACGCAGCCAGGGGATAGAAACCTAGTTGTTGGTGGAGAGGCGATGCCAGGAGCTAACGCGACCCCCTGCACCAACAATTAGGCGAGTACAAAAAAAAATATACTGTGAAAAATCATCTGGCAACTTTCACTACAGAAAATAACCAGCAAAAGAGAATGAGATAAAGGGGGAAATGAGGTAATAATATAGTTTAAACAGAGAGAATAATGAGACACAGCAGATGGTATGTTTCACTCCACCAGTCTGTTTACACTTTCCTTCGTAGGTTCAGTGAACCTTCCTGCCACAACAATGATCACCTCTACTTACGTTCAGTGAACCTTCCTGCCACAACAATGATCACCTCTACTTACGTTCAGTGAACCTTCCTGCCACAACAATGATCACCTCTACTTACGCTAACATGTGTGACTGGTAGCTATATTGTTATAGAATCATATATTAGTTGTGATGGAAATAAATGGTATAAAATACCGACACAATGGAAATATACACTATGATGTGATCCTTAACTGGCAACTTTTCGCCCACACAGAGGGGTTTATCAAGTGACAGACAGATCAACATGGATGGAAGGTAAGAACATAAGAATGGAGGAACACTGCAGAAGGCCTACTGGCCCATAGAAGGCCTCTACCCAGAGTTACCCAAAAATTTACTCCCGTACCCAATGACACCAATCAAACCCAGTCCGTGCCACTCATGAAAACATAAGAAGAGAGGACCTAAGAAAGGAGGACCACTGCAGCAGGCCTGTTGGCCCACACTAGGCAGGTCCTTTACAATCCATCCCACTATCAGAATATTTGCCCGACTCAATTTTCAATTCTACCCAAGGAACAAGCTTTGATAATTCTATTTACCCAAGTGCAAGTCCCACTCAAATCCAACCCCTCTCACTCATGTATTTATCCAACCTAAATTTAAAACTACCCAAGGTTTTAGCCTCGATAACCCTACTAGGTAGACTGTTCCACTCATTAACTACCCTATTTCCAAAACCAATACTGCCCTGTATCCTTTCTAAATCTAAACTTGTCCAATTTGTATCCATTACTGGGGGTTCTCTCTTGGAGAGATATCCTCAAGACCTTATTTATATCCCCTTTAATAATACCCATCTTCCACTTATACACTTCGATCATGTTTCTCCTCATTCTTCGTCTAACAAGTGAATGTAATTTAAGGGTCTTCAATCTTTCCTCATAAGGAATATTTGTAATGCTATGTATTAATTTAGTCATTCTACGCTGAATGTTTTCTGATGAATTTATGTCCATTCTTTAACATGGAGACTAGAAGTGAGCTGCATAATCGTGAGGCCTTACTAATGATATATAAAGCTGTAATATAACCTCTGAACTTCTGTTTCTTACACTTCTTGATATAAATCATTGTTTTAGTTGGATACAGTGAGGTCAAGTTTATGGATAGGGCGTTTCGTCTTAGGGACAGGAAGAGGAGGCAGAGGGTATATTTTCCTGGGGTTGGGATGGGAGATATTGTTAGCTGTCTGGACGACATAATGAAAGGCAATGGGAGCAATCCTATTATCTGTCTCTGTGCAGGAGGCAACGATGTTGGCAGATATAGGAGTGAGGACCTGATTAGCAGGTACAGGTCAGCAATAGAAATGATTAGGAAGAAGGGTGGGAACCCTGTCATATGTGGTATTTTGCCAAGGAGAGGAGTTGGAAATGAATGGTTGTCAAGGGCAATTGGTGTCAATTGCTGGCTGGACGAATACTGTAAGGGAAACGCAGTAACCTTCATTGACAACTGGGACCTCTTCTATGGCAGGAATGACATGCATGCCAGGGATGGGGTTCACTTATCTAGGTCTGGGGTGGTAGCACTGGCAACTGCAGTGGAGGGAGCTGTTAGGACTTTAAACTAGGAAGAGTTAGTGGTATGGGTTTTGGCGGGAAAACAGTGAAATCCCAGTGTAGTAATATTATGAGTTCTAGGGGAACTAGTAATAAGCAGAACGAGGTAGATATTGGAAAGCCAGTGGCACTAGGTGGCAAGGACAGTAATAGGTTTAGTAGAAAAATAGAAATGAGCAGGAAGGGTAAAGAGAAAGGAGAGTCTTTCAATGTATATTATGCTAATAGCCGCAGTGCTAGGAATAAGATGGACGAGTTGAGATTAGTTGCTAGTGTAGGTAACATTGATGTATTTGCCATAAATTAGACGTGGTTTAATTCAAAAAGTCGGAACATGCCTGCAGAATGTCACATTCAGGGCTTTAAATTGTTCCAAGTAGATAGAATTTTTTTTTTTTTTTTTTCAAATTCCTTCTGCTCTGAACACAAGAGAGGAATATAGAATAAGAATGGACCTACATAAATTTAGAAACCTCATATACAAACCTCTACAGTAATCAGCACAGGTCTATTGATACATTCCTCTCTTTATGAGAATACGTTCAAATTTTTTCCAATAAATTGCTTGCCATAAAAACATTGACCCATCTTGTTATAATAGTCTTGTAATGTCAAGAAGCATTACACCATTATCATAGGTTATACCATCTACCTAAGCCTAGTAGGCCTACTACAATATGATTATCGTAACAAACCATAAATTTACCAAAAACCCACTAACTATTCTAAATCATTGATGTACATATTTACAACGAATAAAAAACAATAAAAAGTAAATCCCACTCTTCTCATTCTAAATATTTCTGACTGTCAGTTCTCCTACATGTACTAAACAAAGGTAAATATTTCTGACTGTCAGTTCTCCTACATGTACTAAACTAAGGTAAATATTTCTGACTGTCAGTTCTCCTACATGTGCTAAACTAAGGTAAATATTTCTGACTGTCAGTTCTCCTACATGTGCTAAACTAAGGTAATATTTCTGACTGTCAGTTCTCCTACATGTGCTAAACTAAGGTAAATATTTCTGACTATCAGTTCTCCTACATGTGCTAAACTAAGGTAAATATTTCTGACTGTCAGTTCTCCTACATGTGCTAAACTAAGGTAAATATTTCTGACTGTCAGTTCTCCTACATGTGCTAAACAAAGGTAAATATTTCTGACTGTCAGTTCTCCTACATGTGCTAAACAAAGGTCAATATTTCTGACTGTCAGTTCTCCTACATGTGCTAAACTAAGGTAAATATTTCTGACTGTCAGTTCTCCTACATGTGCTAAACAAAGGTCAATATTTCTGACTGTCAGTTCTCCTACATGTGCTAAACTAAGGTAAATATTTCTGACTGTCAGTTCTCCTACATGTGCTAAACAAAGGAATTTTAATATAAAACATACTGACATATTTAACACATTCACATCCACCATCAATTATAATAATACCTCCATTCAACCAAGAATAATACATTCACCTGTATTAACTCCAAGAGTACAGAAAATTTTCCGTTAACAAATCTTAGCAATATTCATCATATTTCCTCCATCGATAAATACATTAAAAGGAAAAAACAACCTTAAAATATCAAAACTTCCTATTTTCTAATTTACACCATTTAAGTTGTGCTTTACATAAGAAAAAACTCTGTAATTAAACTGAAAATAAAGATCTTTTTACCATTTACAATTGAATCTAAATCATTAAAGACACCTATAACATATTTGAATCTCATTGAAAAATTTCATCATAAAGTCCTTGAAATGATTTATACATGAAAAATAATAATATGCAATCGTAGTGCAACACTTCCAAATGATAACTGTGTAGTAGCTGAAACCCTCGGGGCAATAACCTTACTGCCCCTAGATATCAAAACTCAATTATACATCCATATAAACAGCTCTCCATGCTCACTCCCCATTCTAGGAAAATAGCCCGTTGTATCCCCTTACCCACTTTGCAAATCCCATAAATCCCTTAATGTGAAATTTCTATAACCCTCACTAAAATCTCTCTCCCATCTCCCTCCATACACCCCTTTATTCCTACACTGTGTCCTATAAAAAGTTGCTGCCAACGCATTAATTCTTGCACGCTCGTCCGCCTCCCTCATAGCCCACATCATATATATATAATCCGTAATCATATACCCAATCGCATTCTCAACCCTTTTATTCACCCCAGTTATATCTAAACTTAAAACGCTCAAGACCTGCAAACCCCCTTCCCCCACTAACCTTAAAACCTTACCCATCCAAACCCTTATGAGTTCAATACAATCGCGAAAATACACCGTATGATAAATAGTCGCCAATCCTCCACAATCCTTGCATTCCCCATCCTCTCGTATCCTGAGAGTAAGACACATGTGCCTTTCGTACACAACCACACTCTCGTATCCTCTTATAGAATAAAACCATTCCTGACGGCAAGATTCCATGTAAAAATCTATACATAACTTCTCTGACTTTAGGTTTTAAACGCAATTTGTTTAAACGCCCGCAAATATTACTCCAATCATACATCGGATAAACTCCTTCTTCCGCCGCTACCAGAGCCTTACCATCTGCCCTATCAAGATTTCTCAATTTAATATGTGAAGGATCCCTCACGTTTATGAAGACCCGTAACATTGCCTCACCTATCATGAACTCCCGACCCCCCCCACCACCGTCGCATATCCTGATGTATCCTATGAAGACCGTCTTCTTTCGCCCCCCCCCCTCCCGCTTATAACTACGTTTTAAATACATACTTATTATCTTCTTTTCGACAGCTATAAGACCCAGCCCTCCACGGCCAACCGGGAGTGTGACAACCGCTCTACTTAACCATTCGCTCCCTGTTCCCCAAATGAATCTAAAAACACTTTTTTGTAACCTTTTAACTCACAACGAAGTATCGGAAATATTACTGTAACATGCCATAGTTTACTATATAATAGCACATTCGTTGTTATCACCCTTTGTTGCAAACTTAAATTAGCAGCTCTTAAACCACTGAGGCGCTTCAGAACACTATCAACGATACGCACGGAATTTATTTGTTGTGCTAACTTGATATCACTTACATAAACGATCCCACATATCTTTATTTGGTCACCCTTTCCCACCTTTCAGCAACCATTCCTTCCTCACATGAACCCTTTTCCAAGATTCATATACTTTGTTTTCCCCATGTTGATCGTCATGCCAGAAGCCTTTCAAAAACTTTCACTAACTTTTCTACCCGAAGCAAATCCATGTTTTCTCTCACCAAAATCGTCGTGTCGTCGACATATCCAACATGCCGCTCCCCACCCCTTACATTACCCATCCCATTTGCTGCCAATAAAACCCTTATCCCTCTATAAAAGGGATCTTGAAAACAAGCAAAAAAAATTTGTGAAAGGGGACAACCTTGACGCAAACCCCTTCCCATCTGAATTCGATCTCCCAACCTCCCATTTACCTGCACACGCAAGGTTGCCTCCTGATACATTAATTTGGCCCATGATATAATTTCCGCCCCAAACCCCTGCCATCTCATGATCTTCCATAACGTCTCCCGTTCCACACTATCATATGCCGCCTCCCAATCTATAGCCAGTACCCCCCCCCTCCTAATCTTACTCTTTCTTCAATAAACTCTAATCATACCGTGACCTTCATACATAGACCTCCCCGGCACCCCATATTGTCCCTTGTCAATCACTTTGCCCAGGACTTTTTTTATTCTGTTAGCCAAGATCCTTCCAAAAATTTTATAGTCCCCACATAATAACGAGATTGCACGATAATCTTTAACCGTTAATGGCTCGCCTTTAGGAACTAGGACGACCACAGCCAACCTTTGTTGTTCCCCTAAAGCCCCATCCCGCTTCATTATATTGAATAAACGTACCAAAAACCCCTTTAAAACGTTCCAATTTTGAAGATAAAAGTCGCTGGTCAACCCATCAATTACTGGCGCCTTACCTAACTGCGCCCCAGATAAAGCCTCCCAAGTCTCACACTCCGTTATCGGCCCTCCCAACATCAAACGATCATGCTCCTCCAGCTCACAACGCACAAACCTACCGATTGACTGCAATGCAATTTCACTTATTCCAACACTTTGCGTTTTCAATTTAACCCAAGCATCAATATACCCACTCATACCCTCCGTCGTCGTCAACACCTGATTCACTCTATACCCCTGCATGCCTACCTGAACATTCAACCCCATTAACTCCATTGCTTTGCGACGTCTGTGTTGATTCCTCAACACACACGCCGACGGCCGATCTCCCCACAAAACCTCTTCGATTCCACCCTTAAGCCTTTCCCCATCAAACCTTTCGTTTTGTAAATTTCTTAGTTGCTCCTTAATTCTTTCAATTTCTATAACAGGATAATTAGCATTCGCTTGTACATAGCAGTCGCGCAACTGCCCCTTTAAATATCGTTGGAAACCATACTGTAACTGATTATATCTCACCCCTTGACTAATATAATATTCCTTAATTCGTTTTTTGGCTATCGTTTCCCACCAATTAACCAAAGCCACATCTCCAGGTGCTTCAACCACAAGGCGTTCCCACATATGCCTAAAAGACAAACGACTTTCCTCTCTCTTCAATAACTTTACATTCAATTTCCAAAATGATGGACCCCTCCTAGGCACACCCTCAATATCTACATCCATTACAACTCCTCTGTGATCCGAAAAAAACACATTTATCACACTCACTCTCCGCACTGTAACCGCACTAGACACGTACATTCTATCTAATCTCGCCGCATAATCTCGTCTAATGAAAGTATGCTCCACCATGCCACCCCCCCACACACATCCATTAAACCCACACTCGTCAATAAATCTCCCAGGAACCCCAAGCAACAACCTGAAATGCTTGCAACATAACATAGAATGGTATGGGATGGCGTAAGGTCATTTTGACTGAATATGTTCCTTCCAACATTCCAGCATATGGTCCAGCGGCCCACCGACCTGCAGAGGCCATATGAACCGTACCATAATTACGTAGTTCATCTTTTATAACAAAATCAGTCGCCTCAAAAGGCACATTCCTGAATTTTACCCATGTATAGTGTCGTGATACATCATGAAGACGTACTGATACAGCTGAATTGACGGCTATAATGGTCTCTTGATACTTATCCACCACTGCTTCGTAGACATTTGCTGATGTCAATTTAACGAAGATCTGTGTCGTCCCATTAAGTGCTACACCACATATCTCTTAATTTGCGATACCGTAGGTATCACGGATAATCGCCGGTAGTAACAAATCCATCGTGGCTCCCGTGACAGCCCCACGGGTCAACTCAATGCAGACAGTGTTGATGCGCCTGCTGCTATGCAGCGCCATGTTGGAAAATAAAGTTTTCACCAGCTAACGCCAGGGGTAGCAGCTCAAACAGGTAAACTGCGCAAAAGCCAACTCAATCAGGAGCGTCTGTGCAGCAGGTCCGCACGGCCCGGAAGAGATGCGAACAATGTCTTCCAAGTAGATAGAAGTATCGGGGAGGGGGGTGGGGCGGCACTGTATGTCCGAGATCGCTTGAACTGTTGCATAAAAAAGGGTATTAAGTCTGAAATAACAGATACAGAGTCTGTTTGGATAAGATATTCAGAAGGGCATGAAAAATTGATTTTAGGAGTGATATACCGTCCCCCAAACTTAGATAGGGACCCAGGGAGACTACTATGGGAGGAAATTATTAAGGCCACAAGGCACGATAAAGTAGTAATTCTCGTGGACTTTAACTTTAGTCAGATTGATTGGAATTTCTTGACTGGGAATTTAGAAATCTAACGATTTCTTAAAAGTAGTTCAAGATTGTTTTTTGAGGCAGTTTGTGACAGAACCTACAAGGGGAAATAACCTGCTTGACTTGATTCTGGAAAACAAGGAAACCCTTGTTAATAATTTAGAAATTACACAGGAACTCGGCACAAGCGATCACAATTACCTTTAGCATTGAATGGAAGTATGACAGAAGGGATAATTCAGTAATGGTCCCAGATTTTCGCTTAGCAGATTACAATGGGCTTAGAGAACACTTATCATCTGTAGACTGGAGTAACGAAGAGAACTATCAGTATGACAGCTTTCTTAACACAATACATGCTGCCCAAAGGACATTTATCCCATATAAGGAAATTAGATCGAAAAGAAATGACCCAAAATGGATGAATAATAGGCTCAAATATATTTTAGGACAGAAAAAAGGAATTTATAGACGTATCAAAAGAAGTGAGGGTCATCTTATGAATCAGTATATTGACATTAAGAGGGACGCTAAAAAGAGGATAAGAAAAGCTAAACGGGACTATGAAATTAAAGTTGCTAGGGATTTGAAAACTAACCCAAAAAGTTTTTTCCAGGATTATAGAACAAAAGTTAGAGATAAGATAGGTCACCTTAAAAATAACTCTGGGCATCTCACTGACAAGGAAAATGAAATATGCTCTGTTCTTAATAATTATTTTCTCACGGCTTTCACTCAGGAAGAAACTAACAATATCCCATTAATTAATTTTTATAGTGGGCCTGAAGATGATAAATTATGCAATATCACAATCACTAGTGAAATGGTTATCAAACACATAGACCGGTTAAAGCAAAATAAATCCCCGGACCCTGATGAACTTTTTTGAAGGGTTCTTAAAGAGTGTAAAATGGAACTTTGTGAACCATTGACTAATATTTTTAATATTTCTCTTCAAACAGGTGTAGTGTCTGATATGGAAGATGGCCAATGTAATTCCTATTTTTAAAGCAGGAGACAAATCGTTACCGTCAAATTACCACCCAATAAACCTAACCTAAATTGTAGGAAAATTACTAGAGTTAATTATAGCTGATAATATTAGAAGCATCTGATAAGCACAGCTTGGATTATATACTCAGCATGGTTCACGAGGGGCCGTTCCTGCCTAGCTAATTTATTAACCTTCTTCAGTAAACCTTTTCAGGCCGTTGATCATGATAAAATTTTCGATATTGTTTATTTAGATTTTAGTAAGGGTTTTGTAGAGGTACGCACAGAGATGTTAAAGAAAGTGGCAGCTCATGGCATTGGGGAAGAAAAAGTGCTGTCATCGTCAGTCATGGCTCACCATAGGAGCAGAGGTATGCTTAAATGGGGTTAAATCTGAGTGGGGATTGTAAAAGTGGGTTCACAGGGATTTCCTTGGGCCCATTGTTTTTTTTAAAAATTTTCATGACTTGATGAGGGAAATTACTAGTGATTTAAGTAAAATCGATGACACAAAGATAAGAGATAATGATTCAAATTGATGAGGAAAATTCAGGGGATTCGACAACTCAATTCTGTCAGGGAAAGTGGGAGATGAGTTCAGTGTAGATAAATTTAGGTTCTGAAGCTTGGAATGACATAACCCTTTGTTTCTTATAAATTAAATGATGTAGAATTAGGCAAGTTGCAAAAAAGATTTTGGGGTAATGGTAAGCAGCCCAAACCCAAACAAAAACAGCAAAGCCTAAGCGTACGTTAAAAAAGCAGATTACTGGGATTTATATTGAAGTGTAAGAAAGAATTTCAGCGTTTTTTTATACCTTAACACATTTATAAAAGGCCTCACCTAGTACAGCTAGTTCTGGTCTCCATATACAGAAGGGGGAAAAAATTTTGGTAGAAAAAAAAACCGCGAGAATGACCAAAATTTACATAGCTTAGAAATTTTTCCCTACAAGAAAGATTGAAAAACCCTTTAAATACTTTTACTTTTACCGACAAGATGAGGGGAGACATGATCGAAATATATAAGTGGAAGATGGGTATTAACAAAGGGGATGTAAATAAGGTTTTGAGGATATTCCTTCAAGAAAGAACTCATAATAATGGATTCAGATTAGATACGTTTAGATTTCGAAAGGATATAGGAAAGTATTGGTTTGGAAATAGGGTAGTTGATGAGTGGAACAGTCTACCTAGTAGGGTTATTGAAGCTAAAACGTTGGGAATTTCAAATTTAGGTTAGATAAATACATGAGTGAGAGGGGTTGGATATGAGTGAGACTTGCGTTATGAGTAAATAGAATCATCAAAACTTATTTCTTGGGTAGCATTGAAAATTGTGTTGGGCAAATATTTTGTTAGTGGGAAGGATTGTAAAAGAGCTGCCTAGTATGGGCCAACAGGCCTGTTGCAATATTGCCCCTTTCTTAAGTTCTTATGTTTTTATATATATTATAAACAACAATGGGTCCCACAGATCCCCACTCAGATTTAACCCCATTTATGGACACTCTCTGCTTCCCGTCAGTGAGCCATGACTCGATCCACGAGAGCACTTTTCCCCCAATGCCATGAGCTGCCACTTTCTTTAACAGTCTATGGTGCGGAACTCTATCAAAAGCCTTACTAAAATCTAAATAAACAACATCAAATTCTTTATCGAGGTCAACAGCCTCAAAAGCTTTACTGAAGGAAGTTAATAAATTAATTAGACAAGAACAGCCTCTCGTGAATCCATGCTGAGTATCATTAATCAGATTATGCTTATCCAGATGGCTTCTTATAATCTCAGCTATAATTGACTCTAGCAAATTGCCTACAATTGAGGTCAGGCTTATTGGGCGGTAATTTGACGGTAATGACTTGTCTCCTGCTTTAAAAATAGGAATTACATTAGCCATCTTACACATATCAGACACTACACCTGTTTGAAGAGATAAATTAAAAATATTAGTTAATGATTCTCAGAGTTCCATTTTGTTCCTTAAGAACCCTTGAAAAAACCTAAACAGGACCCGGTGACTTTTTTGCTTCAGTCTGTCTATCTGCTTCACAACCATTTCACTAGTGACTGTGATGTTACATAATTTATCTTCTTCTGGCCCACTATAAAAATTAATTACTGGGATATTGTTAGTGTCTTCCTGTGTAAAAACCGAGAGAAAATAATTATTTAAAATCGAACACATTTCATTCTCTTTGTCAGTAAGATGCCCATAGTTATTTTAAATGGGACCTATCTTATCTCTAACTTTTGTTCTATACACCCGGAAAAAACTTATTGGGTTAGTTTTCGAATCCCTAGCAACTTTAATTTCATAGTCTCTTCTAGCTTTTCTTCCCCTTTCTAACGTCCCTCTTAATGTCAATATACTGATACATAAGATGACCCTCACCTCTTTTGATACGTCTATAAATTCCTTTCTTCTGCCCTAAAAGATATTTGAGCCTATTATTCATCCATGTTGGGTCATTTTTATTCGATCTAATTTCTTCGTATGGGATAAATGTCCTTTGGGCAGCATGTATTGTGTTCAGAAAGCTGTCATACTGATAGCTCTCTTCGTTACCCCAGTCAACAGATGGTAAGTGTTCTCAAAGCCCATTGTAATCTGCTAAGTGAAAATCTGGGACTGTTACTGAGTTATCCCTACTGTCATACTTCCATTCAATACTAAAGGTAATTGATTTGTGATCGCTTGTGCCGAGTTCCTATTTAATTTATAAATTATTAACAAGGGTTTCCTCGTTTGCCGGAACCAAGTCAAGCAGGTTATTTCCCCTTGTAGGTTCTGTCACAAACTGCTTCAAAAAACAGTCCTGAACTACTTCTAAGAAGTCATTTGATTCTAAATTCCCAGTCAAGAAATTCCAATCAATCTGACTAAAGTTAAAGTCCCCTAGAATTACTACATTATCGTGCCTTGCGACCTTAACAATTTCCTCACACAGTATTTTCCCTTGGTCCCTATGTAAGTTTGGGGGATGGTATATCACTCCTAGAATCATTTTCATGCCCCTCTGAAAATTCATCCAAACAACTCTGTAGTGTTTTCAGCTAATACC
>NC_069431.1:35943471-35972297 GCF_026875155.1 Cherax quadricarinatus
AACCAATAATCTATTTGCCTTATTACGTATGCTTAGGCATTGCTGTCTAGGTTTAAGGTTGCTGCTCACCATAACCCCCAAGTCCTTTTCGCAATTTGTATGGCTAAGTTCTACATTATTTAACTTATACGTGCTAGGGTTATGGACACTCCCGAGCTTCAGAACCTTGCATTTATCTACATTGAACTGCATCTGCCACTTTTCTGACCAAGAATAGAGTTTGTCTAAATCCTCCTGAAGTTCCCTAACATCTACGTTTGAATCAATTATCCTACCTATCTTTGTGTCATCGGCGAATTTGCTCATATCACTAGTAATACCCTCATCAAGGTCATTGATATATAAACAACAACGGGCTTAAGACTGATCCCTGTGGTACGCCACTTGTTACAGATCCCCATTCGGATTTAACCCCATTTAAGCATAATATTAGGAGAGAAGTAAATAATGAAAATGATTGTTATAGGAATGCAGTTAGAAGCCTGAGTAGATCTATAACCCACTATGATAACATGAACGTAGATAAGTATGTTTATGGAGCAACTTGCAATGTGAACAGACTGACTGATGTTGTAGTGGCCAGGCTTAGGCTTGGTTACAAGTACTTCTGGCAGTTTGGGAGACACACAGATGATGATCAAACTAAATGTAAATTATGTGATCAGGCATATGGTCACTCTCTTGAACACTATGTGCTTAATTGTCCACTCATTGAGGAATACAGAGACAGACAGTATAATAACCTATGTGACATGTCAAGATATCTTATTAATGAAAATAAGATACCAGATATACTAAGCAAATTTCCTAAATTTGCTTGTAACAGATAAGTGAACTATAGATATGTAGATATAAATCCATATGTATTCCTGTTAACCCTTTGGGGCCTAGTTCCTAGGCCTTTTGTGTATCCATATGCTCTCGCGCTACCGTCCACAGGATGGATATGGGGTGCACAATAAACTAGCCACTTCGGTGGCAAAATCTAATCTAAAAATCTCTGCTTCCTAATAGTGAGCCATGATTCGATCCATGACAGCACTTTTTCCCCATTGCCATGAGCTGCCACTTTTTTTAACAGTCTCTGGTGCGGTACTCTATCAAAAGCCTTACTAAAATCTAAATAAACAATATCGAATTCTTTATCATGATCAACGGCCTCAAAAGCTTTACTGAAGAAGGTTAATAAATTAGCTAGGCAGGAACGGCCCCTCGTGAATCCATGCTGAGTATCATTAATCAAGCTGTGCTTATCCAGATGGCATCTTATATTATCAGCTATAATTGACTCTAGTAATTTGCCTACAGTTGAGGTCAGGCTTATTGGGCAGTAATTTGACAGTAACGACTTGTCCCCTGCTTTAAAAATAGGAATAACATTAGCCATCTTCCACATATTAGACACTACACCTGTTTGAAGAGAAATATTAAAAATATTAGTCAATGGTTCACAAAGTTCCATTTTACACTCTTTAAGAACCCTTGGAAAAAGTTCATCAGGGCCCGGGGATTTATTTTGCTTTAACCGGTCTATGTGTTTGATAACCAATTCGGTAGTGACTGTCATATTGCATAATTTATCATCGTCAGGCCCACTATAAAAATTAATTACTGGGATATTGTTAGTGTCTTCCTGAGTGAAAACTGAGAAAAAATAATTATTAAGAATAGAGCACATTTCATTCTCTTTGTCAGTAAGGTGCCCATAGTTATTTTTAAGGGGACCTATCTTATCTCTAACTTTTGTTCTATAAACCTGAAAGAACTTTTTGGGTTAGTTTTCGAATCCCTAGCAACTTTAATTTCATAGTCCCGTTTAGGTTTTCTTATCCCCTTTTTAACGTCCCTCTTAATGTCAATATACTGATTCATAAGATGACCCTCACCTCTTCTGATGCGCCTATAAATTCCTTTTTTCTGTTCTAAAAGATATTTGAGCCTATTATTCATCCATTTGGGTCATTACTATTCGATCTAATTTCCTTATATGGGATAAATGTCCTTTGGGCAGCATGTATTGTGTTAAGAAAGCTGTCATACTGATAGCTCTCTTCGTTACCCCAGTCCACAGATGATAAGTGTTCTCTAAGCCCATCGTAATCTGCTAAGCGAAAATCAGGGACCAGTACTGAATTATCCCTACTGTCATACTTCCATTCAATGCTAAAGGTAATTGATTTGTGATCGCTTGTGCCGAGTTCCTCTGTAATTTCTAAATTATTAACAAGAGTTTCCTTGTTTGCCAAAACCAAGTCAAGAAGGTTATTTCTCCTTGTAGGCTGTATCACAAACTGCTTCAAAAAACAATCCTGAACTACTTCTAAGAAGTCGTTTGATTCTAAATTCCCAGTCAAGAAATTCCAATCAATATGACTAAAGTTAAAGTCCCCTAGAATTACTACATTATCGTGCCTTGTGGCCTTAACAATTTCCTCCCATAGTAGTCTCCCTTGGTCTCTATCTAAGTTTGGGGGACGGTATATCACACCTAAAATCAATTTTTCATGTCCCTCTGAAAATTCTATCCAAACAGACTATGTGTGTGTTACTTCAGACTTAATACCCGTTTTTATGCAACAGTTCAAGCGATCTCGGACATACAGTGCCACCCCACCCCCCTTTCCCGATACTTCTGTCTATTTGGAACAATTTAAAACATTGTATATGACATTCAGCAGGCATGTCCCGATTTTTCGTATTGAACCACGTCTCAGTTAAGGCAAATACGTCAATGTTACCTGCACTAGCAACTAGTCTCAACTCGTCCATCTCATTCCTAACACTGCGACTATTTGTGTAATATATATTTAAGGACCCTCCCTTCTCTTTACCCTTCCTTCTCCTTTCTGTTATTCCACTAAACCTATTACTGTCCTTGTCGCCTAATGTCACTGGCTTTCCAATATCCACCTCATTATGCCTATTACTAGTTTTCCTAGTACTCATATTACTACACTGGGACTTCACTGTTTTCCCGCCAAAACCCATACCACTAACTATTCCTAGTTTAAAGACCTAACAGCTCCCTCCACTGCATTGGCCAGTGCTCCCACCCCACACCTAGATAAGTGAACCCCGTCCCTGGCATACATGTCATTTCTGCCATAGAAGAGGTCCCAGTTGTCAATGAATGTTAGTGCATTTTCCTTACAGTATTTGTCCAGCCAGCAATTGACACCAATTGCCCTGGACAACCATTCATTTCCAACTCCTCTCTTTGGCAAAATACCACATATGACAGGGTTCCCACCCTTCCTCCTAATTATCTCTATTGCTAACCTATACCTGCTAATCAGGTCCTCACTCCTACGTCTGCCAACATCGTTGCCTCCAGCACTGAGACAGATAATAGGATTTCTCCCATTACCTCTCATAATGTCATCCAGATGGCTAACAATATCCTTCATCCCAACCCCAGGAAAACACACTCTCTGCCTCCTACCCCTATCCTTCAAGCAGAATGCCTTATCCATGTACCTAATCTGGCTATCCCCAACAACAACAATGTTTTTACCTTCCTTGTTGACGTCCGTCGTGATGTTCCCAGTAGTTGACTCACATTCGATAGGTAGCACTACACCTTCACTTCTGGAATTCGTCAAGACGTTCTCGATGGTCTTCGTTGGTGTATCTAGGGATGTCTCACTCACGTCTGCTAATGCTTTCTTGGTGCTCGTTGTGGCATTCTCAGTAGAACACCCACATTCGTCAGGTAGCACCGAAAATGGGTTGGAAGTTTCCACAGTAGTCTTCTGGTTTCTCGTTGTTTCTGCCTCTCCAACAGTCTTCTTGATCCTCAGCTTGGTTCCATGTTGCCCGGCCACTGACCAAGTTCCCCTCTTAACCTGGGGACTCACAACAGGAGAATTACTACGAATCCTCTTGTTCTCCTCCGTTAATCGCCGTATCTCCAGCTTAGCAGCCCTAAGCTCTTCTTTCAGCTGCTGGTAAAGTTGCTCAATAGAGAGCATCCTGGTTCAGATTCACAGAGACGCACAAACAGGTCTTCACAGAGCTAAGTACACGTCACCACAGCTAAGTACACGTCACCTCTGTCACCACCACCTAAAGTCGGTACCTGACCAGCCGGACTGTGGCTCGTACGTTGGATTGCGTGCAGCCAGCAGTAACAGCCTGGTTGATCAGGCTCTGATCACCAGGAGGCCTGGTCACAGACCGGGCCGCGGGGGCGTTGACCCCCGGAACTCTCTCCAGGTAAACTCCAGGTGAATATTTTTATTTTTATTAACACATGTGCCGATTCCCACCAAGGCAGGGTGGCCAAAAAAAGAAAAACTTTCATCATCATTCACTCGATCACTGTCTTGCCAGACGGATGCTTTACACTACAGTTATAAAACTGCAACATTAACACCCCTCCTTCAGAGTGCAGGCACTGTACTTCCCATCTGCAGGACTCAAGTCCGGCCTGCCGGTTTCCTTGAATCCCTTCATAAATGTTACTCTGCTCACACTCCAACAGCACGTCTAATATTAAAAACCATTTGTCTCCATTCATTCCTATCAAATACGCTCATGCACGCTTGATGGAAGTCCAAGCCCCTCGCACACAAAACCTCCTTTACCCCCTCCCTCCAACGCTTCCTAGGCCGACCCCTACCCTGCCTTCCCTTCACTACAGATTTATACACTCTCGAAGTCATTCTGTTTTGTTCCATTCTCTCTACATGTCTGAACCACCTCAACAATCCCTCCTCAGCCCACTGGACAATAGTTTTGGTAATCCCACACCTTCTCCTAATTTCCAAACTACGGATTCTCTGCATTATATTCACACCACACGTTGCCTTCAGACAGGACATCTCCACTGCCTCCAGCCTTCTCCTCGTTGCAACATTCATCACCCATGCTGGTACAGCTATACTCTCATACATTCCCCTCTTTGCTTCCACAGACAAAGTTCTTTGTCTTCACAGACTCCTAAGTGCACCGCTCACTCTTTTCCCCTCATCAATTCTATGATTCACCTCCTCCTTCATAGACCCATCCGCTGACACATCCACTCCTAAATATCTGAATACATTCACCTCCTCCATACTCTCTCCCTCCAATTTGATATCCACTCTTTCACCACCTAATCTTTTTGTTATTCTCATAACCTTACTCTTTCCTATGTTCACTTTTAATTTTCTTCTCTTACATACCCTACCAAATTCATCCACCAACCTATGCAACCCTGTCATATGCCTTTTCCAAATCCATAAATGCCACAGAAACCTCTTTACACTTATCTAAATACTGTTCACCTATATGTTTCACTGTAAACACTTGGTCTACACACCTCTGAATATATTATAGCTAAATTTAAATCAAAAGACCTGCAGAAACCCCTCACAGTCATAAACATCTACAGAGTACACAGTCAAACATTTACCACTTAAGTGAAAAATTAGGGAATTTGATAACTGATGCATATATAAACAAAGACCACTTAGTACTAATAGGAGATTTTAACATAAATCTACTATATGACCAAGGCCCACAAGTAACTGAATTCACAAACACTATGAGCAACTGCTTATTGCTACCAACAATATCAAAACCTACAAGATTCTCCCAGAATAGTATCTCTTTATTGGACCACATCTGGGCAAACACCATATCCCCTTTAAAAGCAGACATAATCACAGACAACACCAGAGATCACTACCCTACCTTTCTCGTAACCAACCTAGGTAAACTACCCCAAGACACTACTAAAGTTACCTTCAGACTACATAACGAAACAGCTGTAAATAACTTTATAGCAGCTATCAATGATGTCGACTGACATAATGAGCTTGAAACATATACAGACACTAATGAACGTATTAATAATTTTATAAAAAGAATCCGCCCTAAAAAACTAAACGGCTCACAGCAAAGAGACTAAATAGTCCCTGGCTAACACCAAGCATCCTCAAATCCATTAACACAAAGCAACAATATGAAAAACAGTACAGAACGGGTCAAATAACTAGAGACCAGTCTAAACGTTACTCGTCAGCTCTTACCAGCCTCATAAGGTAAAAAAAAAAAAAATTTATTATGAAAACAGATTACAAAACGTCAAAGGTTATATAAAAAGAGATCTGGAAAACCCTTTCTGAATTTCTAGGAACTAAAAAGATATCCAGAAACATAACAATCAAATTAACAAAATCAGACGAACCCCTACTCTCACTAACTGAAGCAACAAACAGACTCAATGTTTTCTTCTCCACCAAAGGAAAGAATCTAGCAAGCAAAATCCCAAGCTCAAACACCCTTCCATCTGACTACCTCACAGGCACCTACCCGAATATACTATTCCTAGCTCCAACCAACCCAGCAGAGGTCTAGCTCATCATTAACACCCTTAAAAACAAGGCAGGAGACATAAACAACTTGCCTACTTTTATGTACAAAAAAGCTTCACAAGTACTGTCATCAATTATTGCAACACTCTTTAACAAATCCATTGAATCCTCCACCTTCCTAGCAATTCTTAAAATAGAGAGGGGTCACTCCGATCCACAAAGGAGGTGATCAAGCCGACTTGAAAAACTATAGACCAATTTCTAATTTGCCACTACTCTCTAAAATCTTTGAAATATTATTTCATAGACGGATCTGTTCCTACCTCATCTCAAGCAACATACTAAATCCCTGTCAGTTTGGATTCAGGGATAATATAAGCACAAATGATGCTATTATACACATGCTAGAGCTAATATATACCTCTCTCGAGAAGAAAGAAGTCCCACCGGGAATTTCCATTGACTTTAGTAAAGCTTTTGATACAGTCGACTATGAATTGTTGCACACTAAATTAACACACTATGGTATAAGAGGCCATTCCCTCAACTACCTAAAGTCATACCATAGTAACAGAAGCCAATACGTGTACGCAAATGGTGCAAACTCTTCTACACAACCAGACACACTTGGAGTCCCACAAGGAAGTGTCCTAGGACCACTCCTCTTTCTCATCTACATCAATGACCTACCGAATGCATCACAGCTTCTCAAACCCATATTATTTGCAGATGACACTACATACGTCTTCTCTCACGCAAATCCAGTCATACTCGCCAACACTATCAATCCCGAATTGCAGAAAATATCTACCTGAATGATGACGAATAAACTTACCCTAAATACTGACAAAACCTATTTCATTCAGTTTGGAACCAGAACTGCAAATGTTCCACTTAACATAACACTAAATGGATCACCCATCACACGACTCATAGAGGGAAAATTCCTAGACAGTACCCTCATATTCCAGACACAAACAACAAATTTCCAAGAAAATCTCTAAGACAGTAGGCATACTATCGAAGATACGGTACTATGTTCCACAATCAGCTCTCCTTGCACTGTATCACTCACTCATCTACTCTTATCTCACATATGGAATTTGTGCATGGGGATCAGCAACATTAAATCACCTAAGGCCTCTAATAACCCAGCAAAAGGCAGCAAGCAGATTGATAACAAATTCCTACTCGTGACAGCATGCTCCACCTGTATTCAAAAGTCTAAATTTGCTCACCATAAAGAACATCCACACTTATTCATGTACCTACTACATACACAGAACAATAATAAACCCTCCACTCAGACTTCTCCTCAAAAACCTTAACAGGACACACGACCATAACACAAGACACAGATCTTTTTGATGTACCCCGTGTCCATATCACACTGTGCACATAAAGGGCCCCAAAATCTGGAATTCATTACCAGAACATACTAAAGTAACCAGGCCTGAAAATCAATTTAAGTCTCTTCTGAAAAACCACTTACTCGCCCAAGACTAATTAATCAACACTCAATATTCAACATTACCAATAATTCTCCCAATTACTTAAATCTTAAAAATTCATGACAGCCTATAGCAAATTGATCATCTTTTGTCATACATTGCAATGTAACAAATTTGTACAACTATAATGCTTCAGTATCGGTATGTTCAAATTTCATTGTTTCAAATACTCAGTTGTGCTTAATATTGTAAATTGTTTACTGTAATTTTTACCACTGAACCTTTCATTGCTTGTTAATGTTAAGTTAATTTTAAGCCCGCCCATAATGCTCTGCATACAAGGGGCTTTTGGCATGTACTCCCAACTACTATAATTCTTTGTACAACTATGTATTATGTCCAAATAAAATATATGAATATGAATGAATATGAATATGAGGAGGATGAGGAAAAGGTTGGAAATGAGTACTGTACCTTGTGGAATAGAGCTTTTCGCTTTAGCTGCTCCTAACTTTACTGTTTACTGTTACTCTTTCTGTTCTGTTTGTTAGGAAGTTACAGATCCATCTACCCACTTTTCCTGTTATTCCTTTATCACGCATTTCGTGTGTTATTACGCCATTATTGCACTTGTCGAAGGCTTTCACAGTCTGTGTATACTGCATCTGCATTTTCTTTGTCCTCCAGTGAATCCAGTATCGCGTCATAGAGGTCTAGTTGTGAGAGTCAGGAGTGACCTGCTCTAAACCCCTGATGTCCTGGGTTGTGCAATTGCTGGGTATCCAGGTGGTTGACGATCTTGTTTCTTAGAACCGTTTTAAAGATTTTTATGACGTGGAACGTTAGTGCTGTGTACGAATGGTATATAATACCGACAAGATGAGAGTAAGACATGTACATAACCTTCACAACTACGACAACTACTACTACTACAACTAACCCATCTCTTTGGGAAGGACCTACTTCCACTGGGGAATCCCGCCCACCAGTGAATTTGCCCTCGTCTGCTTCACCTGACGTTACTATATAAGCGCCAAGATTCTTTCTTCTGCTTCAGAATCTCCACGACTATGGTGCTGTTCGCACCTACTCCTAGGTTGAGGGACTGATTACCTCATCTTCTGTACATAGTTCTACTGTCTTCAAGTTATGTCCTGGAATTTGTATTGATAAAGCCACTGGATGGCGAAACGTCTACAATAAAGATACCCAGATGTTGCAAATGTGTCTTACTCTCAACGTTAGTGCTATCTGTATGTAATTCTTTGCATTTGGCTTTCTACCACTCTTGTGGAGTGGAGCTACATCCGTTGTTTTAGTGATTCTGGGATGATGACCCTTGTTTCTATCTTGTCTTTCCATATAATATTTAAGGCACGTGACTCCATAAGCTGTAAATGATTTATTAGGACCCACAGATTTGTTGCTAGGCTGTGATTAATATACTGCATTTCTCAATGGCATGTATTACCACAATCCTCCAGACAGGTACCGTGCGAGCATGAGAGATGACTAGCTTAAGATAAGATAAGATCAGATAAGATTTCGTTCGGATTTCTAACCCCGGAGGGTTAGCCACCCAGGATAACCCAAGAAAGTCAGTGCGTCATCGAGGACTGTCTAACTTATTTCCATTGGGGTCCTTAATCTTGTCCCCCAGGATGCGACCCACACCAGTCGACTAACACCCAGGTACCTATTTGCTGCTAGGTGAACAGGACAACAGGTGTAAGGAAACGTGTCGAAATGTTTCCACCCGCCGGGAATCGAACCCGGGCCCTCCGTGTGTGAAGCGGGAGCTTTAGCTTAGGCTACATAGGTGATAAGTGCTACTGTTGCCGAAGAGAAACTCCGGCAGAAAGCAAAAAATAAAGTTAACCTTAGGTATAGAACTAATTCACAAAGCTGTGGGAGTTGGATTTCATAGGAATTAACGAATTCAGATGAGGAATTGACATGAAAATACGTCTCAGAATAGTAAAGTATGACAAAGGTCAATATTGAATTAGGATTCCCTGGAAGTTAAATTAGCCGTATGATTTACCGTCAACTTAAGGTGCAGATAAAATATTTGCATGATAGGTCTGACTTACTGGATACTTATAATATTACGTTGCATGAACAATTGGTTAAGGAGTTCACTGAAGCTTTCCCAGAGTAATACCATTTATAAACCATACCACGGAGGGAAGGGGGACTTGAAGTCGTGGCGAGTGAGTCGTGAAGCTCAAGGCCAATGCGTAAGCCCCTAGGCCAGCTGGATGAATCTTACTGTAGGCAGCTGGCCCAGTAGCTCACGCTCTGGCCAGGAGTTTTACGACTCACTCGCCGCGAGTTCAAGTCGTCATCCCCCCCCCCCCTCCGTGGTATGGTTTATTTTATTTATTTATTTATTTATTTTATGTCTTTGCAAACAGTACATTGAGATTTTGTATTTACAATAGTGGGTTGCAATGCAAAGGGAGCCTCTATTATGCCTAGGCATTATGGACCAACTGAACATTATTGACTTACAGTCTACTTAACACTAAGAATTATATCATAGTTGTACAGTAGGATAGTAATTATTTCATAGTTGAACAGTAAATTATTGATTATAAGTGAATTAAATTTGTATAAGACAAAGGATATATTCATATAGTCTAAAATGCTTTCTGTGAAAACAATGGTTCAATTATATTTCTGTCAACAATGGATAAAAGGTTCAAAGTTATTGTTGAAGTTATGATGTGGGAGTACACAGGTGAGTGAGTACTGAGTGTTTAGCATTTAGTCTAGGGTGATTAAGTGGCTTTTGAGAAGAGTCTTAAATTGATTTTCAGACTGGGTTACTTAAATATCTTCTGGTAATGAATTCCATATTTTAGGGCCCTTTATGTGCATAGAGTTTTTACACAGTGTGATATGGACACGAGATATATCAAAAAGAGATCTGTGTCTTGTATTGCGGTCATGTATCCTGTTTAAGTTGGTGAGAAGTTTGAGTGGAGGGTTTATATTTGCGTGTATTGTTCTGTGTATGCAGTAGGTACATGAATAAGTATGGATGTTGTTAATGGTGAGCAGATTCAGACTTTTGAAAATTGGTGAAGTATGCTGGTGGGAGTGGGAATTCGTCATCATTCTCACTGCTGCCTTTTGCTGGGTTATGAGGGATTTTAGGTGATTGGATGTTGTTGATCCCCATGCACAAATTCCATATGTAAGACAAGGGTATATGAGTGTATGGTACAGTGCCAGGAGAGCTGATTGTGGAACGTAGTACCTTATCTTTGATAGTATGCCTACAGTCTTGGAGATTTTCTTGGTGATTTGTTGTATGTGTGTCCGGAACTTAAGGCTACTGTCAAGGTGGATACCTAGGAAATTTCCTCTGTGAGTCTTGTGACTGGTGATCCGTTTAGCGTTATGTTAATTGGATCATTTGCAGCTTTGTTTCCAAACTGAATGAAATAAGTTTTATCAGTATTCTGGGTAAGTTTATTAGTCATCATCCAGGCAGATATTTTCTGCAATTCGGCATTGACTGTGTTTGTAGTATGACTGTGTTTGGGTGGGAAAAGATATATGTAGTGTCATCTGCAAATAATATGAGTTTGAGTAGCTGTGATGCATTCGGTAGATCACTGATATAGATGAGAAAGAGGAGTGGTCCAAGGACGCTTCCTTGTGGGACTCTTACTGTGATTGGTTGGGTGGAAGAGTTTGCATCATTTGCATACACATATTGAGTTCGGTTACTAAGGTATGATGTTAGGTAGTTGAGGGAGTGGCCTCTGATACCACAGTGCGTTAATTTGGAGTACAGCAGTTCATGGTCGACTGTATCGAAAACTTTACATAAATCAATGAAAATGCCCAGCGGGACTTCTTTCTTTTCGAGGGTGGTATATATTAGTTCTAGCATGTGTATGATAGTATCATTCGTGCTTTTATTATTCCTGAATCCAAACTGACAAGGGTTTAATATGTTGTGTGAGACGAGGTAGGAATAGATCCGTCTGTGAATTAATTTTTCAAAGATTTTAGAGAGCAGTGGTAAGTTAGATATTTGTCTATAGTTATTCAAGTCAGCTTGGTCACCTCCTTTGTGGATCGGAGTGACCATCGCTATTTTGAGGATTGTTGGGAAGGTGGAGGATTCAATGGATTTGTTAAAGAGCGTTGCAATAATTGGTGACAATACTTGAGAAGTTTTTTTGTACATAAAAGCAGACAAGTTGTTTATGTCTCTTGCCTTGTTTTTGAGGGTGCTTATGATCAGCGTAACTTCTATGGGGTTGGTTGGAGCTAGGAATAGCGTATTTGGGTAGGTACCTATGAGGTAGTCTGATGGATGGGTGTTTACACTTGGTATTTTGTTCGCTAGATTTTTACCTATGGTGAAGAAGAAAACATTAAGTTTGTTTGCTGTTTCAGTTGGTGTGAGTGGGAGTTCATCTGATTTTGTTAGTTTGATTGTTTTGTTTTTCGATAACTTTTTAGTACCAAGAATTTCAGATAGAGTTTTCCAGGTTTTTTCCATATCACCTTTGATGTTATGTAATCTATTTTCATAATACAAGTTTTTAGATCTTCTTATCAGGCTGGTAAGTGCTGACGAGTAGCGTTTAGACTGTTCTCTAGTTATTTGACCCATTCTATACTGTTTTTCATATTTGTGCTTTGTGTTAATGGATTTGAGGATGCTTGGTGTTAGCCAGGGATTATTCAGTCTCTTTGCTGTGATCTGTTTAGTTTTTCTGGGGCAATGTTTGTTATTGAGGCTTTGGGCTTTTTTTAGAAAATTATTTATACATTCATTCATATCTGTATATGTTTCGAGCTCATTTTCCCAATCGATGTTATTCATAGCTGCTATAAAGTTGTTAACTGCTGTCTCGTTATGTAGTCTGAAGGTTACTTTAGTGATGTCTTGTGGCAGTTTGCCCAGATTAGTTATGAGAAAGGTTGGGTAGTGGTCTGTAGTGTTGTCTGTGATTATGCCTGATTTTAAAGGGGATATGGTGTTTGTCCAGATGTGGTCTATTAATGAGATGCTTGTCTCGGGGATTCTTGTAGGTTTAGATATTGCTGGTAGCAACAGGCAGTTACTCATTGTGTTTGTGAATTCGGTTACTTGTGGGTCCTGGTCGTGTAGTATGTTTATGTTGAAATCTCCTGTTAGTAGTAGGTGGTCTTTATTCATGTGTGCATCAGTAATCGTTTCCTAGTTTTTCACTAAAGTGATAAATGTTTGACTGTGGTACTCTGTAGATGTTTATAACTGTGAGGAGTTTTTGCAGGTCTTTTGATTTAAATTTGACTATTTAAATGTTCATCCTTTGTGCAAGATTTATTGATACATTCGAGCTGATTTGAGTAGTACATGTATATAGCTGTTCCTTCCCTTTGCTGGTCTGTTATAAATGGTATTACTCTGGGAAAGCTTCAGTGAACTCCTTAACCAATTGATAATGCAACATATTATAAGTATCCAGTATGTCAGACCAATCATGCAAATATTTTATCTGCGCCATAAGTTGGCAGTAGGATTTACTGGAAACTGCTAAGAATTATATTGAACTGTAGGAGACAGTTAGCAGCTCCTAACGGCTAACACTCCCAGTCTCAACGACTGTTTGATAACTGGACCTTTCCTCAAGGAGAAGTTAGGGAATCTGCTTTTGAATTTTAGAATCCAGCCACATGCTTATTCTGTAGTCAGTCGAGAGCATTTTTGAGAGTAGGCCTGTTTAAATTCGTCCGTGATTTTACACGCTTTCTGTAGTCTGATGTTCCACTCGATCAATATAGTCCCCATTAAGATGTAAAGATTTTATGGTGTGCTCTTTGGTGCAATTTCGAGCCCATCTGAAAATATCAACATGTCCAATTAAGGACATTTTAAAAAATCAGGGTAATAAAACAGGAAAAAAAAATACTAAAAATAAATATAAAAAGGCTTAGATAATCAAGCAACTGGCTAACACTCTATTACGAGAGTGGAATAGTAATTCCTTTAAAATGAGACAAATTATTTGCGAAGACTTGGGAAGATGTAGATGTGAGAACGAGTGTCCTAGGAATGGACTGAACACTGTATGATGTACTGAAGCACATTGAATCACGGTACTGACCGAGAGAGTATATACGCTTGTCAGAAGTTTCAAAGTTATTCGACCCTTTAGAGTTTATAATAAGCCTAATCATCCTCAGAAGAAAGATGTTAGTCCAGGAGACCTGGAAAAATAGGCAAGGATGGGACTAAGTCCTATGTATGGAATCTAAAATTGAGTAGCTAGCAATACCAATGGTTATGCTCTAACGTGTGCCACTGAAGTGCATAGTCGTCTTACAACTTCTTTCTGAACGTCTTTTGGGATACCTCTACAAGTCTATATTGCCATCGCATATCTCAATGATGCTACAGACAATCACACCATTATTTCCAAGGCAAAGGTAGCAGAATGAAAAATGATATCGTTGCCACTATTAAAACTGATGATAGTGAAAGTAGACATGAAGTCAACATAGTCAGTACACATAAATCAGATCCATACACGGTTTCATAACGAGGCAGCCGTCCCCCCTCAGTGCCTCAGAAACTGTAGTAAGAAGGTAGTGTGCATCAAGAATTGGGTTACAGAGATGCTTAGAAAAGAAGAAAACTGTTGAATACTTATGATATAACAAGACAGCTGTGGAACTGGCAGCCCAACATATTTGTTGTCAAGGGGTGTAAACGTTAAGAAATTTAAAAATAATGAATTTTGATTTTATGATCCGGTCTGGCTGACAGAGAGAAATTGTTGACCAGAGCAAAAAGGTAAACATTGCTCCCAGTCCTTTAGTGACAATAGTAAAAGGTGACAAAACTCAGGACGAGATTTCAGTTTGTTATAGATGTAAGTAGCTGTCCAACACTGAAGAAGTTACTAGGTGTCACATTTTTTTTTTCACAAACCGAACAAAAGATATATATGACTTCCTACCTCCGCTTAAGTACTGGCTGCAATATATATATATATATATTATATATATATATATATATATATATATAATATATATACATGTTATTTTTTTCAACAAATCGGCCGTCTCCCACCGAGTCAGGGTGAACCAAAGAGAAAGAAAATCCCCAAAAAGAAAATACTTTCATCATTCAACACTTTCACCTCACACATAATCACTGTTTTTGCAGAGGTGCCCAGCTTAGAAGTATATTCGTATAAAAATACACAATATATCTCTCCAAACTGCCACTATCTCAAACCCCTCCTTTAGAGTGCAGGCATTGTACTTCCCATTTCCAGGACTCAAGTCCGGTTATATAAAATAACCGGTTTCCCTGAATCCCTTCACTAAATATTACCCTGCTCACACTCCAACAGCTCGTCAGGTCCCAAATACCATTTGTCTTCATTCACTCCTATCTAACACGCTCACGCACGCTTGCTGGAAGTCCAGCCCACAACACCTCCTTTACCCCCTCCCTCCAACCTTTTCGAGGACGACCCCTACCCCGCCTTCCTTCCCCTACAGATTTATACGCTCTCTATGTCATTTTACTTTAATCCATTCTCTCTAAATGACCAAACCACCTCAACAAACCCTCTTCAGCCCTCTGACTAATACTTTTATTAACTCCACACCTTCTCCTAATTTCCATACTCCGAATTTTCTGCATAATATTTACACCACACATTGCCCTTAGACAGGACATCTCCACTGCCTCCAACCGCCTCCTTGCTGCAGCATTTACAACCCAAGCTTCACACCCATATAAGAGTGTTGGTACTATTAAATACTTTCATACATTCCCTTCTTTGCCTCCAAAGATAACATTTTTTGCCTCCACATATACCTCAATGCACCACTCACCTTTTTTCCTTCGTCAATTCTATGATTAACCTCATCCTTCATAAATCCATCTGCTGACACGTCAACTTTCAATGGTCAGTCGTCACGTGAGGTCACAGACCCTGAGCTGCTTTGGGGATTAGCGTGGACGGTTACAAAGCATGGCTTGCTTCTGCAGTGTTTTAAAAATTGAGGTTGGAGAGTTGAAGGAGGAGGTCTTGCTTCTCCAGGAGGAGATTAGGAGGCTGAAGGTCCACCTCAATGGGTCTGGGAGAGAGTGTGAGGTGGCTGGAGTTGTGGGGAATGAGGCTTCTAGCAGTGAGGTGCAGTCTGTCTCTCGCTGTGAGGAGGCTGTAGTTGGGGAGGTAGCAACGGCTACCAGCAGTGAGGTGCAGCCCAGCACCTGCTACAAGTGGCGAGTGGTTCACAGTAATGGGAGGCGCATCAGAGTAAGGAAAGTTAAGAGTGATGATCTGAAGGTAAGAAATCGCTTCTCTGTTCTTCAGGATGAATGTACTTCAGTGGCCAGTGAAGGTAAGGGTACTACTGCCCCTGCTAATGGAGGTAAGCACATTCTTGTGGTTGGTGACTCTCAGGTAAGATATATTGACCGTGCTTTTTGTAATAGGAATAAGAAGATGAGAGATAGAGTGTGTTCCCTGGAGCTGGTGTTGGGGACATTGTCAACAGGCTGGATAATATCATGTCAGGTAATGGGAACAAGCCCATTATCTGTCTCAGTGCTGGTGGAAATGATATTGGGAAGGGTAGGAGAGAAGAGCTGCTAGATAAGTACAGGTCAGCTATAGATTTCATTAAGTCTAAGGGAGGGATCCCAATCATATGTAGCATCTTGCCTAGAAGGGGAGTAGGAAATGAATGGTTGTCTAGGGCAATTGGTGTAAATTGCTGGCTAGACAGATACTGCAAGGAACTTGCAATCCCATTCATTGACAACTGGAACAACTTTTATGGCAAACATGATATGTATGCAAGGGATGGGGTACATCTCTCTGGGGCAGGGGTGGTAGCACTTGCAGACTCGATTGAGAAGGCCATTGGTGAAATGCCTATGATTTTAAACTGATGGAAGATAGAGGTATAGGTGTGTGTGGGAAACAAGCAGGTTGCAACACTAGGGTTGGAAACAGTAAATGTATAAAAGGCATTCAGCATGAAGTTATAAATAAAGACAATAGATCAGGTCAACAAACAAAGGGGGGCAGCAAGGGACTAGCTCCCTTAAGGTTTACTATACTAATAGCAGGAGTGTAAGAAATAAGATAGATGAGCTAAGATTAATTGCAAGTGCAGGAAACATAGATATTATTGCTATAACAGAGACCTGGCTCAATCTGAAAGATAGAGAGATGCCCTCTGAATGTCACATACAAGGCTATAAATTATTCCACACTGACAGGGTCAACAGGAAAGGTGGTGGAGTAGCGATGTATGTCAGAGACAATTTAAATTGTTGTGTTAGACAAGATATTAAATTAGAAGCGTCAGCCACTGAATCTGTTTGGTTACAGCTTCTCGAGGGCCGAGAAAAACTAATTTTGGGAGTGCAGTAAACTTCTATGGGACGAAATTCGTAAGGCATCTACATACGAAAATGTTGTGCTAATGGGAGATTTCAACTATAGACAGATTGACTGGAGCAATTTGACAGGAAATTTAGAGTCAGGTGACTTTCTTGATACGATCCAGGATTGTTTTTTAAAACAGTTTGTGACAGAGCCAACTAGGGGAAATAACCTCCTTGACTTGGTTCTTGCCAGTAGGGAAACACTAATTAATAATCTTGAGGTTAATGATGAGCTTGGGGAAAGTGATCACAAATCACTCAGTTTTAATATATCATGGAATTCCCCTAATAATGGCAATCAAGTCTCCGTCCCTGACTTTCGCTTGGCTGATTTCATAGGACTGAAAAATTACTTAGGTGGGCTGAACTGGAATGACCTGACTAAGGGTCAGGTAGGTGGTGATGGTTGCCGATATGATGCTTTCCAGGGCATAGTTCTAGCTGCTCAGTCAAATTATGTTCCAAATAGGGAAATCAGATCAAACAAAAATGATCCTAAATGGATGAACAATAGATTAAAATATCTGATTGGTCAAAAGAGAGGCATATATAGGCAAATCAAAAGAGGAGAGGGGCAATTAAGTAATCGATATATTCAGTTAAAGAGAGAAATAAAAAAGGGAATTAGAAAAGCAAAAAGAGATTATGAGGTTAAAGTTGCAAGAGAATCGAAGACAAACCCCAAAAGGATTCTTTCAGGTATACAGAAGTAAGATCAGGGACAAGATAGGCCCACTCAAAAGTTCCTCGGGTCAGCTCACTGACAGTGATAAGGAAATGTGTAGAATTTTTAACACATACTTCCTCTCAGTTTTTACACAGGAGGATACCAGCGATATTCCAGTAATGATAAATTATGTAGAACAGGACGATAATAAACTGTGCACGATTAGGGTCACAAGTCACATGGTCCTTAGGCAAATTGATAAATTAAAACCTAACAAATCCCCAGGCCCTGATGAACTGTATGCAAGGGTTCTAAAGGAATGTAAAGAGGAGCTTAGCACACCTTTGGCTAATCTTTTCAACATATCACTACAAACTGGCATGGTGCCAGATAAGTGGAAAATGGCAAATGTGATACCTATTTTCAAAACAGGTGACAGGTCCTTAGCTTCGAACTATAGACCAATAAGCCTAACCTCCATAGTGGGAAAATTTATGGAATCAATAATTGCCGAGGCAGTTCGTAGCCACCTTGAAAAGCATAAATTAATCAACGAATCTCAGCATGGTTTTACAAAGGGGCGTTCCTGCCTTACGAATTTATTAACTTTTTTCACTAAGGTATTTGAGGAGGTAGATCATGGTAATGAATATGATATTGTGTATATGGACTTCAGTAAGGCTTTTGACAGGGTCCCACATCAGAGACTATTGAGGAAAATTAAAGCACATGGAATAGGAGGAGAAATTTTTTCCTGGATAGAGGCATGGTTGACAAATAGGCAGCAGAGAGTTTGCATAAATGGGGAGAAATCAGAGTGGGGAAGCGTCACGAGCGGTGTTCCACAGGGGTCAGTGTTGGGTCCCCTGCTGTTCACAATTTACATAAACGACATAGATGAGGGCATAAAGAGCGACATCGGCAAGTTTGCCGATGACACCAAAATAGGCCGTCGAATTCATTCTGACGAGGACATTCGAGCACTCCAGGAAGATTTGAATAGACTGATGCAGTGGTCGGAGAAGTGGCAGATGCAGTTTAATATAGACAAATGCAAAGTTCTAAATGTTGGACAGGACAATAACCATGCCACATATAAACTAAATAATGCAGATCTTAATATTACGGATTGCGAAAAAGATTTAGGAGTTCTGGTTAGCAGTAATCTGAAACCAAGACAACAATGCATAAGTGTTCGCAATAAAGCTAATAGAATCCTTGGCTTCATATCAAGAAGCATAAATAATAGGAGTCCTCAGGTTGTTCTTCAACTCTATACATCCTTGGTTAGGCTCATTTAGATTATGCTGCACAGTTTTGGTCACCGTATTACAGAATGGATATAAATTCTCTGGAAAATGTACAAAGGAGGATGACAAAGTTGATCCCATGTATCAGAAACCTTCCCTATGAGGATAGACTAAGGGCCCTGAATCTGCACTCTCTAGAAAGACGTAGAATTAGGGGGATATGATTGAGGTGTATAAATGGAAGACAGGAATAAATAAAGGGGATGTAAATAGCGTGCTGAAAATATCTAGCCTAGACAGGACTCGCAGCAATGGTTTTAAGTTGGAAAAATTCAGATTCAGGAAGGATATAGGAAAGTACTGGTTTGGTAATAGAGTTGTGGATGAGTGGAACAAACTCCCGAGTACAGTTATAGAGGCCAGAACGTTGTGTAGCTTTAAAAATAGGTTGGATAAATACATGAGTGGATGTGGGTGGGTGTGAGTTGGACCTGATAGCTTGAGCTACCAGGTCGGTTGCCGTGTTCCTCCCTTAAGTCAATGTGACCTGACCTGACTAGGTTGGGTGCATTGGCTTAAGCCGGTAGGAGACTTGGACCTGTCTCGCATGGGCCAGTAGGCCTTCTGCAGTGTTCCTTCGTTCTTATGTTCTTATGTTCTTATTCACTTCTTCCATACTCCTCCTCCACAATTTGATAACCAATTTTTCTTTATCTAAATTATTTGTTACTCTCATCACCTTACTCTTTTCTATGTTCACTTCCAACTTTCTACCTTTACACACATTCCCAAATTCGTCCACTAACCTTTGCAATTTTTCTTCAGAATCTCCCATAAGCACAGTATCATCAGCAAAACGTAACTGTGTCACTTCCCATTTTGTATTTAATTCCCCATAATTTAATCCCACCCCTCTCCCGAACACCCTAGCATTTAAATCTTTTCCAATCCCATCTATACATATATTAAACAACCATGGTGACATTACACATCCCTGTCTAAGACCTACTTTTACTGGGGCGTAGTCTCCCTCTTTTCTACACACCCTAACCTGAGCCTCACTATCCTCATAAAAACTCTTTACAGCATTTAGTAACTTAACACCTATTCCATATACTTGCAACATCTGCCACATTGCTCCCCTATCCACTCTATCATATGCCTTTTCTAAATCCATAAATGCAATAAAAACTTCTCTGCCTTTATCTAAATACTGTTCACATATATGCTTCAATGTAAACACTTGATCTACACATCCCCTACCCACTCTGAAACCTCCTTGCTCATCCGCAATTCTACATTCTGTCTTACCTCTAATTCTTTCAATAATAACCCTACCGTACACTTTTCCTGGTATACTTAGTAAACTTATTCCTCTATAATTTTTACAGTCTCTTTTGTCCCCCTTCCCATTATATAAAGGGACTATACACGCTCTCCGCCAATCCCTAGGTACCTTCCCCTCTTTCATACATTTATTAAACAAAAATACCAACCACTCCAACACTATGTCCCCCCCTGCTTTTAACATTTCTGTCATGATCCCGTCAGTTTCGTCAAGAGAATGTTCGTCCTGGAGAACCTGAGAATTTGAAAAACAAATGAGAAATTACTTTGGGATGACCTGGGTTAATAAAAATGTTTGGTCTCTACCTGGATGAGGAGATTATAATGAGGTGCGGAGGTAGAGTTCAGAATGCACCTGTAAATAAGTAACAAAAAAACTATCTTGATTTTTAGTCCCTGGTTCACCTATTCAATATTGCAATGTGCACGGCATAGAGAGGTGCAGGATACATTGTGTCACCTTCGTCAGTCGTTTTAGATCCTTCAGGATAATGTCAAGATAGCTCTTCAAGCATTGTATATGTTGAGGGTGAGAAGCAAGAACATGTATATATCCCAGACCTGCCTTCCCCACACTTCCAAGTGAGCACAGTCAACATAAGCAGCTATTTGAAGTGGCAGTATTGATTATGAAAACGTGAATATCTGTTAAGTTTGCGAGAACACTCTTATGGTGGACGCGCATCAAAGAATCAGTGAGCGATTGCTTCACACAATGTAGTCCTCATTGATAGTGATAATACCTGGACAAAGTGGCTTTTAGGCAAAGTTACTGAACTATCCATATTAACATGCGACGGTAAGTATAGGGAAAGTCTTGAACATAGGAGTGATCAGTTCACGTACCATTAATAAATGGTAATTGTTTACTTGTAGAGTTGTTACAGGTCCATGACAGGATACTTGTGAGTGTCGCCAGAGAGCGAAATGGGCCAGTTTACTTACACGTTTAGATATGTATTCCAGCAACTATCCTTAAAGTTAATCATTAATTAGTGCTCTGGGAGGATAATCTCGCAGAAGCTAAGGTTAGGAGGCAGCGATGCCTGGAACCTTCTTTAATAGCTTTTACCGAGATCATAGGACAAAGACCATAGAACAGAGAACACAGAGCAGAGACTATAGAACAGAGACCACAGAACACAGACCATAGAACAGTGACCCCAGAACAGAGACCATAGAACAGAGACCATGGAACAGAGACCATAGAACAGAGACCACAGAACAGAGACCATAGAACAGAGACCACAGAACAGAGACCATAGAACAGAGACCAGAGAACAGAGACCATAGAACAGAGACCATGGAACAGAGACCATAGAACAGAGACCACAGAACAGAGATCATAGAACAGAGACCATGAAACAGAGACCACAGAACAGAGACCACAGAACAGAGACCATAGAACAGAGATCACAGAACAGAGACCATAGAACAGAGACCATGGAACAGAGACCATAGAACAGAGACCACAAAACAGAGACCATAGAACAGAGACCATAGAACAGAGACCACACAACAGAGACCATAGAACAGAGGCCATAGAACAGAGCCATAGAACAGAGACCACAAAACAGAGACCATAGAACAGAGACCATAGAAAAGAGACTACAGAACAGAGAGAGGGCATCTGCAATATTCTCAGAACCATTGTTCACGTGATTCTCGACCACACTTTCCCCTGCCCATGTTATAACGCAGTTGTCAGGTGATCTAATTTGCGCTCCGCTCAAACCTGACAGTCACCTAACCTCATCTAATTTACCCTCACCTGCCTTTTTTATAAAAAGGTTCTTGTACCTATTCTTTTAACTGGAGCTTGCAAGGTTTTTTAAATAATGTTTTACGTGTTGGCTCACGAATCTTTTTACACGAAACATCTGGTTGAGGATACACTTTTTAACCCCACCAAAAAAATTTTCGATCACTTGAATAAATATTTAGATATTACTGGGGGATACTCACCTCATTATATATACAGAGGGAACCCCCTCAGGACATATACTGAGGGATACCAATCAGGATATTACTGAGGAAAACTCCCCTCATTATAAAATACAGGGGGAACTCCCTCAGACAATACTGAGGGATATAACCTCAGGATATATACTGGGGGATACTCACTTTCAGGATATAAACTGAGGATACCACGTCAGATATATACAGAGGGATACTCACCTCGGGACATAACTGAGGATACCACCTCAGATAATACTGAGGGATACTACCTTAGGATAATCTAGGAATCCCACCCAGGATATATACTGAGAGATACTCAAATCAGGATAATACTGGGGGATACTCCTTCAGGAAAAATACTGAGGATACTCACCTCGTATAATACAAGGGATATCCCCCCGGGACATTTTACTGGGGGGATCCCCACCCGGGATATATACGAGAGTACTCCCCAGGAAATACTGGGGGATACTCACCTGGAGGTTACCTGGAGGTTACCGGGAGGTTTTTCCCGGGGGATCAACGCCCCCCGGCCCGGTCCTGACCAGGCCCCCCGATGGATGGGGGCCCTGATAAACCTAGGCTTTTTACTGCGGCCGCACGCAGTCAAAATACGAGCCACACCCGGGTGATCCGGCACCGACTTTAGGTATCTGTCCAGCTCTCTCTTGAAGGCGCCAGGGGGTTTTTGGCAATTTTCCCCAATGCCTTTTATGGGAGGCTGTTGAAAGTTTTGGGCCCCGGGCACTTATGGGTTTTTTTCTTAGTGACCAATGGCGCCCCTCTTTTTTTTTGGCGGCATTTTTCATCGCCTCCCAGTCTTTTACTTTCGTAGGGGGTGATTTCTGTGTGCAGATTTTGGGACCATTCCCTTTCCAAAATTTTTCCCAAATGTAAAATTATGATAATCTCTCCCCCCTGCGTTCCAACGAGTACAAGTCAATGCTTCCAAGCGTTCCCAGTAGTTAAGGGGCCTTGACAGAACTTAAGTGCATAAAGGATCTCTGTACACTCTCTAATCTGCGATTTCACCCGCTTTGTATGGAATGTTAATGTACAGCATATTCCAGCCCTAGAGAGAACAAATGTGAAAAAGGTCATCATGGGCTTGCATCCTCGTTTTAAAGTTCTCATTATCCATCCTATCATTTCTTTGCACGTGCAATCGGGCACTGTTGTGATCCTTTAAAGTAGATCCCAACATTACACTCCCAGGTCCCTTACATTTTTTTTCCCGCTCTATGTATCCGGGGCAGTGGTATACTCTTTCTATTTTTTATCTCCTCCTTTTCCATAAAGATAGTTGGAATTTGTCCTCATTGAACTCATATTTTTTTCCTTTTCCCTTGGAAAACTTGTTTTAACTTCTTGGGGGTTAACCCCGTCTCCAGATGACAGCCTCATCAGATCCTAATATCCGCAAAGGGTGATACGGGGCTGTGGTGATATCCCGTTTTTTTCTGATATAGGATAAGGAAAAAATGGATTAAAACTGAAAATACTCACTTCAGGGTATATATTGAGGGATACCACTTCAGGGTAAAAACTGAGGGAACTCACCACAGGATACATACTGGGGATACGCACTTCAATAATACTGAGGGGTACTCACATCAGGGTATTCTGAGGGATACTCACTTCAGGATATAACTGGGGGATGCTCACCTCAGTATATATACAGAGGCATACTCCCCCCAGGAACTATACTGAGGGATTACTCACTTCAAGGATATAACGAGGTGATACTCACCTCATTATATATACAGAGGGTTACTCCCCTCAGGACATATACCTCGAGTGGCGATACCTCACCTCGGATCTAATTCTGACGATACTCACCTCAGGAATATAGACTGAGGGATACTCACCTCAGGATATATACTGAGAGATACTCACTTCAGGATATATATTGAGGGATACTCAGTTCAGGATAAATACTGAGGGATACTCACCTCAGGATACATACTGAGGGATACGCACTTCAGGATATATACTGAGGGATACTCACATCAGGATATATACTGAGGGATACTCACCTCAGTATATATACAGATGGATACTCACCTCAGGACATATACTGAGGGATACTCACCACAGGATATATACTGAGAGATACTCACCTCAGGATATATACTGAGGGATACTCACATCAGGATATATACTGAGGGACACTCACTTCGGGATATATACTGAGGGATACTCACCTCAGTATATATACAGAGGGATACTCACCATAGGACATATACTGAGGGATACTCACCACAGGATATATACTGAGAGATACTCACCTCAGGATATATACTGAGGGATACTCACCTCAGGATATATACTGAGAGCTACTCACATCAGGATATATACTGAGGGATACTCACTTCAGAATATACACTGAAGGATGCTCACCTCAGGATATATACTGAGTGATACTCACTTCAGTTATAAACTGAGGAGATACTCACTATCAGATATATACTGAGAGACACCTTCACTTCAGAAAATATACTGAAGGATACTCACCTCAGGATATATACTGAGATACTCACCTCAGATATATACGAAGATACTCAACTCAGGATATATGCATGAGGGATACTCACCACAGACATATACATGAGGGATAACTGCCTCAGGATATATAACTGAGAGACACTCACCTCAGGATAAATACTGAGATACTCAATTCAGGATATATATTGAAGGATGCTCACCTCAGGATATATACTGGAAAGATACTCACCCAGATATAACTGAGGGATACTCACCTCAGGATATATACTGAGGGACATACTCACGGTTCATGACATGTACTGAGAGATACTCACCTCAGATATAAACTGAAGGATACTCACCTCAGATATATACCGAGGATACTCACACCTCAGGATATTTACTGAGGGATACACAACTCAGGATATATACAGAGGGATACTCACCTCAGGATATATACTGAGGGATACTCACCTCAGGATATATACTGAGGTAAACCCACCTCAGATATATACTAGGGATAACCACCACAGGATACATATTGAGGATAAAAAAAAAAAAAACTCCACCTCGCAATATATCCATGAGAGATACTCACCTCAGGTAGATATAGTGTAGAGATACTCAAATCAGGATATATACTGAGGGAAACTCCACCTCAGGATTTTATACTGAAATACCTCCCCTCAGGATATATACTGAGGGATAACTCACCTCAGGATACATAATGAGGGACTCTCACCTCAGGATATAACCGAGAATACTCGACCTCGGATATAACTGAAGATACTCACCTCAGATATATACTGAGAGATACTCAACCTCAGGATATATACTGAATAGATACTCCACCTCAGGATATATACTGAGAGATACTCCACCTCAGGATATATACAGAGAGATACTCACCTCAGATATGTACAGAGGGGTACTCTCATCTCAGTATGTATACCGAGAAGATAACTCACCACAGAATATACACTGAGGGGTACTCAACTCAGGATATATACTGAGAGATATTCACCTCAAGATATATACTGAGAGATACTCACCTCAGGATAAATTACTGAGAGTTACTCACCCTTCATGACATAATACTGAGGGATACTCACCACAGGATATATACTGATAGATACTCCCCTCAGATAACTATCTCACTGAGAGATACTCATTCTCAGATATATATTGCGATAGAGATACTCACCTCAGGATGTATACTGAGATACTCATCTCAGGATACATACTGAGGGATACTCACCTCACGATATATACTGAGGGATACTCACCTCAGGATATATACTGAGGGACACTCACGTCAGGATATATGCTGAGGGAACTCACCTCAGGAATATACTGAGGATACTCACTCAGATATATACAGAGAGATACTCACCTCAGGACACATACTGAGGGATACTCAGCTTCAGGATATATACTGAGGGATACTCCCCCTCACTGATATATACTGAGAGGGATTACTCACCTTAGGATACATATTAAGGGATACTCACCTAAGGATATTTACTGAGGGATACTCACCTCAGGATATATACTGAGGGATACTCACTTCAGGATATATACTGAGAGTTACTCACCTCAGGATATATACTGAGAGATACTCACCTCAGGATATATACTGAGGGATACTCACCTAAGGATATATGCTGAGGTATACTGCACCTCAGGATATTATACTGGAGGGATGCTATCCAGGATACATACTGAGGGATACTCATCTCAGGATATATACTGAGAGATACTCACCTCAGGATATATACCGACTGATACTCACTTCAGGATATACTGAGGGATACTCACCTCAGGATATATACTGAGAGATACTCACCTCAGAATATATACTGAGAGATACTCACCTCAGGACATATACTGAGATACTCACCTCAGAATGTATACTGAGGGATACTCACCTCAAGATATATACAGAGAGATACTCACCTCAGGATATATGCTGAGGGATACTCACCACACCCCAAGGCAAATACCGAGGGATACTCACTTCAGGATATATACTGAGAGATACTCACTTCAGGATGTACACTGAGGGATACTCACCTCAGGATACTGAGGGATACTCACCTCAGGATAAATACTGAGGGATACTCACCTCAGGATATATACTGAGAGCTACTCACATCAGGATATATACTGAGGGATACTCACTTCAGGATATACACTGAGGGATGCTCACCTCAGGATATATACTGAGGGATACTCACTTCAGGTTATATACTGAGGGATACTCACCTCAGGATATGTACTGAGAGACACTCACTTCAGAAAATATACTGAAGGATACTCACCTCAGGATATATACTGAGATACTCACCTCAGGATATATACTGAGATACTCAACTCAGGATATATGCTGAGGGATACTCACCTCAGGACATATACTGAGGGATACTCACCTCAGGATATATACTGAGAGACACTCACCTCAGGATAAATACAGATACTCACCGTCAGGATATAAACTGAGGATCTCACCTCAGGATATTAATGAAAATACTACACCTCAGGATATATACTGAAAGATACTCACCTCAGGATATATACTGAGGGATACTCACTTCATGACATGTACTGAGAGATACTCACCTCAGGATATATACGAACATCAATACTCACCTCAGGCTATATACTGAAGAGATACTCCACCTCAGGATATTTACTGAGGGATACTCAACTAGGATATTTACAGAGGGATACTCACCTCAGGATATATACTGAGGAATACTCAACTCAGGATATATACTGAGAGATACTCACCTCAGGATATATACTGAGAGATACTCACCTCAGGATATATACTGAGAGACACTCTCCTCAGGATATATACTGAGAGATACTCAACTCAGGACATATACTGAGAGATACTCACCTCAGTATATGTACTGAGGGGTACTCATCTCAGGATATATACTGAGAGATATTCACCTCAGGATATATACTGAGGGATACTCAACTCAGGATATATACTGAGAGATATTCACCTCAAGATATATACTGAGAGATATCTCACCTCAGGACATATACTGAGGGATACTCACCTCAGGATATATACTGAGATACTCCCCTCAGGATATATACTGAGAGATACTCATCTCAGGATATATTGAGATGTACTCACCTCAGGATGTATACTGAGATACTCACCCCTTGATATACACTGAGGGATACTCACCTCAGGATATATACTGAGGGATACTCACCTCAGGATATATACTGAGAGATACTCACTTCAGGATATATACTGAGACACTCACCTCAGGATATGTACTGAGGATACCACCGATGATATATACTGAGGATACTCCACCTCTAAATTATAGCTGAGAATACTCGCACCTCAGGATATATACTGAGGATACTCACTTTCAGATATATAACTGAGAGATACTCACGCTCCAGGATATATACTGAGGGATACTCACTCAGGATATATACTGAGGGATACTACTCCCCTCAGAAATTTACTGAGGGATAATCACCTTAGGATAACATATTGAGGGATACTCACCTCAGGATATATATGAGGGAATACCGTCAACTCCAGGATATATACTGAGAGATACTCACACATCATGGTATATACTGAGGGATACCACCTCAGGATATAACATGAAACAGATACTCACCCTCAGGATATATACTGGAGAAGTTACTCAACTCAGGTTATATACTGAGGGATATCTCATCCCTCAGGATATAACACTGAAAGGATACTCACCTCCAGGATATATACAGAAAGATACTCACATCAGGATATATACTGAGATACTCACCAAAATAAATTTGGGGTACCCACCTCAGGTATAACTGAGGTATAACCCGGGTTTTTTTGGGCTAAAATTTACGGGATATATCGGAAAAATTTGGGGGTTTGAGGGTCCCCTTTGGTTTAAAATAAATTTGGGG
>NC_069431.1:35972797-36088695 GCF_026875155.1 Cherax quadricarinatus
AAAGAAAAACTTTCCCATCATTCACTCCATCACTGTCTTGCCAGAAGGGTGCTTTACACTACAGTTTTTAAACTGCAACATTAACACCCCTCCTTCAGAGTGCAGGCACTGTACTTCCCATCTCCAGGACTCAAGTCCGGCCTGCCGGTTTCCCTGAATCCCTTCATAAATGTTACTTTGCTCACACTCCAACAGCACGTCAAGTATTAAAAACCATTTGTCTCCATTCACTCCTATCAAACACGCTCATGCATGCCTGCTGGAAGTCCAAGCCCCTCGCACACAAAACCTCCTTTACCCCTCCCTCCAACCCTTCCTAGGCCGACCCTACCCCGCCTTCCTTCCACTACAGACTGATACACTCTTGAAGTTATTCTGTTTCGCTCATTCTCTCTACATGTCCGAACCACCTCAACAACCCTTCCTCAGCCCTCTGGACAACAGTTTTGGTAATCCCGCACCTCCTCCTAACTTCCAAACTACGAATTCTCTGCATTATATTCACACCACACATTGCCCTCAGACATGACATCTCCACTGCCTCCAGCCTTCTCCTCGCTGCAACATTCATCACCCATGCTTCACACCCATATAAGAGCGTTGGTAAAACTATACTCTCATACATTCCCCTCTTTGCCTCCAAGGACAAAGTTCTCTGTCTCCACAGACTCCTAAGTGCACCACTCACTCTTTTTCCCTCATCAATTCTATGATTCACCTCATCTTTCATAGACCCATCCGCTGACACGTCCACTCCCAAATATCTGAATACGTTCACCTCCTCCATACTCTCTCCCTCCAATCTGATATTCAATCTTTCATCACCTAATCTTTTTGTTATCCTCATAACCTTACTCTTTCCTGTATTCACCTTTAATTTTCTTCTTTTGCACACCCTACCAAATTCATCCACCAATCTCTGCAGCTTCTCTTCAGAATCTCCCAAGAGCACAGTGTCATCAGCAAAGAGCAGCAGTGACAACTCCCACCCTGTGTGTGATTCTTTATCTTTTAACTCTACGCCTCTTGCCAAGACCCTAGCATTTACTTCTCTTACAACCCCATCTATAAATATATTAAACAACCACGGTGACATCACACATCCTTGTCTAAGGCCTACTTTACTGGGAAAAAATTTCCCTCTTTTCTACATACTCTAACTTGAGCCTCACTATCCTCGTAAAAACTCTTCACTGCTTTCAGTAACCTACCTCCTACACCATACACTTGCAACATCTGCCACATTGCCCCCCTATCCACCCTGTCATACGCCTTTTCCAAATCCATAAATGCCACAAAGACCTCTTTAGCCTTATCTAAAAAACTGTTCACTTATATGTTTCACTGTAAACACCTGGTCCACACACCCCCTACCCTTTCCTAAAGCCTCCTTGTTCATCTGCTATCCTATTCTCCGTCTTACTCTTAATTCTTTCATATTATAACTCTACCATACACTTTACCAGGTACACTCAACAGACTTATCCCCCTATAATTTTTGCACTCTCTTTTATCCCCTTTGCCTTTATACAAAGGAACTATGCATGCTCTCTGCCAATCCCTAGGTACCTTACCCTCTTCCATACATTTATTAAATAATTGCACCAACCACTCCAATACTATATCCCCACCTGCTTTTAACATTTCTATCTTTATCCCATCAATCCCGGCTGCCTTACCCCCTTTCATTTTACCTACTGCCTCACGAACTTCCCCCACACTCACAACTGGCTCTTCCTCACTCCTACAAGATGTTATTCCTCCTTGCCCTATACACGAAATCACAGCTTCCCTATCTTCATCATGTACTGTTATCGGCCATAATTAGGGACGTCTACGGGATACTGAACGATGAATTGTACGGTGTCGCCCTTAATGGAATGACAAGGGTTTTTGTGAAGTTTACAAGAGCCGGCTTTTACACCAGGATTGTGGATGAATTTCAGGAAAGGAGGATGAGTGTGAACTCAACACTAGAGGTGTGTCTACATGATGTTTCAAAATATTACATGTGGGTAAAGGTACGTAATGTACCCTTCGAGGCAACGTCCTATGGCATTCAGGAAGCCTTAAGCAATTATGGAACTGTTCATACGGCTAGTATGGGGGTGTGGAGGGATGGGCCATTTGAAGGGCTGCCCAAGGGGTCCTGCACCCTGAAGATGTCATTGAGGCGGCCAATACCCTCGTATGTTACGCTGACAGGCTATAGAACACAGGTATTTGTCCACTATGCGGGGCAGAGGAAAACTTGCCGATTATGTGATTCTTATGAGCATATGTCAGCACAGTGTCCTCGAAGGCAAGCCCCTAGGATGGCGTTGTCATGGATGGTGGAACAGCAACCGTGCAACGTGGATGTGGAGTTGGGGGTTGTGGATGGACAGAAGACGAATCTCTGGAGTGAGGAGGTGGACAAGGTGGAAGAGGTGATGGGGACGTGTGTTACCCTCCCGGAGGTGACAGGGGAGAGGCCCCCATCGCCTGAGGGAAGGGTGGACATGGAAGAGTCTACCCAGGAGAGGATGTTGGAAGCAGTGCTGCAGGAGTTCTTGGACGAGCCAGAGGCCGGGGAGGATGGACCCGAGAAGTTAAGTGAGGTGCAGCTGATGGATGAGCAGCAGGGACAGGTGGAGGGTTCGAGGAATGACAGAGAGGACAGGGAAGTGGTGGTGGAACTCCATCAGGAGGACTCGCAGGAAGTAGATATGTGTGTGAGTGAGAGCTCATGCAAACGAACTGCGGGTGCCTTGGACCTCAATGAGGTTTTAACACCTGGGCAGAGACCTGGGAAGAAGTCATGGGTAGCTGTGGTGGAGAAGGCAAGCAGGGGAGGGGGTGTACCGGGGAAGCTCAGTGGGGGAGGGCAAGGAGGGGTTGGTGGACAGGTTAGGAAAAATGATAAAAATGGTACAGGTACTATGAAAGGTGAATTGAGTAAGACACAGCGGCATAGGGGTAAGCCACCTTTTCTGGGAAGTTCAAGTGTGTCACAATAAATGTAAATGGTCTTAAATCTAAGGTAAAAAGGGTTTGGTTAGAATGGTTTTTACAAAGGTTTGATGTAGATGTATGTTTTTTGCAGGAGCATAACCATAGGTTAGGGTATGAATTGCGTTTGCTGGGTTATAACCTATTTGTCAGTAATGCTTTGCAATTAAAAGGAGGGGTGGCAGTGGCTGTAAAGGAGACCAGCCCATTGCGTGTCATGGGTTGGGAGGAGGGGGAGGGGGGAGGGTCGTAAGGGTAGATGGGCACTGGGGGGGGGGAGAGTATGTTTCATTGGTGTTTATATGCTGGGATGCAACAATGTTAGAGTGAAAGTTGATTTTGTTCGTGATGTTTTGATGTATTATTTGCGGGGTTTGCCTTCCATAACTGTACTTGGGGGTGATTGGAACTGTGTGATTAGGTATGGGGATGTCTCACCGAGGGGGGTGGGATGTGTCTTGGGTGCTCTAAGGGATGTGTTAAGGGATGTAGGAGTTGTAGATGTGGTGGGGAGGGGGGAGTATGGGGTGGAGCACACATTCATTCGTGGGAATTATGAGGCGAGGTTAGATAGGATATATGTGATTCAGGGGATTGGTGTGGAGAGAGTGAGGGCTTTCGATGTCGGTTTTTCGGATCACAGGGCGGTGATAGCTGATCTGCGGGTGGATGGTATAGTACGCATATATGCTGGGTATTGGAAATTGAATGTGAGGCTTCTGCAGGATGGGGATGAAGGCTCTTCCTTTGAGGAATGGTAGAGACATTTCTGGGATGGTAGAGATGGTGAGATGGATTTGCTTGACTGGTGGGAGATGCGGGCTAAGACAGGAATCGCAGAGTTTTTCAGGATACGTGGAAGGGAACAGGCATGGTGGTTTGCAAAACTACCTGGAGGGACAGCTGAATGCTGTTTACGACGGGGGGGTAGGGAAGGTATGCGAGGGGATGTGGATGGTTTAAGGAGTAGGATTGAAGAGTTACATAATGAAAGGTTTAACACGATTAGAGTTAGGGCAGGGTTAGAGGAGGTGTTAAAGGGTGATCGACCATCAGGTTATGTCCTGAGAAAATTTAGGGAAAGGTAGATGGTGACTACCATAGCGCATCTAGTGGTCGCTGATGGGGGGGTTATGTGGTGGGTAAGGTCTTACCGATACTGATGACATTAACGTTTATGCTGATTATTGGTTTAGAGAGAAATGGAGGAGGAACACGGAAGTTGCCAGTGAGGAGGTATTTGGAGTTATGCAGAATACTATTGTATTGGGACAACAGGAACAGGAAATGCTGGAGGGTAGTATTAGTGAGGAGGAGGTGGGGGAAGCGGTTTATGGGATGAGTCAGGGTAAGACGCTGGGCATTGATGGAATACCGAATGATTTTTATAGAGTTTATTGGGAATGCATTAGGTATGGTTTAGTGGAGCTCTTGAATTATATGTGGAGCAGTGGGAGGATGGGGAAGACACAGAAAACCGGGATCGTTGTGTTGGTGCCAAAGAAGAAGGAAGGGAAAGTACTGAGTGATTATAGAGCGATATCCTTAATGTGTGCAGATTATAAAATTTATGCTAAAATTCTGAGCAATAGACTGAAGAAGGTTCTAGGATCAGTGATACATGGGGGACAGATTGGCATCCTGGGAAGAAGTATGAGGGACGGGCATAGTCACATAAGGGATTTTATTGAGAGCTGCACCGGAGGGGGAATACTCGGTTTAGATTGGGCTAATGCATATGATTGTGTGAATAGGGATTTCTTAAAAGTTTGTTTGGAAAAGTTGGGTTTGGGGGGGAGAGTGGTGAGATGGGTGCAAACCTTGTATGAGAGAGCGGTTATTAGGGTAAAGGTTAATGGTAAGTTGGGGGACCCAGTAATGATGGAGAGAGGTTTGAGGCAGGGTTGTCCATTCTCTCAGTTATTGTTTGCCTGCATACAGAATCCATTTTATGGGCTAGTGGATGAGGTGATGAATGGACAGGGGATAATGGGGGGTGGGCGGGGGGGGTATTGTTGGGTATGAAGATGATACTACAGTGCTGGTAATACATGAGGAAGATCTAAGGAAAGTTGGTGGATTCATTCAGATATTTGGGGACGCTACGGGTATGAGAGTTAATTTAATGAAGTCGAGACTATTAGAGGTGGGGGATTGGATAGGCGGGAGCTTGGGGGAGGGGTTGGGATGGTCAGTAGTGGACAGAATTAGGGTTTGTGGAGTATGGTACATGGCGGAAGTGCAGGATAGTAGGAAGATAGATTCGGAATTAGTTACGAGCAGGGTTTTGGGTAGGCTTGGAGGCTTAAGGGCTAGGGACGTAACATTACAGCAGAGAGTTTTAGTGGTCAACTCTCTGGTTTACAGTAATGTGTGGGGAGTGGCTGAGGTGTTCCCTTTAAGAGCACAGGATATTGCGGAAATCCAGAGGAAGGTTCTAAGGTATGTGTGGGGGTTTGGGAGGGAATGGTTGCACAAGGACGTGGAGATGACGGATGTGAGACGTGGGGGTCTTGGCCTGATGGCATTGGGTCATAGAGTAATGGCTTTATATATTAAACAAAGATATATCCGGACTGGGGGGAACCGGGAAGTCAGGGTAGGTAGGGTAATGGAGGATGCACGAAGATGGTGGTGTGGAAGGGATTTGAGGTATTGTGAAGACATGTTGAGGGTTTTATTGAATGTAGAACAGGTGTCCAAATTAATGATCAAACGGATGGTGGGTGCTGTGGTGGGTACGGGTGTCTTACAAGGGCTTGCTGTATATCCAACATGTGACTGGATGAGCATATGGAGGAAGTTTGGCTTGCTTAGAATACCAGCGGGGTTATGGGAGTTAGTACATTGTTTTCTAATGGGAATTTTGGCCTCTAGGGATGTGTTGTGTAAAATGAGTCTTGTAAGAGAGGACTCATGCTTGCACTGTTCGCATCGCTATTGGACCATGCGGACGTGCTGCGCAGTAGCTCCTGATTGAGTTGGCTTTTGCGCAGTGTTGACGTGTACTTAGTTCTGTGAAGACCTGTTTGCGCGCTCTTTACGAATTGAAGTAAGATGCCCTCCATCGAGCAACTTTACCAACAGCTTAAGGAAGAATTGAGGTTGGCGAAGGTGGAGATTCGGCGACTGACCGAGGAAAACAAGAAGATTTGTAGTAGTCCTCCTGTTTTGAGTCCTCAGGTCAAGAAGGGAAACTGGTCAGTGGCTGGACAGCAGGGAACGAAGTTGACGATCAAGAAGACGAATGGAAAGGTAGAAACGATGAAGAAGAAAGAGACTGCCGTGGAAACTGTTGTGGAAACATCTAATACATTCTCAGTGCTACCCGACGAATGTGAGTCGACTACTAGGAACATCACGACGAACGACACCAAGGAAGGTAAGAATATTGTTGTTGTTGGGGATAGCCAAATTAGGTATATGGATAGGGCGTTGTGCTTGAAGGACAGGAGTAGGAGACAGAGAGTTTGCTTTCCTGGGGCTGGGATGGAGGATATTGTTAGCCGTCTGGATGACATTATGAGAGGTAATGGGAGCAATCCTATTATCTGTCTCAGTGCTGGAGGCAACGATGTTGGCAGACGTAGGAGTGAAGACCTGATTAGCAGGTATAGGTCAGCAATAGAAATAATTAGGAGTAAGGGTGGGAACCCTGTCATATGTGGTATTTTGCCAAGGAGAGGAGTTGGAAATGAATGGTTGTCCAGGGCAATTGGTGTCAATTGCTGGCTGGACAAATATTGTAAGGAAAATGCGGTAACATTCATTGACAACTGGGACCTCTTCTATGGCAGAAATGACATGTATGCCAGGGATGGGTTCACTTATCTAGGTCTGGGGTGGTAGCACTGGCAACTGCAGTGGAGGGAGCAGTTAGGACTTTAAACTAGGAATAGTTAGTGGTATGGGTTTTGGCAGGAAAACAGTGAAGTCCCAGTGTAGTAATATTACGAGTTCTAGGGGAACTAGTAATAAGCAGAACGAGGTAGATATTGAAAAGCCAGGGACTTTGGGTGATAAGGACAGTAATAGTTATAGTAGAAAAACAGAAATGAGCAGGAAGGGTAAAGAGAAAGGAGAGTCTTTCAATGTTTATTATGCTAATTGCCGTAGTGCTAGGAATAAGATTGACGACTTGAGATTAGTTGCTAGTGCAGGTAACATTGATGTATTTGCCTTAACTGAGACTTGGTTTAATTCAAAAAGTCGGAACATGCCTGCGGAATGTCATATTCAGGGTTTTAAATTGTTCCAAGTAGATAGAAGTATCGGGAAGGGGGGTGAGGTGGCATTATATGTCCGAGATCGCTTGAACTGTTGCATAAAAACGGGTATTAAGTCTGAAGTAACACACACAGAGTCTGTTTGGATAGAATTTTCAGAGGGGCATGAAAAACTGATTTTAGGAGTGATATACCGTCCCCCAAACTTAGATAGGGACCAAGGGAGACTACTATGGGAGGAAATTGTTAAGGCCACAAGGCACGATAATGTAGTAATTCTAGGAGACTTTAACTTTAGTCATATTGATTGGAATTTCTTGACTGGGAATTTAGAATCATACGACTTCTTAGAAGTAGTTCAGGATTGTTTTTTGAAGCAGTTGTGACAGAACCTACAAGGGGAAATAACCTGCTTGACTTAGTTATGGCAAACAATGAATCCCTTGTTAATAATTTAGAAATTTCAGAGGAACTAGGTGCTAGCGACCACAAATCAATTACATTTAGCATTGAATGGAAGTACGATAGTAGCGATAACTCAGTAACAGTCCCAGATTTTCGCTTAGCAGATTACGATGGGCTTAGAGAACACTTTCATTTGTTGACTGGGGTAACGAAGTGAGCTATCAATATGACAGTTTTCTGAACACTATACATGCTGCTCAAAGAACGTTTATCCCATATAAAGAAATTAGATCAAATAGAAATGACCCAAAATGGATGAATAATAGGCTCAAATATCTACTAGGGCATAAGAAAGGAATTTATAGGCGTATCAAAAGAGGTGAGGGTCATCTTATGAATCAGTATATTGACATTAAGAGGGACATTAAAAAGGGGATAAGAAAAGCTAAAAGGGACTATGAAATTAAAGATGCTAGGGATTCTAAAACTAACCCAAAAGTTTTTTCCAGGTCTATAGAACAAAAGTTAGAGATAAGATAGGTCCCCTTAAAATTAACTATGGGCACCTTACTGACAAAGAGAATGAAATGTGCTCGATTTTTAATAATTATTTTCTCTCAGTTTTTACACAGGAAGACACTAACAATATTCCAGTAATTAATTTTTATAGTGGGCTAGAAGAAGATAAATTATGTAACATCACAGTCACTAGTGAAATGGTTGTGAAGCAGATAGACAGACTGAAGCAAAATAAGTCGCAGGGTCCTGATGAGGTTTTTTCAAGAGTTCTTAAGGAATGCAAAAATGAAACTCTGTGAACCATTAACTAATATTTTTAATTTATCTCTTCAAACAGGTGTAGTGTCTGATATGTGGAAGATGGCTAATGTAATTCCTATTTTTAAAACAGGGGACAAGTCGTTACCGTCAAATTACCGCCCAATAAGCCTGACCTCAATTGTAGGCAAATTACTAGAGTCAATTATAGCTGAGATTATAAGAAGCCATCTCGATAAGCATAGCTTGATTAATGATACTCAGCATCCCAAATTTCAGTGAGAAATTAAAGTCACTAATAACAAACAGACAAATGAATAAGCACCACCTTCTCTTAGCTGGAGACTTCAACATCAACCTTGGCTTACTAGATGATCAGCCTGTAACTGATTTCATCAACAATATGAACAACACACTTCTCATTCCAACAATAACTAAACCAACCAGGCTCACTGAGACAAGTGCAACCATAATAGACCACATATGGACCAATATACTAGCCCCCCTTAAATCAGGAATAATCACAGATAGCACTACTGACCACTACCCTACCTTCCTCCTGACAAACATTAGTAAACCACCACTTGAATACAACAAAGTCTCGTTTAGACTCCATGACAAGGCCTCAATAAGGAAGTTCACAGCTGACCTAGAGACTGTTGACTGGCCTACAGAATTCTCCAAGGCCAATGGTACTGATGACTGGACAGACATTTTTCTTAACAAATTACTTAGACTATACAACAAACATTGTCCTATAAAAACGAAACAGATCACAAACAAACGGCTTGGTTGCCCATGGCTAACCAGCACCATTCTGAAATCCATTGACAAGAAACACCAATATGAAAAGCAATAAAGACAGGGCTTAATACACAAAGATATTCTTAAACACTATTCATCACTTCTCACCAAAGTAATAAAGAAAGCCAAACAACTATACTACTCCAGTAGATTCACAGACACTAGAGGAGATATAAAAAAGACCTGGAAAACACTCTCTCAGATTCTAGGGACCCACAAACTGAAAAAAAACAAGAATATTGTCCTAACTAAACCTAATGAAACACCACTACATCCCACTGACACAGCTTACAAGATAAACGACTTCTTCTCAACCATAGGATCTAATCTCGCCAATAAAATCCCACATACCAATGCACATGCCGGGGACTACCTAGATGGGAATTTCCCAAATTCCTTCTATCTTGCACCAACTGAGCCCTCAGAAGTCACCGAGATTATAAAGTCACTTAAAAATAACTCAGGGAATCTGTCTCATGTCCCACCATTATTGTACAAGCGAGCGGCCCATATCCTTTCTCATGCTATTTCATTACTTTTTAACAAGTCACTAGAAACTAGCACCTTCCCGAAACTACTCAAGATGGCAAGGATTACACCAATACATAAAGGTGGTGACCCTACAGATTTAAACAACTATAGGCCAATATCAAACTTACCATTGCTATCCAAAATCTTTGAGAAACTCGTGCACAGGAGACTATGTTCATTTATAACAGCACAAAACATACTCAACCCCTGCCAATTTGGATTCAGGAAAAATAGAAGCACTAATGATGCAATCATAAAAATGCTAGATCTGCTTTACACAGCATTAGAAAATAAGGAATATCCAATAGGAATTTTTATTGACCTAAGAAAAGCTTTTGACACAGTAGACCACGGCATCCTACTCCACAAACTTGACCATTACGGTATAAGAGGCCATGCGCTTGCTTATTTCAAATCGTACCTTACTAATAGGTATCAGTATGTCACCATTAAAGACACAGCATCAACAACACGGCCACTTGATACTGGAGTTCTGCAGGGAAGTGTCCTTGGTCCCCTGCTCTTCCTCATATACATCAATGATCTTCCAAACGTATCCCAACACCTGAAACCCATTCTCTTTGCTGACGACACGACTTATGTCATCTCTCACCCTAATCTTGCCACCCTCAACACCATTGTTAATGAGGAGCTGATCAAAATATCGACTTGGATGACAGCCAGTAAGCTTACGCTTAACACTGACAAAACCTACTATATTATGTTTGGTAGTCAGAGGCAGGAGATGCACAAATTAACATTAAGATCGACAACACTCGAATTACCAGACATAATGAGGGCAAATTCCTAGGCCTATTCCTTGACAACAACCTGAATTTCAGCACCCATATCCAACACATAACCAAAAAAGTATCCAAAACGGTTGGGATCCTCTCCAAGATACGATACTACGTGCCGCAAAATGCCCTTCTCACACTATACCACTCACTTATTTATCCATACCTCACCTATGCTATTTGTGCTTGGGGATCAACTGCAGCAACACACCTAAAACCAATAATAACCCAACAAAAAGCTGCAGTAAGAATAATCACTAAATTCCATCCCTGGCAACCCCCCCCCACTCTTCATAGATCTAAACTTACTCCCTGTTCAGTACATCCACACTTACTATTGTGCAATCTACATCTACAGGACCTTAAACTACAATATCAACCTTGACCTAAAACGCTTTCTTGATAGTTGTGACAGAACCCACAGGCATAACACCAGACACAAACATCTCTACGACATTCCCCGTGTCCAACTAAACCTTTACAAAAATTCAATGTATGTCAAAAACCCTAAAATCTGGAACACCCTACCTGAGAACTCTAGAACTGCAGACACATTCATCACCTTCAAAACTACCATTAGAAAACATCTTATCTCCCTGATACACCCCATCAACTAACTACACGAATACCACCTGGTGGTTCACACTTACACTCACTCACCCATTTGACCATATACAGAAATATTAATCTCAATCTTAAAATAATGAATCCTATGATACTCCAATACTGAAAATATGTACTGTGCCAAAACAAAAGCATTCACATTGCTAAACTCACAAACTAGTATTTAGTCACTTAGCCATAATACCAACTTACCTCATAATTTGTAATATTTTAAAATAAAGAATTAAACTAAGTCTGCCCGAAATGCCTAGCCATGCTAGGCGTTCTAGTGGTACACTCTGTAATTATTATTTAACTACATGTAAACCACACAATAACCAAATTCTGTAAATTCAACATTGTAATCCTTATAGAGAATAAACTTTGAATTTGAATTTGAATTTGAATTTGAATGGATTCACAAGAGGCCGGTCTTGTCTAACTAATTTATTAACTTTCTTCAGTAAAGCTTTTGAGGCTGTTGACCACGATAAAGAATTTGATATTATTTACTTAGATTTTAGTAAGGCTTTTGATAGAGTTCCGCACCATAGACTGTTAAAGAAAGTGGCCGCTCATGGCATTGGGGGAAAAGTGCTCTCGTGGATCGAGTCATGGCTCACTGACAGGAAGCAGAGTGTCCATAAATCGGGTTAAATCCGATTGGGGATCTGTAACAAGTGGCGTTCCACAGGGATCAGTCTTGGGCCCGTTGTTGTTTATAATATATATCAATGATCTTGATGAGGGAATTACTAGTGATATGAGCAAATTCGCCGATGACACAAAGATAGGTAGGATAATTGATTCAAACGTAGATGTTATGGAACTTCAGGAGGATTTAAACAAACTCTATTCTTGGTCAGAAAAGTGGCAGATGCAGTTCAATGTAGATAAATGCAAGGTTCTGAAGCTTGGGAGTGCCATAACCCTAGTACTTTATAAGTTAAATGATGTAGAACTTAGCCATACAGATTGCGAAGAGGACTTGGGGGTTATGGTGAGCAGCAACCTTAAACCAGACAGCAATGCCTAAGCGTACGTAATAAGGGCAATAGATTACTGGGATTTATATCAAGAAGTGTAAGCAACAGAAGTCCAGAGGTCATACTGCAGCTTTATACATCATTAGTAAGGCCTCACCTAGATTATGCAGCTCAGTTCTGGTCTCCATATTACAGAATGGACATAAATTCGTTAGAAAACATTCAGCGTAGGGTGACTAAATTAATACATAGCATTAGAAATCTTCCTTATGAAGAAAGATTGAAGACTCTTAAGTTACATTCACTTGTTAGACGAAGAATGAGGGGAAACCTGATCGAAGTGTATAAGTGGAAGATAGGTATTAATAAAGGGGATATTAATAAGGTCTTGAGGATGTCTCTCCAAGAGAGAACCCGCAGTAATGGATTTAAATTAGATAAGTTTAGATTTAGAAAGGGCATAGGAAAGTATTGGTTTGGAAATAGGGTAGTAGATGAGTGGAACAGTCTGCCTAGTTGGGTTATTGAGGCTGGGACTTTGGGTAGTTTCAAATTTAGGTTGGATAAGTACATGAGTGGGAGGGGTTGGATTTGAGTGGGACTTTCACATCAGAGCTTATTTCTTGGGTGGCATTGAAAATTGGGTTGGGCAAATGTTTTGTTAGTGGGATGAATTGTAAAGGACCTGCCTAGTATGGGCCAACAGGCCTCCTGCAGTGTTCCTCCTTTCTTATGTTCTTATGTTCACTGTGGGGACACCGAAACGGCTTTTCATGCGGTATTTTTTTGTCCCTCTTTGGAGGGGGTGAGGTTATGGATGGTGAGCGTTATCAGACTTTTTTTTTTTGGGGGGGGGGGGGTGAAATGGCCTTTCCCTTTAAGGGCTTAAATGTTGGATGTAACTGGGGTGCCAGGTGATGTGGGTAGGGCTTTAATGTATGTCATGACGGATTATTTACATGTATCTTGGGGGATGAGGGAGGTTCAGGGGGAAAAGTTGAGAATAAAAACGTTAGCAAACGAGTTTTATAGAAAAGATGTGTAGGAATAGGCAAGTTATGGGGGGCGGTGGGTAATTAGCTTTTCAGAGGGTTACCCGGGAAACTCAATGTGGGGAGCCTCCTCTCATGAACCCAGGGGCGGGCAAAGGGTTGGTCTCCTACCGGGGGATGCATGAGGGTTGGTTGGTTTAGGCTCCTTTGTTGTGTGGATGGTGGGAGGGCTATGAATGGAGTGGGAAGGAGATCCATGATGAATTTGGAAACCTATGGTTATGTTCACTGCATACAGGATAATCTTTAAACCATGATAACTAAATCTTGGGATCTCGGGTTTAGAGCACAATGATGTTAATTTTGCACCCAAGTTTAACTTGATCGTTGTTCAACTTATGTTTGTGAGGTGCTGTGACCCTGCATAGTTGCTTTGTGGTAGAAAATTTTATGCTTTTCGGTATAAAAGTTAGTGGGTGGTTAGCAACAGGAATCCGGTGTTAACTACAGTTTTGGGTTGCATTTAACCCAGGTACATTTCATTGCTGTCAACAAAATTTGAATTGTTGCTTAGGTTAGCTGTGTTTATTCATGAATTCATGATCTTTGTAGTGTCAGGCTTCGTTAATTTTATTATCACATAAATGGCATCTTTCTCTATGTACCTAACCATGTATATGTGTGCGTTGTAATGACATATGAATATTATGATGAATTGTGAGGTATTGGTTAGGAGTGGGCAATTTTAATGTGCAATGCCCTTAATGGGGATTGATTAAGATTCGTCAACCGGTTTTGATCTTTAGTGTTATTGCGGAAAAAATAAGGACGGAACACGTATGAACCTGTATGTCAATGTTTTTAATTATATGACTATTGTATGTGCATGATGAATTTTTATTCCCATGATAATGTTCAGTATTATATCATTGTATTCTGTACTGGTAATGGTATTGATGTCCTACGTGGGACCCAAGGCCATGTACACTTGCTGACATATTAATGTATATTGTTTTTGATGGACGTGCAGTATAAGCCTGAGTAACCATGTAATTAGGAGAGGTGGCGAGAGATAAAAGGAAAAAGGAGGGGGGGGGGGTAGCATGCGCCTGCACGAAGTTGTAAGTGCGGTGAGTCTCTCGGCAATGAGATTATAATTATATGAAAGATTAGGAGCTAATTAATTAATTTTTATTTTATCTTTTAGACTGTTTAAAAAAAAAAGAGTTTTGTAGAGGTTTTTTGTTAGTGATGCGGATGTTGTAGCACTTATATATGACTTCATATTTTGTGATTTGAGTCACTCGTGTATGATATACAAGTATATTGTATACTGAGGGGTTATAAATACAAAATACAAAAATTCGGGGATGAATAGCTACAGAATGTTTGGTGTATTAAATGCTAATATTACAATATAAATTGAGAGGCCAAAGCATTAGTGCACATAGAAAATTTTGTATATACAGTCATATGAGTTAAGGGCATGTAAGTAGGGTAGGATAGTAGTAATTTTTGATGTATGGTATTTGTTAATTATAAGGAATTTTTGTTTTCTTTGTAAATGTTTCATGTTTTGTGAACACGTCAATTGTGTGATATACATGTCTACTGTATCCTGTGTTTTTAAATAAAATATAAAAAAAAAATTACCTATTATTGTTATTCTTATTTAAGGTATTGTAATTTTGGTAGTCCTGTACCATTCATGGTTGTAAATAATGTTTCCTCAAGTGACATGTGTCATAATAATCCTAAATTGAGGATAATTAATGTCATGATTATTCAGGTTGGTGACGGGGTTAGTTTTCAATGTGTGTGTGTGAGTGGGGGGGAGGGATGATGGGTCACCTGTGTTGCAGCACAGGTTTCTTAATAAGGAATATTCATTGTTCGCATCGCTATTGGGCCGTGCGGACAGGCTGCGCAGTAACTCCTGATTCAACTGATTTCTGCGCAGTTTTCACAGACCACTACAAGTTACAAGATGGCGGACCGACAAGGCAGGAGAGTTAACATGGTCTGTGTTGCATTCACACAAGGCTCCCTCAGTGTTTCTACAATGCACACATTAATGCCAAGCATTATACGAGACCTCTACGGCATCCCCAATGAAGAATTATATGGCGTAGCTTTGAATGGGATGTCAAGGATATTTATAAAATTCGTGGATGCCGGCTTCTACAACAAGATTGTGGAAACTTTTCAAGAAAGGAAAATGGTAGTGAATTCGGTGTGGAAGTTTTGTCTACATGACGTGTCGACGTATGTCCCCTGGGTCAAGGTTGGAAATGTGCCTTTCGAGGCGGAGGAGGGTACGATTGTGGGATGTTTTCGGCAGATACGGAACGGTGCATGCAGCGACCAAGGGAGTGTGGAGAGAGGGCCCATACGGGGGGTTTCCCCCGGGGGCTCCTTCACCATCAAGAGGGACGCTCCGCCATTCGATTCCCTCTTATGTACGTCTGGAGAAATATGGGGACCCAGGTGTTTGTTCATTACGCGGGCCAATGGAAGACTTGCAGATATGCAACTCTTTTGAGCTTTATGGCTGCCCAGTGCCCCCGTCGACTGGTTGGCCACCCCTGGGACCAGTCACCTGGGGGCCTATGGGCTGAGGCTTTCGTGACTGAGCCTGGTACCTCCACTGGGCAAGTTCCCAAGCTTTGGAGTGATGAGATGCAACAGGGGGACACGCAGTCTACGATGTGTGCCACCCTGTCTGGGGAAAGATCTACCGTGCCCACGCTTACAGTGGATCCTGTGGGGCCTTTGAGGTTTTGCCACAGGAAAAGTTGCTGGAAGACGTGTGCAGGACCTTCTAGATGGAACAGAACATGGTCCTGTTGTTTCGATGGCGTGTCGTGAGTTAACGACTGAGGAACCCCCCTAACATGGAAATACAGGACAAAACCAAGTTCGTACGGACGCATGAGGTGGGGTGGAGGTTCCCCAGGAGGCTTCGTCCGCGAGGAGAGCATGTGGAGGGGCAGCTCCCGCAAACGTTCGGCAGGAGCGTCGGATATGGAGACGTCTCTTGACACCGGGGACAGCGCCCAGGGAGGAAAATCGTGGGCGAAAGTGGTGACCCGCCTGTCACAGAAGGGATAGTTTCAAGGTCCAGCATAAGGGTAGAGTGCGGGGGGAGGGGGGGTCTCGAGAAGCCGAATGACAAGACAGGCAGTCTAATGTGCGAGTGGGAACGGGAAAAAGACCCAAAAAAAGAGGTAAACCACCTTTTTTGTAAATTCAAGTGTGTTACTATCAATGCCAATGGCTTAAGGACTGAAGTTAAAAAAGTGTGGATGGAGTGGTTTTTGCGTCGTTACGATGTGGATGTGTTTTATGCAAGAACATAATTGTAAATTTGGTAGAAAGTTACGGTTGAAAAAGGCTCCCGAATGTATGTGAGTAATTCTTTTAAAATTAAAGGGAGGGGGGGGCTATAGCGGTGAAGGAGTCCAGCCCTTGGAGCATCTTGGGATGGGAGGAGGGGGGAAAAATGAAAGGGTGGGTAAGGGTGGATGGGTATTGGGGTGAGGTTAGAGTTTGTTTTATCGGAGTTTATATGCCAGCGGACAGTAATTCTAAAGTTAAAATAGACTTTGTGAGGGAGGCCTTAACGTTTCACATCCGGGGTTTCCCTTTTAATTTCGCTCTTAGGTGGGGATTGGAATTGCATTATCCGCCATGGGATGTTGAGCCAGGGGGGGGCGGGGTGCTTCATACTGTCCTAGAAATCTGCTGGGGGATGTAGGGGTTTATGATGTAGTTGGGAGGGGTGGGTAGGGGGTGGAACATACTTTTGTGTGCAGAGGTTATGCGGCCCGACTGGAAAGGATTTATACAACACAAGGAATTCGAGTTGGGCGCGTGCAGACCCTTGATCTGGGGTTTTCTGATCACCGTGCAGTGCTAGCGGACTTGGACTGGGATGGAATGATCAGGGTTTATTCGGGTATTGGAAACTGAATGGGAGGCTCTTGGAGGGGGAAGGGGATGGGTCCGCTTTTCAGGATTGGTGGAAAAATATTTGGGAAACGAGGAGGGCAGATGAATGTTTGTTGGAATGGTGGGAAACACGTGCCAAACCCGGAATAGCGCATTATTATAAGAAGCCGGGAAAGGAGGAAGCAAGATGGAGGTATGGGCTACAAAGCTATTTGGAGGGGGAGCTTAATGGGTTACTATGGTGGAGGGTGGAAGTAGTAGATATGACGACACTGAACATCTTCGTAGTCGATTTGCAGAAATTCACAATGAAAGTTTTTAATGCAAATTCGGGGTCAGAGCAGGTATGGAAGAAGTGCTCTGAGGCGACAAACCTTCAGGTTGTGTCTTGCGCAAGTTCAGGGTCAGACAACAGGCGACGTCCCTCTTGCAATTGGAAGTATGCACGGGTTTGGGTGGTTACCTGCTGGGTCAAGTACTCCTCACCACGGACAGCATGAGTTTTTATGCTGATCTATGGTTTGGGGAAAAGCTACGGCGGGGAGTAGTGGGGGTCCAGGAGGGTGGCCTGGTGGGGAGGGATTTCAGAAAAGTTGTAAGTGACAGGGATAGAACGGAACTAGAAGGTACAATTCGAGTGGAGGAGGTAGAGGAGGCGATATTTAGTATGAGTAAAGGAAAGGCACCAGGTATAGATGGCATTTCGAATGATTTTTATAGGGCGCATTGGGGAAGTAAAAAGCATTAAATAACAAAAAGGCACAATACCGTGACTGGAACGATACACAAATAACCCGCACATAAAAGAGAGAAGCTTACGACGACGTTTCGGTCCGACTTGGACCATTGACAAAGTCACACTAACAGAGGTGGAGCAGGACGGCTATATATAGGCAGGAAGAGGTGGAGGTAGTAGTAGTAGTAGTAGTAGTAGTAGTAGTACAAGAATTGTATATAATACCGACAGGATGAAATGACACATGCACAACACCCGGGCATCCCCACCGTAGACGTTTCGCCATCCAGCCAGCCACTGGATGGACGTTTCGCCATCCAGTGGCTGGCTGGATGGCGAAACGTCTACGGTGGGGATGCCCGGGTGTTGTGCATGTGTCATTTCATCCTGTCGGTATTATATACAATTCTTGTACTACTACTACTACTACTACTACTACTACTACTACCTCCACCTCTTCCTGCCTATATATAGCCGTCCTGCTCCACCTCTGTTAGTGTGACTTTGTCAATGGTCCAAGTCGGACCGAAACGTCGTCGTAAGCTTCTCTCTTTTATGTGCCGGTTATTTGTGTAAAAAGCATTGTTTGGTTGATGTATTGAATTGCATGCTCACGGAGGGGAGGTTAGATATGTCGCAAAGTACGGGGGTAGTTGTGTTGGTGCCCAAAAAGGGAGGGAGGAGGGGTCTGAGTGCATATAGAGCAATATCTCTTATGTGCTCGGACTATAAAATCTTTGCAAAAGTTTTAGGAAATAGAATGAGGAAGGTTATAGGATCGGTTATTCACGAGGGACAGCTAGGCATACCAGGTAGGATCATGAGGGACGGGCATGTATGTATTAGGAAAATTTGGGAGAATGTCAAGGGGGGGGGGTGTCCTCAGGCTTGACTGGCAAAATGCTTACGACTGTGTTGATAGAGATTTATTGAGGCTTATTTTATTGAAACAGGGTTTTGGAGAGGAGATTGTAAGATGGGTTGATACCTTGTATGTCTCGGCTATGATACGCGTTCAGGTAAACGGTAAATTGGGGCAGCCGGTCCGTATGGAACGGGGTTTGAGGCAAGGGTGCCCCCTCTCCCAGCTGCTTTTTGCTTGTATGCAAAACCCCTTTTATGAGCTGGTGGATGGTGGTTTGAGGCGTGGGACGCGGAGCAGTGACCATGCAGCGTGTGTGGTCGGGTACGTAGATGATACCACGATTTTGTTAAAAGGGGAGGAGGATTTGCGGATCGTGGGATGGATTGTTGAGTTTTGTGGGACAGAGTCTGGCATGTGCGTCAATAAAGCAAAATCGAAATTATTGGAAGTGGGTACATGGGTGGGGGGGAGGTTGGGCGAAAAGTATGTGTGGTCAGTCGTGGTGCAACTTAGAATATGTGCTATCATGTACATGACAGATGAGAGGGAGGGCCGGAGGGTGAACTCAGAATTGGTGGTTAATAAGGCTTTAGATCGACTTCGGGGGCTAAGAGCTGGGGATGTATCTTTGCAGCAGAGGACAGTAGTGGTTAATACACTTGTTTATAGTAAAGTATGGGGTGTGGCTGAGGTGTACCCTTTAAGAGATGTGGATATTCAGGAACTGCAGAGAAGGGTTTTACGTTATGTTTGGGGTTTTGGTTAAGCCGGGAGGTTGTCATGACCCATGTTCGCCGTGGGGGTTTAGGTCTCCTGGCTTTGGGGCCACGGGTGAAGGCCCTCTATGTTAAGCAGCGGTTCCTCAGGGCAGGCAGTGAGAAGGGCATCCGGGTGGGTCGGGTAATGATCGACATGCGTAAATGGTGGAGCGGCAGGGGATTAATCGAGTGTGAGGACATGCTACGTTTGTTATTAAAGTTGAGAAATGCGCAACGGATTCGGGTGGGGCAAATGGTCAGCATATGTTGTTGTGGGGAAATTGTACAGGGATTGTCTGTTTTTCCGCTGTATAATTGGGGGGAAATATGGGACGGATTTTGTAAACTTAAGTTGGCACCAAGGGTTCGTGAATTGGTGTACAGGTTTGTCATAGGGATTTTTGCATCAAAATCGGTCTTAAATAGGATGGGTTTGGTAAGGGAGGCGGATTGCTTACGTTGCGGTCTCGAAGAAACAGCTTTTCATGCAGTCTACTTTTGTGATACCTTGGACAAAGTTCGTTCATGGTTGGGGCGGGTTTTCGATTTTCTTAGTGGGGGAACTATCTCAACCTTACGAGCCTTAACAATAGACGTTAGCGGAGTATCAAGTGAGGTACGAAGAGCAATAATGTACGTGGTGGCTGATTTTCTTTATATATCGTGGGGTATGCGGGAAACTGGGGGAACAGTTAGGATCAGGGCAATTGCGGCAGGTATCTACAGAACGTATTGCAGAAATAAACTCATATATGGTAGAAGTTGGGATAATAGTTTTCCTGCAAACTATCGAAGTCTTACTGTTCAAAGGTTGCTGCAACTGGGGATGGGGTTAGGCAATGGGGGGCTGGACTCCCCCCGTGGTAGCACCAAACGGTGGGTTCGGGACTTCAGGGTAGAGGGCGGGTTTTGGGGAGTGATGTGTATGTATTATGAATGGTTCTGTGCGTCTGTGTGTGTATGGTTGTGGCGTTGTGTGGAACTGAGATCTTTGATTAATCCTAATATGGTCATGCATCTTGATAATACAGATAAAAAGCAATATTTCAGTACATGTTCCAGCCTCTGCAAGACTGAACTGGGTCCCGACTATGGCCGGGGCTTGGTAAGTATTTGGGCTTTCCTGGGTTCCCTTTGGGTTTTTTTTAGTTAGTTTAAGGGAACCCTGCGGGTTTCACCGCTAAAAGAAAAACGTTATATTTCCCCTTTAAGGGGAAAGTTCTAAGCGAATTTTGGGTGGGGTTGAAACTTTTGATGAAGGGAAAAAAGTTTTCTTTTTCCAAAGAGTTCGAATGGGTAGTAAGGTCACCTATGGGGGGGGGGGGGGGTTGAAATTTTAAAATGCCAAATTTGTAATTTTTGGGGCATTTAATTCCTTGGGCAGCACGTTTTTGTGGGATATTTTGTTCTGCCCATGAATATCACATGTATTTTTTTTTTGTTATCATTTATGGTGCAATGTCCTGATTTTTCAGTTAAGCCCCTTTACTTTTCACTGCTACAAAAAGGGGTTTTTTTTGGGGGGGTTTTTAAAATTGTTTGAGAAAAAAAATAGGGGGTTTGGGTCGGGTTTGGGGTATCTTGTGTTTCCTCTATGAAATCTACATGAGATCTTAAAAGCTTATGTTTTTTAAAGGCTTTTTGCATATTTTGTTTCCTTTTTAAATATATGCAAAAAAAAAATAAAGAACCCATTTTTCAATTTAAAGGGCCTGTGGGTTTTTCTGTTAATTTTTTATATAACCTAGTACAGTGAGGGGGAACAATTATTATTTATATGAATTTTTTTTGTATATAAATTTTTATTACCATATACCTTTTGAATGCGCAATGCTTAGTTTAAAAATTTTTTTTGTTGTAAAATTTCATACCAATATAAAATAAGACTGTCAGGTTTGGTTTAATTTTTATTTGGTGTTAAAGGGTATGTTCCGGTAGTTCTCTGTTAGTTAATATTTTTTGTTGTTTTAAAAAAATTTTTCGGTTCTTTTTTTAAAATTTTTTTGTTCCCACCATGTATACTGTTTTTTTAAGTCAATTTGTAAAAGTTCGCATGTTTTGGGCCCGTGCGGACGTGCTGCCAGTCGCTCCTGATTGAGTTGGCTTTTGCGCGTTTTCCCTTTTTCATTTGGATCAAAATGGCGGAATGTACAGACGGGAAAAATACTATCTGCATTGAGTGGTTCGTGGTACGTTAAGTGGAGTACGAAACGTCCTTCTCCCCCAACTCATCAGGGTACATATGTATTCCCCAAAAGGGATTTTATGGCGTCGCTCTTAAAGGGTTTTACAAGAACTTCGGAAATTTGTACGAGCCGGCTTTTTACACAAGAAGTAGAGCATTACCAGGAAAAACGATGGGTGAATTCACGATGAATGCCTTTTTTACATAGTCTCTAAGTACTACAAGGGGAAAGGGCGAAATGTCCCCTTTGAGGCCCCGGGATAGGTCTACAGGAGTTTTTTTAGCAGTTAGGGGCAGTGCATTTTGCAACCCTGGGGGGTGGAGGGATGGTCCATATGAAGGGGTGCCAGAGGGGTTTTACCCCTTAAAAAAGTCTTTAACAAGGCCCATACCATCCTTGTTCATGACCGGGCATAAAACCCAGTTTTTGTGTACTAGCGGCAGAGGAAAACATGCTCTGTGTAGCTCTTATGAGCAATGGGAGTCCAGTTCTTAGGGGCGGCTCCTCGGTTTTGGGAAAATCCAATTTTTGATTCACAGCCCCCTGTGATTGGGCCCGGGGTCTGGTGCCTCGGGAGGGGGAGACTGACCCCCTTTGGGGGAGGAGGTCGAACGGGATTGGCGGCGGGGGGAGTGTGTCACTTTCCCGGGGCTCGGGGGGGGGTAAAGGTGACATATGGGATCTTTTATCCGGGGCTTCGACCCGGAGGTTCTTTGGCGATGTGATCAAGGATTTTCTGGTTGGGGGGCCCTGCGCAGAAGGGGGCCCCCATTTTATGGGAGGATGGAGGGTGGGGGGAAACAAAAAGGGGGGAAACTTTATAAGAAAAGGGCTGGAGCGTGGTGGGGGTCGTGGGGGACACCAGGAGGGTTTGCCGTGGTGTTTTGTGTAAGTGGAAGTTCAGGAAAAAGAAAAGGCTCAAGATGACGAGGTCTTACCCCGGGGAGAGGCCGGGGAAGAAATCATGGACAGCGGGGGGTGGAGCCGTACCCCGGGGTGGGTGCGCCTGAGTTCCGTGGGAGGGAGGGGGAGTGACGCACAGGAAAACTCGAGTGGCAAGGGGAAAACGAATGTGAAAAGTGCGTGATAATTTCCGCGGGATGGGGAAAGCTGCCCCTTCTTAATTTGAGTGCAGAATGTTAATGGCTTAAACTGAGTCAAGAAAGTTTGGGGGGAGTGGTTTTTCGGCAGTTTTATGTGACATTTCTTTTTTCAAGAGCATAACACGGTGGATGGATTGCGGGGGAAAGGGTATCGATTATGTTACCATGGTTTGCAATTGAAAGGTGGGTGCTGGGGGTAAAGAAGACCCCCCCCCCTTGGTGTCACGGTTGGGAAAGGGGGGGGGGGGGGAGGGTTCGTGGGTTGGATGGTGTTTGGGTGAGAGTCGAGCTAGTTTCTAGGAGTTTACATGCCACAACTAGAAAAACCAGGGTAAAAGTAGATTTTGTCATGGAGGTATCTGTATCACTTGAAGGTTTGCCTGCTATAAAAAGTAATAGGGTGATTTGGAAATTTTGGGATTCGGGTGGTAGTAAACCCGGGGGGGGGGTTGTGTTGAGTTTTCGAGGGATGTATTTCGAGATATTTGGGGTTGTTGATTGGTGGGGAGGGGGGGTACCTTGAAGCCACGTTCGTCCGTAGGGGATAGAGGCAGATTGGACAATCATATTAATCGGATAGATGTTGTGAGGGGCAAACCTTCGATGTGGGGTTTTTGATAAAGGGCGGTATAGCAGATCTGATTGGGATGGAGGGTTTGGTATTTTTTTGGGGTAGGGAAATTAAATTTAGGCTTTTAAAGGGGGGGGGGAAAAGGGCCCCTTTTTTCAGTGAGGGTGTTGCATTTTTGGGGGTGGGACAGGGAGTAATCTGTTGTTTTGGGGGAAATGCAGGCCAAATTAATACAAATTTTTTTTTAAGGTTAGGGGACGAGAAAGGGGGCGGGGTGGCTTTTGGGTTGAAAAATTATTGGGGGACAGTTGCAAGATGTTATGTGGGGGAGTTGGGAGGAGGGATGACATGGCCAGTCTCGGAGTGAATTTGCGAATTACACAAAAGATAGGTATGATGCAATTAGGGTTAAGCGGGGGGTTTGAGGATGTTTGTGGGGTATAAGCCTCCCGGGGTTTTTTTTATTTTAATTTCGGACCTCAAGGTAACCCCCCTTTCCAATTTTGGGGACAAGCCCCCGGGGGAGGGGGTATCCAAGGGGGCGGGGCCCCCCCATACAGAAAGTATAGTCTCTTGCTGTAGTTGGTTTAGGGGGAAAAAAAGTTTGGGGGGAGGGGGGTTTTTGGGGGGGTATTTTTTTGGGGGGGGGTCCATAGTGTTTTTTAAATGAGCGGTAGAGGGGGTTGGGGGGGTATAAGTGAGGTTTTAGGTGGGGGAGGCAGTTTTCGGGTGAGTAGGGGAAAAAAACCCAGGAAGAAGGTTACCAAATGATTTTTTTAGAGGCATTGGGGGGGTTTTAGGCAATGCTTTGTTGGGTATTGGGTCATATGTTAATATGGGGAATTGGGCCATCGCAAAGTTGGGTTCAAGTTTTCGTGCCAAAAAAGAGGGGGGGAAAAGGGGTTGAGTGCTTCCGGGGCAATATCTTTGATGTTGCAGATTTCAAAGTTTTTGCGAAATTTTGGGTAATAACTGAAGAAGGTCATGGGTCGGTGATACATGGGGGGCAGTTGGGAAAACCCGGGGGGGAATATGCGGGAGATCAGGACTATTAGGGATTTCCTTGGGGTAGTGTAAGGGGGGTTTCTAGGTCTGGATTTGGGGGAAACTTATTTATGTATAGGGATTTTTTGATTTAGAGTATGGTGAGAAGGGGGTTTGGAGGGAGGGTGGTGGGATGGTGAGGATTTTGTATTGATGCATCGATGAGGGTACAGGTAAATGGTAGGTTGGGTAGTCCTGTAACATGGGGGGGGTTTTAAAGGGCAGGGGTGTCCACTCTCCCAAATACTCTTGCATGTATGCAGAATCCTTTCTATGTTCTGGTTGATGGTGGGGTGGGGAAGGATAGGGGAGAGTGGAGGCTTTTGTGGGAATATTGTTGGTTATGTAGATGATACCAAATGTTTTTTCTTATTGAGATAGAAGATTTAAGTAAAGTGGGAAGGGTACTTGAGATTTTTGGGAATGCTACTGGGGAGAGTTTAAAAAGCAGAAATCACGGTTGCTGGAGGTAGGCGCTTGGGTAGGCGGGATCTTGGGGAGGAGGGAGGAGTTTGGTTGGATAACTGTAGAAAGGCTAAAGATTTGTGGGATTTTGTATTTGGCAAAAATGAACAGGAAGCAGGAGGGAAAATTCAGAAGGGAATGGCAGAGATTTTTGAGTAGGCTCGGAGTCTTGGGCCGGGGCAAACCTTGCATCAAAGGGTTTGGGGGTAAACGGATTTTATGTAAGGTGTGGGGAGTGGCGGAAATTTATTCCTTACGAATCGGGATTTTTTGGGAATTAAAAAGGAGTTTTTAAGGTATGTGTGGGGTTTTGGAGGGCGGGGTTTGGGGCAAAGAGTGGTAATGACGCAGTAAGACAGGGAGGATTGGGTTGTGGCTTTAGGGTCTAGGGTAAGGCGCATTGTAAGCAGAGGTATATTGGGGGAGGGGGAAAGGGTTTTGGGGGTGGGGGGGTAAAGGGGGGATTCTGAAAATGGTGGGGGGGGCATGGACTTAGTGGAGTGTGAAGATATTTGATGTTTATGTTAAAGGTTGAAATGTTAAAAAATAAAGGGTAAAACGGTTGGGGGGTGGGGGTCGTCGTCGGGGAATAAAATGCGGGGATGAGTGAAATCCCACATATGATTGGAGGTGATTGGGTGGAATTTAGTAACTAAGAATAAAGGAAGGCGAGGGAATTAGTTATAGATTTTTAGGGGACTTAGCATCGAAAGAGGTTTCTAACGAAGGGGTTTTTGTGAAGAGGCATCTGCGGTTTTTGGGGAATTTGAAACTGTTTTTATGTTATTTTTTGTTCTGCTTTGGGGGGTGGTAAGATTTTGGTTGAAAGGGGGTTTTCCCTTTTTTTGGGGGGGGGTCAATATCCCCCTTAGGGCTTTTTAAAGTTGATATGGGAGGGATCCCAAAGAGGTGGGGGGGGGCTAGAATAGAATATTTGATTTCTTATATGTCCTTGGGGGAAGGGAGGTGAGGGGAAAAATTAGATAAAAGCGTTGGCGGGGGTTTTTTTTAGGCGTGGTGGAACAAAAGTTATATGGGGGAATATTCGTCTCCAACCCTTGAGTAGAGAGGACGGGGTGCTGCTACCCTGGTGTTGACTGGGGGGCAGTAATATTTTCACAAAATGGGGGCAGGCTTGTGCCGGCGGTTTAAAACAGTCTGATTTAATTAACCAGTGGAGCTATCCCAAAGGGGCGCTATGGAGTTACTTCTACCAGCAATTTAAGGGCACCTACGGCGTAGCTACTGAAAATTTGTGGACTTGCCTTTAAGGCACAAAAGGTATTTCTTAAATTTAATTTGGGGGTTGTTGAGGCGTGGGGAACAAGTTTCAGGGAAATGGCCATCCTGGAATCACGCTGTCACGGGGAGGTGCATATGTTTAAATTACTTCATTGGGTGAAGATCAGGAAAGTGCCATTTGAGGCGAATGCATCTGACATAAGGTTCACCATGAGTAAATATGGGACGGTACACACGGTCACTGCAGGAAGGTGGTCAGCTGGTACGTATATGGGGATACCTGAGGGTATGTACTCTGCAAAGATGACGATACAACATCCTATACTATCGTATGTGGTGATGGAAGATTTCAGAACTCAGGTATTTGTGACATATGCAGGGCAACGGCGCACTTGTCGTTTGTGCTGGTCGTATGAACACCTGGCAGCACAATGTGGTAGAGGACGTGGAGACAACGACCTGCAACAACGAAGAAAAGTAGAGGAGAGGAGAGTGGAGCAAGAACAGCCTTTCTCGACACTGCCTCCGCAGAGTGCGTCATGGAGTGAGGAGGTTGAGAGGGCAGAGAAGATGGCAGGTGCTACGAGTGGAGGGGACTCCCCTTCCTTGGACGTGGTTCAGGCACTGGAGGAGATTATCGCGGAAATGAATGATAGCAAGGAGGAAGCATCGATAAGAACGACGCTTGTGGATATTTTGGGCATGGAGCCTTATCAGGAAGAAGGCACGGTCCTGGATCCTGAGACTGCTATGGAGGACGGAGGGGCGAAGATAGTTCGTCCTAAGGTGTGTGACAAGGCTGTCTTGTCGGAGAATACGGTGGAGGTTGAGGTTCATCGTGGTGATGAGCTTGATGACGAGATGCAGGTCGACGGTACGACGCAAAAGCGTGCAGCAGCGCTTTATGATTCAGATGAAGTGCTTACGCCCGCACAACGTTCAGGGAAGAAAACATGGGCGGATGTCAAGCAGAGGGGTTCAAAAGACACTCAGGGACAGGGATCGAGTAAGAGTGCACAAAAAGGGGGGGAGGGATAAGAGTGCAATGAGGCGATCAGGTGACAAAAAGGTTGTGTCAAGAGGGAAACCTTCTTTGTCGGTTTTAGGTGCTTGACATTGAACATCAATGGTTTGAGGTCGCAGAGAAAGTGTGAGTGGTTTAGGGAGTATTTGGAGCATCATGGTGTTGACGTTGTGTTCTTGCAGGAGCATAATTATAGACATGGTTATGAGTTGAAGGTGGAGGGATATAAGGTGTATGTTGAGCATGCAGTCAGATTGAAAGGCGGTGTGGCTATATTGGTAAAGGAAACTATCCCGTTGGTTGTCAGGCATTGTGAAGGGGGGAGGGGAAGGTAATACGTGTGGATGGATTATGGGGTCAGGTACAGATGACGTTGGTGTGTGTGTATGGCCCGGCAGAGGGTGACATACGCGTTAAGAATAAATTTGTGAGGGACGTGCTGGTTTACTACTTGCGTGGATTACCAGGGGTAGCCGTGATAGGAGGTGATTGGAACTGTGTGATAAGGCATAAGGATGTGGAACCGAGGGGGGCGGGGCATTGTATGGGAATATTGGGAGAATTGTTATCAGGGGTGGGTTTGATCGATATCTGTGGGGGGGGGAAGGTAGAGCATACATTTATTAGGCGTCGGTATGCTGTTAGGCTCGATCGTTTGTACGTCCCCAGAAGGGTAGTAATACATAGGGTGAGAGTGTTGGATGTGGTATTTTCTGATCATAGGGGTGTTAATGGTGGATTTGGGTTGGGAGGGGTTGCCACGAAAGGGTAGGGGGTATTGGAAGTTAAATGTAAAGTTGTTGCATGAAGAAGAATATAGACAGTCATTTAAACAGTTTTGGGAGGGGTTGGAGGCAGAAGCGCCTGGGAATGGTGGATCTGGTTAGATGGTGGGACTCGGTGGCGAAATCAGGTATTAAGGATTTTTATGTACGTAGTGGGGGGAAACTTATTAGGTTAAAGTATGGATTTCAATCTTATCTTGAGGGGCAATTGAGAGCTTGCTACGAACGTGGGATGGTTAGTTACCCGGTGGGAGATATTGAGGGATTAAAGGAGAGCATTAGGGATTTGCAAAATGAAAGATTTGATGGTGCACGGGTTTTGGCGGGGTTGGAAAAGGTGTTATGGGGTGATAGGCCATCGGGGTGTGTATTGAGAGGACAGCGTAAGAGGAGAGCGGCGACGGAGATGATGGGATTAACTGTTCATGTGGGGATGGGAGGGTATAGGGAAGGGCAGGTATTGATGTCGACTGAAGGTATGAGTGGATATCTTGATGCATGGTTTAGGTCATATGCACAACATGTGGGTATACGAGATGATGCTTTAAGGGAAATGGGTGGTTATGTGCAATGCGAGCTTGATGGTAGAGATAGGGAGACTTTGGAAGGACAGATTACGGAAGGGGAAATTTGGCAAGCTGTAGCAGGTGCAAGTTTAGGTAAGGCACCGGGTGTAGATGGGTTGCCTAATGATTTTTATGTTAAGAACTGGGAAGTATTGAGGAGATTTTTAGTCAGATTGTTCAATGTAATGAAGGAAGATGGGGCAATGGGTGAGCAGCAAAGGACTGCTGTTGTTGTATTAGTGCCGAAGGGTGGACAGACCACGGTAGAAGATTACCGTGCAATATCGCTTATGTGCAGTGATTGTAAGTTATTTGCAAGGGTATTAGGGAATAGAATCAAACAGGTTTTAGGTAAAGTAATTGATAGAGGACAATATGGCATACCGGGTAGATCAATGTATGAAGGGCATGGAGTTATTAGGAGTTTTATAGAGCATAGGGGGGAGGGGGGAGGGGGTGTTTTGGCTCTGAATGAGAGCTGCTTATGATAGCGTAGAAAGGGATGCATTATGGAGTTTTATGCGTTGGTTGGTTTCGGGAGGGAAATTGTTTCTTGGGCAAAAAAGTTTGTATCTGGGTGCAGTTATGAGAATACAGGTTAATGGACGACTAGGTGATAGCATACAGATGGGAAGGGGTTTGCGACAGGGATGCCCTCTGTCGCAAATTTTGTTTGCATGTCTTCAGGAACCCTTTTATAGGGCAGTTAGGTGGAGTATAGCGAGGGCGAGGGTTGGTTTTGCACGGGAAGGGGAAGCGGGTATAGTGGGTTACGTGGATGATACGACTGTCTTGGTGAGGGATGTGAGGGATTTACATAAGGTAGGAAGGGTGATAGACGCTTTTGGTGAGGCTACGGGGATGAAAATTAATGTAGTAAAGTCCAAGTATTTGGATCTAGGGGATAGAGTACATAATGGTGAGACTGTTGAGGGTGGGTGGCATATGGTAGATCAGTTGTTGATATGTGGGATAGTGTACATGCGGAATGATAGGGATGCACAAGAGGCAAATTCGAGGCGTATCGTGGATGGAGTTTTGAAAAGATTGGGAGGTTTGAGGGCAGAGCAATTAACGTTGCATCAAAGGGTTATAGTCACGAATGTCCTGTTGTATAGCAAGTTATGGCACGTGGTGGCAATATATCCGTTACGACGGTGTGAGGTGCAACGGTTGCAACTGCGGGTAGTCAGATTTATATGGGGATCGGGCTGTGACTGGCTAAGTAGAGGGGTGGTGTCGCTTCCCGTTAGCCAGGGGGGGGGGCTGGGGCTTATACCTCTTGAGAAGCGTATGTTGAGTGTATTTCTGAAAAGGGGGTTTGTGAGGGAGGGGGTGAGCGGGGGGATGCCTTGAAAGACTGCGCATGGATATGCAATGGTGGTGGAGGGGTAGGGATTTAATGTTTGGGGAGGCTATGTTGCGAGTTTTACTGAAGGTAAGGGATCCGAAACAGCTTAAATTGAAGGTTCTTGAGAGGGTAGGGGGTGGGTCTGTGGTGGCGGCAGTTGAGGGGGCATACCCCATGTATGAATGGGATTCTGTATGGAAATGTCTTCAACAACTACGTGTAAAACCAAGTGTCAGGGAGATTATGTTTAGGTTTTTACATGGGATCTTGCCGTCTGGGGTTGTGTTATTTAATAGGAGATTAAGGGAGGGTGGGGAGTGCAAAGCCTGTGGATGTCCGGAAACTATATTTCACGCTGTGTACTTTTGTACTTGTTTAGAAGATGTGAGGGTCTGGCTAAGTAGGGTAGTTAGGTTAGTGGGTGGGGAAGGGTTACAGGTGTTGCGGGTGTTAAGTTTAGATATAGGTGGGTGGAGTCAGCAGGTGGTGAATGCGGTTGCGTATGTGGTTACTGATTTTATTTATATACCTTGGGCAATGAGGGAGGTGGGAGTCCAGGAAAGGATAAGAGTGTTAGGGGCCACGATGTATAGAACAAAGTGCCGCAATAGGGATCTTTATGGGGGAAGATGGGAGACAGCATTTACTGAAGGTTATCATAGATTTAGGTTGAAGGATTTAAGAGATTTAAGTGTAAAGTAAGGGGTTGCGGCGGGCTAGTTTTCTTGAGTATGGAAATGTGTATAGATGTTAGCGTGTGTGGTATGTTTAGTAATATAATAAATAAGCTTCTTTTGTGATGTGAGTTTGGTCTGGGTAGTTGTGTAAGATATATTTTTCACATTGCTTTTAAGAAGGTGTTGAATATAATATGTAAGTAGTGTTTGAGAGGGTACATCTCACAGTATTTGTGTGTTTGATGGTTTGAGGTGACACAAGGCATGACCTAAGTATGTCTGGATTCTTCTTTTGTCCTCAAAGTGTTATACAAAGATAGTACTGTGGTGTATGTGATGTGTATATTTATATGTATTCAACACATGCTTGTTGTATGTTCCCTCTTCGTTACTTTGTTTCAATTGTCATTTCAATGTACTTTGTATAGCATTATACAACGGTATTGTTCTTTGCCATATGAAGTGTTTTTTAGTTCAGGTTATGTTCTAGGTTTTTGTATGTTAAGATGTACTTATAGACTGTCAGCACCCTGATATTTGTTTTTCATGGCTATGTTCTTGACGTAAGTTTTGGCTGTATGGTATACAGATATATCTAGCCAGTTTATAGACGCATTCTTTTTGTGTCTGAGATTTTTGTATACGGGTTTATTGTAACTGTAATGAGTAGGTTTTGAGATCTAAGCTGTTTTCTTTGTATGTTTACTTGTATTTTGGTATATGTAAAGCTGTAATGTTAGGGATAAGTATGTAGATGTTCTAGTAGGATTATGATGTTAGGTTTTGGTTTATTGATTAATGAGAAGGCTGGAAGTAATTGTACATTTTCTCGTATATATTTCTTTTCAATTGTAATGAGTCTTTGTCATATGTCATGTTATATGTAAAATTTATATGTAAGTTAGGTTTGGAGTCATTGAATGTTTATATATGTCAGTTCATGACCCTGTTACTGTGTTTATTTGTAGCTATGTTCTTGCCGTAAGTTATTGTTGTATGTTATACAGCTATATCTTGCCAGTATATAGGTGCAATCCATTTGTTAGTTTATTTTGTGTTGGGTTTCTTATGTCAATGTCCGAACCTTCAGGATTGACATCCATACTGTTTCCTTTTATTTTTATTTTTATGTATTCTGTATTGGTTTTAAATAAAATATAAAAAAAAACACGTAACAAACTTGGAATATTAAACAAACATGTATTTATTTCAATAATGTTTGCAAGAAAAAAAAATTATATGGGGGAAGGTGGGTAACTAGTTTTCCTGAGGGATATCGTGGACTTACTGTTGAACGTCTACTCCGCTTGGTGACGGGGGTGAGAGGCAAGGGTTGGTCTCTTCAGTGGTGTGTCCTCTTGGAGTGATTGGATGCCTGATGAGGAAGGTTGACTGTTTTGCAAGGTGTTTGATGTGGGTAAAGTTCATTTGCAGGGAGCAGTCGGGGGCTCCGGGGTATGTAGACCTTATGAATTTTGTAAAACCACAGAGTTAAAAGTTGTATGTGATTTTCTGTTTTTTTTTCTTTTATTGTTATAAGAACCATTTTATATAGGGGGTTTATATTCATATGTATATGTGAGGATATGTTTTATATATTCGAATCTGATGATAGCTTTATCCTTGTCGTACGTCTTTTTTTTTATCGTATTGAAGGGGTACATTATGAACTATGTACGAGAATACAGAAGTATTTTATGGGGTTTATATATACCCTTCATTTTGTATGGAAGGTCATATTATATATTGAGTGTTAATCGGTAACATTAACTTTGTGTGTGTGTAGGTGTGTTTGTGGGAACCAATGTCTTAGGTATAGTTCTATTATTGGATGTAATATATTTTTAGTTTATTTGGCGACTAGTCGTTTAGCGTTTTATTTCTATGTATAATCCAGTTTGTTCTGTACGAACACATGTGTACATACACGTATGTGTGTTTATGCATGCATATATATATACATATATATATGATTGTAGGACTTATTCCTACATGTTTATAATGACACCGACTGTTTGTTTGGAAGTCGGTATGTTTTTTTTTTTTCCATAAATTGGGTGGGTTATTTCAGTAGAATTTTGTTATATCAATGTGTTAAAATGTATTTTGTTTTTTGTGTGTGTACTGACATTGTCTGCCACGGTTTTTTGATTTGCTAATTGTCGGCTTGTGTTTTTTTTTATTATTATGGTTTATGTGTATGTTGCTTTTAAATAAAATATAAAAAAAAAATTATGTATAACATACATGTATACTGTGTTTTTTAAATAAAAATATAATTTTTTTTTTTTTTTTTTTTTATTTAAAACATTACAATACAAGGTGGAAATTATATTAAAAGGTACACAAAATGAGTTAAATCACAAATTCCCAATTCACCCTTACAAAAATGATTATAACAGACAAAAGTGTTCTGACACCCTAATACCACACACCATATACACCCAGTTATACCAGAGTTATATACATGTGAAGGCTGAAACTTTTGACACAATTTCACCCCCCCCCTCCCGCCAAATATAACCATTCCCAACCTGACTGCATCTTAACTTAACATTAAAGGATACATAGGAATTACACTATCATGAGTGATGCAGTAACATCTTGGACACAAAAATATTAATAACAATTAAATGGGATACCACAATGACACCTCATCCTGGTGAAAGAAAAAACCGCAAAAGTTATTTTTCTAAGAAGGTTGCAACAATGAATGTCAACTCCCAAAGGCAACTTATGTGCAATCTTAGCATGTAAACCCTAGTCATTGCACATAGTATTTAAATAGAACTTTATATTATGAAAACCATCAGAGAATACAAAGGTATAAAGTATAAACCCCAGCCATGTAGCGGCTACACGCAAAAATTCCACATACCTCCCTAACACAGATAAAACAAAACAAAATTTTGTGACAACTGCACCTAAACACAACTCACATCATTTGACTTAAGACTGCTATGTACATAGATAACAACATAATAATATGACTTAAGACTGCTATGTACATAGATAACAACATAATAATACGACTTAAGACTGCTATGTACATAGATAACAACATAATACTACTACTTAAGACTACTATGTACATAGAATAGTGTATAGTCCATGACACAAAAAAAAAAACTGGCCAGCTCCACAGGTGCTAGCACCCTTGGTCCATACATTATTCACTCACGCATCACTCATCCAACACACACGCAAACATTTGTTGTCATCCATTACCAGGGAGGCGACTCTGTTTTCACCCAAGACTTCCCTACCCCAGCAACACTTTCCAATCGTACCCTCCCCTCTCTCGTATATTACAAGTCTAATAAAACCTGTAACGTAAGTTGCCTATATCCCTCTGAAAAATCCCTCACCCACCTCCTCCCATAAATTTCTTTATTTCTACATACCGTTTTATAGAACGTTACTGCTAACACCCTCCTCTTCACCTCACTGACCTGTTTCCCCCGCAATCCCCACACTATATATATATATATATAATCTGCCATAATGTACCCCACAGCTCTGATTACACTTTCCTCCCAACCCCCACGTCAAGACTTAATGCTCTCAATACAGAAATTCCTTGACCTCCTATCCTATATATCACCCTATTTAACCACCCCTTGACACTCCTCAGTCCATCATAAAAATGTACTACATGAAAAGCCGACTCCTCCCCACCACATATCCCCCCCCCCGTCAACGACCCGTCTATCATGTAGAACCACACCCGACGGTAAAATGCCGTGCAGAAAACGATACATTACATCGCGAACTCGAGGTTGCAGCCTCATCCTACTCAACCTATTCCATATACTTCCCCATGCATACATGGGGAAAATTCCCTCTACAGGCGCTACAACCCTCCCGGCTAACAATCTACACAACCTACCTATTTTGACCTTTGCCGGCTCTCGATCCCACGCCATAGCTCTCAAAACAGTTTCACACTCATGAAACTCAACTCCTGTATACATCCGTTGCAATCTGTTATGGATCCTGGCCAAACCCCCCCCCACCCACACTTTCCCTCATCACCTCCCTTTTAATGAAGACACATTTGACCCTCCGCTTTAAGTCCAGCAATCCCAGCCCCCCCTTACTTACAGGTAACATTACCACGTCCCTTTTAATCCAATCACAGCTCGAACCCCACAAGAATTTAAAAACCTTCCTAAGTATGTTGGTTATTGCTGGCCCAGTTAATGGGAACACGGCTGCCACGTGCCATACTTTGCTATACAGTAAGATATTAATAACAATGGCACGCTGCACAAGGGTCAAATGATAAGGTCGCAATGCACCCAAGCATCCCTGAATCCTTTCTACCATCCTAATCGAGTTTTCCAAGCGTGCCACAGTTAGATCGTCTGCATAAATAATACCGCAAATTTTTAACGAATTCACCTGCTTCCTCATAACTGCACTACCCTAGTCAACCCTTCCTGCCCAAGCTCCTAACCCCATAACCATGGATTTATCTGAATTTACCCTCATACCAGTTGCCCCTGCGAACATTCGTACTACCCCATCTAATGTGTCCATTGTCATCCCCTCCCTGATCAGAACAGTTGTATCATCCACATACCCAATTAATTGTGACATAGGACACCCCTGCCTAAGTCCATTACCCATTACAATCTTCCCACCCAATCGACCATTAATCTGTACCCTCGCCATTGCACCTCCATACAACGCCTCAACCCAACCCACTATTTCTTCCCCAAACCCCTGACCCTTGAGGATGGCTTCCAATGCTTTCCGATCCACTCTATCGTATGCCCCTTGCCAATCGAGCGCCACCAAACCTCCCCCTCCCACCCCCCCCCTTTTGCCTCCACGAAATCCCTAAGTAACCCATGCCCCTCCACATAGACCTCCCTGGCAAACCAAACTGAGTTTTGATACTACCCACCCACCACACACTTGACCCAGTTTTCCCAAAATCTTAGCAAACAATTTGTATCTGCGCATATCAACGAGATCGCCCGGTAATCCCGAAGTGTATGCTGCCCCTTACCCTTCGGTACCATACAACGACAGCCGTTGCCTGCTTCTCACCCAGCTCACCTCTCTCTTCATGCAATTTAATAACCTAACCAAAAAATGCCTCATTAATTCCCAATGCTGCTGATAAAACTCAGCCGGGAGTCCATCAATTCACCGGTGCTTTGCCCTTTCGCATTCACTTAAAGCCCTCCATATTTCCCCCTCGACTATTTCCCCACCCAGTGCTTCCCTATTACTGTTACGCAACTGACATATCACACTCCACACACCTGTTCTAAAACCCCATCCTCTACCCCTTCTCGTTGCCAGTACTTCTCATACCAACTTATCAGCAAACGCCCCCCATTCCTTCCGTAGCTTGTATGACCTGCCCCTCCCTGTACCCTCCTATCGACTCATGAACCTCCAACCATGTATATTAGTCATTGCCTGCTGTCTTTGTTTCTGCCCTACGCAATATGCACGATGAAGGTCTATCGCCCCATAACACCTCTTCCACCCCCGCCTGTACCCACACTGCTTGGAACCTCTCATCCTCTACCTCACGCAGCCTCCCTTTAATTGCCATAATATCATCCATTGGATAAGTGCCCGCCACCGCCTCCCTCGCATAACAACCCTGTAACCTATCCTCCAAATAGTTGGCAAGCCCCATATTTAAAGAATTGATACGTTTCCCTTCCTTTACGTAATATTGCTCAATCCGTTCTTTAGCCACACCATCCCACCACATCACCACATCCTCTACCCCATTTACCTCTGCACGTAACCCCTCCCACAGCGTTGCAAATCCCTCTATCCCCTCCTCATTGCCTACACACTTGTATTTAACTTCCAATAACCCCTAGATATACCTGCTAGTGACTCCCACCCCACCTCTGCTACTACCGCCCGATGATCTGAATAAGCTACTTCTATTGTACGGAAAAATGTCAACCAAACCCCTTGAGATATATACAGCCTATCCAACCTAGCCGCGTAACCCCGTCTTACAAAAGTGTGCTCTACCTCCCACGCCCCTCCTCCAACCGCATCCCGCAACTGAATATCCCTCAGAAGATCTCGCAAGGCCGCCGACTCGTGCCCCGCCCCTTTTGGTTCCACGTCAGCCCTCCTAATAACGCAGTTCCAGTCCCCACCAACGATGGCCACCGCAGGTAAACCACATAAGAAGAAAACTAGTTCTTCACATACAAAATCCCTTTTTACTATCACATCATTTTCTGCTGGTGCATACACACTTACAAAGAATACACTCTGCCCCATCCACCACCCATCCACGTGCAATACTCTTCCCCCCCTCCCCCCTCACTTCTTAGCAACACAAACGGCCTCGCCTCCCTGATCAATATACCCACACCACCTTTCAGACGTACAGATGGCAGAGTCATGACCCGAAACCCTTCCACCTCGAGCACTCTTCCCTCCTTGAAATTGTGTTCCTGCAGGAACACTACATCCACCCTATATTTATACAGAAACATTCGAAACCATTCCCTCTTCACACTATTACACAGTCCATTTACGTTCACAGTCATACACCTAAGGCCTCTTTATAGTTTCCAACCCTTCCTCCTCTCTTCATTCATCCCAGGGCCTCCTGCCCCAGAGCCAGCACAAGGCTTCACACCATCAACCCCCCTCCCTTTTTTGCGATGCCTCTTATCGTGATTACCTCGACAGTGCTCTTCCTTCCTCCCAGACCTCTGCGCCGGCGTTAGGACATCATCTGAGTCTGACGCCGCCGCTCTCTTCCTCGTGATGCCCTCCACATCCATGTTATCTAATGAGGTTCCCTCATGATGTACCTCAACCTCCACCACGCCTCGTTCCACAGCACACGTTGACAACTCACGCTTACTAGTTGGCCCGTCAACCCTGCTATGGTTTTTATCATTACATTCCTCTACAGGCAACGCCGTGCCTCTCACCAGCTCAGGAACAACATTCTCTGCAGGCAGCGTCAATGTCCTTAACACTTCCTGAAGCTCTTCCTCTAGAGCCTGCACCTCCTCCTGCACTTGCACTTTTGTACTTTTCCCTTGCTTAGTAACAGATCCTTTTACTTCACAGCTTACCTCACACACGCCATTCTCCTCTTTGGAATCCTCCACCTCTTCACTCCACAAGCGCCCAAGCCCTTGCTTTCGCGTGGGGCTCTCAACAACAGCTATCATGCTGGTAACTGGTGCTTCACCAGTTTGTGCAGGCGCCCTCCTCAGCTTCACACACGCTGCCGCCATATGGTCGTACACCCCACATATTCTGCACGTACGTCTCTGTCCGGCATACGGTACCATAACTTGCGTCCTGAAGTCCTCCAACACGACGTAAGACGGTATGGGATGTATCAGAGTCATCTTCAGGGAAAAGGTTCCCTCCAGACGGCCCATGTAAGCACCTGCCGTCCACTTGCCTTGTTGTGCCAGATGTACGGTCCCATATGCCTCAAAAACATTCCTGATATCAGCCTCATCTGCCTCAAATGGGACATTACGAATCTTAACCCACGTAAAGTGGCGAGATACGTCGATCAAACGCACCTTCACAGCTGGAGTAGCGTCAAGACTCACGTCTTGGAATCTCGTCACCAAAGACTCGTACACAGACGTGGAATTCAGCTTGACGAAGATTCTGTAAGCCCCATTCAGGGCTACACCATACACCTCATCATCCTGGATTCCATAGGTCTCCCTAATGATTGTTGGGAGTAATACCTGCGCTGAAGAGGGTGAAATCGCCCCACGAAGCAGCTCAATACCAATGGTATTTACGCGCCTCCTCACACTCAGCGCCATGTTGGTACAAGGTAGCTCGCCTAAAAACAGCAGAGGGGTGCAGAGCACAACCGCACTCTACCGTGGTCAGGCAGCGAATGAAAAAATAAGGCATATTGTAGGTCTGGTGTAATTTGTTGCGAGTTGTATTACGGGTGATTGTCATTAAGCTTGGTGCATTATTGTGTTGAGGTTGTAATTTTAGGAGTTTTATTTATAGCCATTTTGTGGCCTTTGTTATTATACCTTTATTCCTTCTTGAATTGTGATATGTTTTAAAAACTTGTATATAGTAGACTGTCAGATGTTGCCTGGATTGTTTTGTGATTATATATTGTTTTATTGATGTTGTCCTTGTTCAAGTTTTTTTAATTTTAAGTGAACAAGGGAATGTGGACTGTATTCATTGGTGGGGAGGGGGGACTGTAAGTAATAATGGGTAGGTACCATTATATCTATGAACCCTTGTGTACTTGTGAAACAATGTACGTACAGCAGTTTGTAGGTTGTGTTAAGTTTATTTTAAGGGGCTTATGTATGTGCTTATTCAGTAGATTGTGAAGTGAATGTTATTGCTCATCATCAGTGTCAGTGTTACATATTAACATATGTACCTATAAATATTTGTACATGAAGTTTTAAATAAAATATAAAAAAAAACTGTTACGGCCCCCTGCCAAACTAGCGGTTAAATAGTTAACCTGCCGGCCGGCAGTACCAATGGGTACGTCATCAAACCCATTGTGGGGACTGCTGAGCCGGCCTTAGCAGTAGTAAATACCTGAACACCTCACGGTACACATCTACTGGCTTAAGAAGCAGTAAGTACCCGAACACCTCACGGTACACATCTAAGCAGTAGTTACCAGAACACCTAATGGTACACATCTACTGGCAGTAGAGAGTATTCTACTGGCTACTACTGATTTTAGAAGAACCGCTCACCGCAACTCACTGAGTCTGATGGCCTCAGTTACTTGACGGCTGCATTCAGTGATCAGTGAGCTCGCAGCATGGTGTTTTGCTAGTAATTCATCGGACCATCTTGCGGTGTGTCAACTGGTCTTGAAGGCGGTAGATAGTACTCACCAGACCATCTTACGGTGTACTTCTACCGGCCTTGGAGAGTATTTACAGGACAGGCAATGTCTGCGGACTCACCGCCTACGCTGGTCAACTGTGGGCCGGAGTCATCGGATGCTGTTTTAGTGGGACACTACGTGAAGAAAAGGTTGGAGTGTGACACTGAACTGGGCTAGGACCGTAGTGTGACACTTAAGCAAGTATGATGGAGTGTAACACTGAGATATGCTATAGGACCGTAGTGGAACACTGAGATATGCTATAGGACCGTAGTGGAACACTGAGAAGTAAAGGGTGTCGTGTGACACTAAAGAAGATATGGTTGTAGTGTACATTGAATAGTGTCATGTGACTGGCCTTGAGAAAGACGCTGTTTGAGTGTGTCGCAGGGTGTCAAGGGTGACACAGTTGAGAAAGTGTATTACGCAGAGAAAAGGGTGTCAAGGGACACAGCTGAGATGGAGCGTTATTACACGGATAAGTGTCGTGAGACACAGGGAGCGTCACAACTCGGATAAGTGTCGTGTGACACGGAGCGTCATTAGGGTGTCGTGGGACACGGAGTTGACTGTAATTTATTATTGTACAAATGTTATTTATAATTTATTATTTTATCATAGATATATATAGTGACACAGTAGTGTCTGAAAAGTGATACCCTGTGTGTAGGGTTACGAATTATTTTAAAATGCTAATAATTTATTATTGTAACATGTATGTATATTTTTAATACCTCTAGACCAAAGATTGTTTTTATATAATATTAAAGATTAATTTATTTTAATGTGTATATATTGTGAGGGAAAAGTTCAATAGATAGGAGTAGCGAGGGAGTGTATAGTATCAATAGTTTCATTGCCGGCTACTTGTAATGGTAGGGTAAGTCAAGCTCCCGCTATTCATCCCCCCCCCTTTTTTCCCCCACCCCAAAAGTGATAGTTTGATTGCTGGCTGCTTGTTAAGGTGACGTGTGGGGCTCCGGCCAAACAGTAAATCACTCGACTCACAGTTCCCGACACTACTGTAAGTACGCGCTTGATCATATTTTAGTGGACTTATTGGTTGAAAGCTTCACTTTTGACCAATAATTAACTTAGTCCTTTCAGTCTTTATCTGTTAAATGTTTTAATAATCACATCTTTTAGGTATTGTACTTATCATGGAGAGTGATTTCTTAAGCAGTGGGTAATCTGTCACTCATTACAGCTTGGAATGACAGAGGGTCACCTGCCAACCAACGAGAAGAATAGGAGACGGACTAACGTCCTAAGACGTCCCATGTTTAACCTATTTACCTGTTATGTAAGCCAACACAGGACCTGACCCCTCATCATAGCAATGGTAACGAACCTGTGTTCCTGTCATCTGAAGTAATTATTCACGGCTACACTCTGTGAAGAACGAGCCGGTGGAGGTCACCAACACCTGCTACCCCCCCCCACACATCAGCAACGGCTACGATTTCAACAACAGTGTCACCAACACCTGACACCCCATTACCACGATATACCTATATTAGCGTTGAGTTCAAATGTAATTTTTTCATTTCATTTTTCATTTTTCTTTCAATTAGGATACCCATTCATGTTTTATTGTTTTACATTTTCCGTTTCTAAATAATAAAGTGTTCATCATTGTCTGTTATTTCTTTTTCTATTCATTAATTTTCCTGAGGAGGAGCCAGCCTTGGTAATACTGACTGAAGTTGTCACAGGGCTGAGTAAGCCTTCACAATATGTATCCCAAACTCTTTATTACAAAATGAGTAAACTACCATCTTAAAAATACTTTTTTTTGTGATATCAACCTTGGAGGATGAAGTGCCAGCCAGAAGGAGAACGTCTACGTCAGCCAACTAAGTCACCTGGTGAGCCTCGCTTCTCAACTTGTGCTCCACCTGGTGAGAGACGAACCCCTCAACATGGTGCAACTCGACAGCAGTATCCAGAGACACCAACCAGAGCGACACCAGTTGCAACGTCAGCAGGGAGTAAAGGGCAAGCCTGTCATCTGCTACATGTGTAACCAAGTAGATCACATCCGTCCCAACTGCCCCCAAAAACCTCGACCAACTGGGAAAATCTCTAATATCACTAGTAACATGTCCTTGAAAGAGGTAGAAAAAGGGATGGTCTTCAGGAAAACTCCAAAACAACTGAAGTCAAAACCTTTCGAGATACTGGAGCATATTGCTCACTTATAAGAGGGAATATTGCCCCTTTCAAAGAACACCTCCTTAAATTCCTGTTTTGTTGGAAGCATTTGGAGGAGCTGTATATTGTCTCTTTGCATAAAATTTATGTACAGTGAAAATATTACACTGGGTACTTGACTGGGTGTATCCAAAGAATTCCCCATGAAAGATGCCATGTTATTACTGGGTTATAACATTACCACTACTAGAGTGTCATGAACCCATAATGATTAATTCTTCTCCGGTGCTGGCCATAACTCGGGCAACCTCCTGAGGGTTGTCTGGCGAGAATGTTGACCTCTCCTTGGACGACTCCGATCTTGGAATAGCCACTTTATTTTACGAGGAAAACTGGCCATAGCCTCGTAGATCAAGTGAACAGACCCCGATCAAGCCTTCCTATTCCAAGGCTGCAGGATTGCCAGATATGTTTCCATGCCCGAGGGACTGTCCTTCCGGGAGGAACAACGAAAGGACCCTTTAAATTTCGCTTTTCAGGCAGCCAATGGTAAATCCTCTTTGGATCATCCGGTCAAGAATAAACTTAAAAACGACTATTTGATCTGCACTGAGACTGGTAAGGAGATACAGGGTCGGCAACTGTCTGACAGGTTAGTAGTTCCAACAAAGTTTCGACCTCAAATATTGAATATAGCTCATAATACTTCATTAGGCCACTTAGGAATTACTAAAACATTATATAGAATTACAAAAGAATTTTATTGGCCAAAATTAAAGCAGGATGTGAAGAATCATATCCGGTGTTGCCGAGAATGTCAGCAAGTAGGGAAACCTGGACATTCCATTAAACCTGTACCTCTTCAACCTATACCTGCTGATGGAGAACCTTTTGCAGATTTAATTATAGATTGTGTAGGTCCACTACCTAGATCAAAGTCGGGAAATCAGTATTTATTTACCATTATGGATAGAGTAACTAGATACCCTGAAGCAATTCCCATGCGCAGTATTAATACTAAAGCTATTCTCAAAGCTTTAACCAGATTTATTTCTTGTTTTGGCATTCATAAAACTATTCAAAGTGATCAAGGTACTAACTTCACTGCCAAAGCATTTAGGGAAGCATTAACTAGGTTAGGGATAATCCACAACTTATACACTGCCTATCATCCTCAGTTCCAAGGCGCCTTGGAAAGATTCCATCAGACGTTAAAAGCCATGATTAGAACTTTTTGCATGCATTTTCCTACAGACTGGGATGAATCATTACCTTTGTTGCTATTCTCAGTACGAGAAACGGTGCAAGAGTCTACCGGGTTTAGTCCGTTTGATCTGATCTTTGGGCACAATGTACGAGGTCCTCTTCGGGTGCTCAAAGAAGGATGGATGGGAGAAGACGTTAGCTCATCACTCTACAACCCATCTTCAAGGTTGCAGGTGGCACGTCGGTTAGCCAAGGCTAACCTAAAGGCAGCTCAAAATAAGATGAAACAGGGGTATGACAGAAATGCACAATTCCGCTCCTTCCATCCAGGAGACAAGGTGTTGGTGCAGGAACCTATACCTGGCCACACCTTGAAAGCAGATTTACGGGACCTATGCAGATTGTAAGTAAATTATCTGATGTAAATTATGTGGTAGCTCCTCTTGATAAGAACTCAAAAACTAAAACTTTCCACATTAATCAATTAAAATCTTTTCATACACCAAATAAAGTCCCAGTAATGACTGTCCTCTTCCTCTGAGGACGACTCTGACTCTTTGCACTCTATTTCTACAATTAATGTCAAACTTCCAAACTCTGTCCTCCTCAAGAATCCTAGCCCTTTATTGGTGGGGCTATCTGAAACTCAAGCAACAAGTTTAACTGCACTTCTACAGTCATACCCTGATTTTTTTTCGGATGTGCCGAAAAAATGTACGTTAGGTTATCATGATGTAGATGTGGGAAACTAAACTTATTAAACTCTCCCCCTACAGAGCTTATCCTGAAAAGCAGAGGCTACTTCAGCAGGAAGTAGAATTTCTGTTAGAACGTGGGTTAGTGGAGGAGTCATCTAGTCCATGGGCTTCACCGTGCATCCTTGTTAAAAAAGCTGGAGGGTTTCGTATGTGTACAGACTACCGTAAAGTGAATGAGGTCACAATTACAGATGCTTACCCTCTTCCTCGTCTGGATGACGTAATCGACTTTGTGGGTAAGGCTACTTTTGTGTCCAAGTTAGATAAGGCGAAGGAAATCTCTGCCTTCATAATTCCAGGTGGTCATTATCAATATACAGTTACCCCCTTCGGAATGAAAAACTCCCCTCTCCATTCCAGAAACTTATCCATCAGGCTATTAAAGTACTTGAAGGCACGGAAGCGTACCTGGATGATATTGTTGTGGTGTCTGATACTTGGGATCAACACCTATTTAGACTTAAGGCTCTTTTTGAGACCTTTCAGAGTTCCCATTTAACTGTTAATTTATCTAAGTCTTCCTTTGGCCAGGCCACTGTCACTTTTCTAGGCCATGAAGTAGGTATTGATAAAGTTGCTCCTAAACTTGCTGAAGTTCTTGCCATTAAAGATTACCCAATTCCACATGATAGGAAATCTCTTCAACGTTTCCTAGGCATGATAGGATTTTACAGAAGATTCTGTAAGAATTTTTCAGACATTGTACCCCCTCTTACCTCTCCTACCAGTCACAAAGTTCCCTTTAATTGGACCCCAGCATGTCAAAGTGCTTTTGATAAAGCAAAAAGATTATTGTGTACTGCACCCATTCTTTTGTCTCTAGACTTCTCCAAACCTTTCTCATTACAGGTTAATGCTTGTGAGTCTGGGGTTGGGGCAGTACTATTGCAAAACGGGGACTAGGGGCTTGCAGCCTGTAGCCTTCTTCTCAGCCAAGTTCCAGCTGCATCAGAGGGCTTACTCTACCATTGAAAAAGAAGCCCTCGCGCTGGTACTGGTTTTGGAGCACCTTGATGTATACGTGGGACAAACTTCGCAGTTGGTCACTGTCTACAGTGACCACAATCCTATAGTATATCTCCAAACCATGAAGAACCACAACACAAGGCTCATGTGATGGACGCTGAGACTGCAACCTTACTTTTTGAGAATTGTACATATTGCCGGCAAAGAAAATATGTTGGCATGACTATCTAGAGTCTAACAATATTATTTATAATTATATATTAGGTTAGGATGTGTTAGGTTACTTGTGGAAACCCCTTCCAAGCTTTTTTTTTTTTTTATCCCCTGGTGTGGGGTTTTTTTTTAGTGAGGGGATGCGGGCTACTGTCCGCCTGTGTTTTGGACCTAAGCTAGCCCGACTGTCTGCTGTCTCACTCTGAGTTTATGGTTTGGCTTTTTGTCACGAAAAAAGCTGGGCTCTATCTAAGAGTTGCATGGTTGAGAGGAAAGGCGGTCCCATTATTTTGTGCCATAGTGGCACAGTTACCACTGGGAGGTGGCAGCCTAATCCTGAGCCTTCTCGGGGTGGGGGTGTGGCATGCAAAGAGTATGTAACCTTTATTCGGCGCATGTACACACCCTCATTTACAGGCTATCTCCCCAACCAGCAAACCAGGGAACTGAGGGTTGACGATGGGGCCCCGTCATTCAACCAGTACCCAGGTTCCAGCCAATAAGAAGATGGTTTTGGCAATCGCAGAGGTTGTGGATACCTGTTGCAACCCCTGAATGGGTTGCAATGATTAATATGTATATATATATTATATATATATTTATATATATAATATATATATATATATATATATATATATATATATATATATATATATATATATATATAATTATTACTTTTTCATATAATTTTATATTGCTTGTAATTGAAATAATAGCTAAATCGTAAATGTATTTCTTTATATTGTTATTTGACTTAGCTTCCTTTTGTTAGGTAGGATGTAGCATGCTATGTGCTCAGTTCAAGTCTTGATTGTCTAACTACTGTAATTATTGCTTGTGGCTCGTTAGACTGCTGGCTTCTGTTTCTGAGCTGCAGCTGTCCACGGAGCTATCACGTGATCGAGGGGGGGTGTCCTCACCTCGCCTGAAGTATTCAGTCTGGTCTAGACTCCCTTGGTGGTTGGACAGATTGTCTGTCTCATTATTCTTGTTCTGTAGAACTCTGCTCACAGAACATAGTATAGACTTAGTGATTTTCGACGTTGTACTGAGGTTGTGTGTCGCATAGACACTGAGCAACTCAGGACCTGAACTGTAGCTTCTGACCTAATTTGTACTGGTTTCTGTGTACTGTCACAGTCGGGATTTTCTTATGCTGAACTTAGATTCAGTAGTATGGGAGTTTTGTGACTTTTGTGGAGGATCTGCAGATGGGCCCTACTTAGTGTCTTTGTATTATATCCTTGTTGCTGATTCTGTGTCGCAGTTGCTTGCTATATTGCTATTGGGCTTAGCATTCTTTTTATTGTTCAAGCAGACTGTTCTGATTGCCAGTTGGTTAAGAAGTTAGTTTATTTGAGGACTTTGTCAGTCACTTGTTTAAGTCTAGTCGAGTCTTGAGACATAGTGAACTACTTAGAGCACTTACACACATACACACAAACTTGTACATATTTGTAATATCTTATTAAATGTTAATGTACCAGATGGTACTTAAGAATTATAAATGTGATATGTGCTTTCAGCACAATAATATTGTACACGAGAGAAGTGATATTTTTTTAATTATTGTGAATAATTTAATTTAATTTGATGTACGCCTAGACAACTTAATGACTAATAAATTTATTAAATTTTAATTTCTCTAGTTAGTAGCCTACCAGTTGTAATCCAGAAGCACTATTGAATCATACTGAATTCTAATGGATAATTGGACAAGGATACTGAATACTTGTTAGGAAAACCCAGTAACAGGCTGGATGCTAGAAGGGAAGTCCTTTCTAGTATTCACTGGAGTTCTCTAAGCTTTTAGAATCGCGCTTTTTGTAACACTTGTGGATGGTAACACTATATATTGTCAAAATGTGGTTAGGGAGCCCAACCTGCCGTGCATTGCCTGGTAGACCTATGCGTGAACTGAGGAAGTTACAGAGGTACTCGCTCACACATGCGCATCACGTGACGTCACACAGTCACTAGGCCTAGTAAGGGATTGTTTATATAAAACATATGGATGGTACTATGATACTCAGATAAGCTATACAACACATGTAGGGGGTCAGCATCTATGCTGACACCACCACTACCACCCTGGACCTCAACCACTGCCACCATCACTGCCACCACAACTACTGCCCAGGACCTCAATCACTCCCACCCATCACTGCCACACCACTACACCCTGGACCTCAACCACTGCCACAATCACGGGCCACCACCACTACCACCATTTACCTCAACCACTGCCACCATTTTTACTGCCCCCAAAACCCACTACCTCCCAGAACCTCAACTACTGCCACCACCACTACCACCCAGGATCCAACCACTGTCACCATCACTGCCCCCAAAACCACTACCAACCAAGGACCTCAACCAATCCCAAACCAATCACTGCCACCACCACTACCACCCTGAACCTCAACCACTGCCACAATCACTGCCTCCACCACTACCACCCTGGCCCTCAACCAGCCACTATCACTGCCAACCACCACTACCACCCAGGACCTCAACCACTGCCATCATCACTGCCACATCCCACAACCACTGGACCTCAACCACGCCACCATCACTGCCACCACCACTACCACTCTGGACCTCACCACTGCCACCATTACTGCCACCACCACACCTCCTAGGACCTCAACTACTGCCACCACCATGCCACCCAGGACCTCAAAAACTGCCACCATCACGCCACCACCACTACCCAACCCAGGACCTCAACCAATGCCACCATCACTGCCACCACCACTACCACCGTGGACCCAACCACTGCCACCATCACTGCCTCCACCATTACCCCCTGGACCTAAACCCACTGCCACCATCACTGCCACCACCACTACCACCCATTACCTCAACCACTGCCATCATCACTACCACAACCACTACCAAAATGGACCTCAACCACTGCCACCATCACTGCCACCACCACTTCCACTCTGAATCTCAAACACTCCACCTTTAAACTGCCCACCACCACACCTCCCAGGTGGAGTGGTGGTGGCAGTGATGGGGGCAGTGAAAAAAAAAACATACCATGGGCGGGATTTAAACCCCGGGCGGTGGGAGAGTCTCAAAACCCAGACAGTCGCGTTAGCCACTGGGCCAGTTAGCTTCAATAATTTTCGTCCAATAAGGTCCATTTCTACACCACAGGGGGGTTTAGCATAGGCTAAGCATAGGCTAAGTTTTTACAGACGAACCTCCCCAGCAGCCGTGATGAACTCTAGCTCAAGCCCCCATCAAAGCCGTCACTTGATTCACGAAATCGTAATGACATGATTCCAAACAAACAATACCAGGGGCGGGGTTTTGAACCCACGATCGAGAGTCTGGAGTTTTGAGACTCTCTGACCACGGGTTTCAAATCCCGCCAATGGTATGTGTTTTTTTTCACTGCCACCATCACTGCCACCACCACTACCACCCTGGCCCTCAACCACTGCTACCATCACTGCCACCACCACTACCACCAGGGACCTAAACCACTGCCCCCAACACTGCCACCATCACTACCACCCTGGACCTCAACCACTGCCACCATCACTGCCACCACCACTACCACTCTGAACCTCAGCCACTGCCACCATTACTGCCACCACCACTACCTCCCAGGACCTCAACTACTGCCACCACCACTGCCACCCAGGACCTCAAAAACTGCCACCATCACTGCCACCACCACTACCACCCAGGACCTCAACCACTGCCACCATTCACTGCCACACCACTACCACCCGGGCCTCAACCACTGCCACCATCACTGCCACCACCACACCATCCAGGACCTTAACCACTGCCACCATCACTGCCTCCACCACTACCTCCACCACTACCACCCTGCACCTCAACCACTGCCACCATCACTGCCAGAACCACTACCACCCTGGACCTCAACCACTGCCACCATCACTGCCACCACCACTACCACCCTGCACCTCAACCACTGCCACCATCACTGCCAGAACCACTACCACCCTGGACCTCAACCACTGCCACCATCACTGCCACCATCACTGCCACCACCACTACCACCATGTACCTCAACCACTGCCACCATTACTGCCACCGCCACTACCTCCCAGGACCTCGACCACTGCTACCACCCAGGACCTCAACCACTGCCACCACCACTACCACCCAGGATCTCAACCACTGCCACCATCACTGCCACCACCACTACCACCCTGGACCTCTACCTCTGCCACCATCACTGCCTCCACCACTACCACCCTGGACCTCAACCACTGCCATCATCACTGCCTCTGTCGTGGGGGTTCGAAAGGAGATATGATGGATGAAGATAAACACACTTGTGGATAGTAACACTATATATTGTCAGACTGTGGTAAGGGAGCCCAACCTGCCGTGCATTGCCCAGTAGACCTATGCGTGTACTGAGGAAGTTACAGAGGTACTCACGCACACATGCGCATCACGTGACGTCACACAATCACTTGGCTTAGTAAGGGATTGTATATATAAAGCATATGGATGGTACTATGATACTCAGATAAGCTATACAACACATGTAAAGAGAATATATGACACAGCTTAAATGGGAAGAAATTACTTATTTAAAAAAATAAGTAACACTCTAAGCAAGGAGAACTCACATGGAAATAAAAAATTACTCAGCTGGATAAGCAACACTTTGAAAATCAAGATAAATTACTTTACTCAAATCATATTTACTCAAATTTACTTTAAATTGAATTACTGGCACAGTAAAGTTGTCCTTTACTCTCAATTCCAATAAGAAAATTCAACAATAAAACGATAAATCAATCAAAAATGTTAAAATGGAATCAAAGCTTGTGGAAAGTTAAAACAAAATGGGAAAGCAATTCTTAATAAAAAAGATTAAGTGACACACATGGAACAAAATATTATGCGCAGAAAATGTAAAACTGAAATCACAGAATATTGCACTGAAATAAACTGTTGCAATATTGCAAATAACAATTTCTAAACAAAAGCACTGCAAAACACTACATAAAAATTCTGCAAGAAAAACTTTAATGGCAACACAATGTTTACACAAGAATTATTGTATAATGAGTCAATGTTGCAATGATAAAAAAAATTACACACACAAGAAAATTCAGTTTACAAGAAAAAAAAATATATCATCAAGGAATGAAGTGATTGAACACTTTAACTCTTAATTGCAGCTTAAGCAACACTTACTGAACAAGCAAAAGAATGATTTACTTTAAAAGAAAAACTTAAAAATTACACTAAGAGTGAATTTGTTCAACGAAATATAAAAATAATAGATGCAAAAACACAGTACAAAAAGGTTTGAACACTTACAGTGATGAAGAACACAACACATCAATATAAACACAATACTAGAATTTTCTTGAAATGAAACTTGAGGTATGAAAAATTTGGAAAATAATTGTCTTGTTTCAACAAAATAATGGCACTATTGTCTGTGGAGATAAGACAAATTAGAAACTGGCTAAATGAAAACAATTAACACAAGAATGTTCAACACACAGAGAAAAATAAAATAAAATGGCAAATGAATGAAAACCAAAACAGCAAGAATATACAAATGCTGGGAGAAAAAATATAACAGACAACACTGAGATGTGATGCAGAATATAAGGTAATAAATTACTGAATTACTTCACTGAAATACTGTGAACACAAGATAATTGTGAAGTGTAAACACAAGTTTATACGCTGATATATGCACACAACAAGGAAAAACATTAAAGTACTTACTTCAAGTATATATAAAGAAAAGGAGGACAACTCAACAAAACATAAAATAAAGCAGGAAAATTAACACAAAAAAGAGGGAAAAAAAAAAAATTTATTGCAAGCAGTATATAAAAACAATGAGTCTAATCAAGAGTTACTGAATGTCACTAAGAAATCGCTGGAAGCACAAAAAAAAAATATTTTCTCAACACTTTGCAAATGTCTCTATGAAAAAAATATTATTCATTAACACTGTAGCGACGTTGTGAATGAGGTTGATGGTAATGGTCGAGCCCTCGTGGCTGGCGGCATTCCTACTCCACACTGACACCTCGAAGAATTTGCCCTTAAATCAACGATGGCCCCCACACCAGGAGGCTTTTATGATGGCGCATCTGACGAAGGAACACTCGGGCCCTCTTGACCCCCTAAGTGGTCCTTAAAATATGATGCAGAACCCATAAAAAGGGCACTAAAACAGTGGTAGTGGGTGAGGTGGTGGTTAAGTCAGCGCGTGTGACACACTGCGTGGTGACTGGGCCTATGGGATGAAGGGCCCGTAAGCCACACGGGGGACACCCGCACTAGGCACGAAAATATTCTAAGCGGGCTGGCTTAAAAAACAAACCCCAAAATACCACAACACCACAGGGATTGAAAACACACAGGGTGGCTAGAACGGGAAGAAACAAAGTGATGGAGAAAACTGTACCCACTGGCTTGCTTGAGTACGGGGTTAGCCACCTGTTAGTTGTTGGCTGGCTTGGCTTAACCCTTCACAAAGACTTTTTTGATAACTTGTAATGATGAGCACAGCAAGGGGGAAAGCTGGCTTGGCAGGCAAGGCTGGATGGTGTAAGGCTGGCTGCACGGGGCTTAGGCTGACTCCTCCACGCCCAGACTGGCTTAGGTGGCTTGGCTTACATTGCAAACCAGGGTCAACCCCTTGGAGGAAAAAGCAAATAGCAAAATAAACACTAATACACAGAGACGACCATGAATAGTCAGAGGCTGGTAAAAGCTTACTTGGGTAGCTGCCTTGGGGTTGTTGAGAAATACCCTTCTGGGGAGGCCTAGTATCGCAAGAGGGCGACCGGTTCGTAAAATTTATCTCCAGAAATCACCGTAATCAAAAAAAATTACAGGCCCTCTAAATCCCACCATTTGTCGTGGGGTTCAAAAAGGAGATATGATGGGTGAAGATAAACACACTTGTTGTTGCAAACCCCTGAATGGGTTCCCAATGATTAATAAGTATATAGATAATTTTTAAACCTTTTCATATAATTTTATATTGCTTGTATTTGCGATAATACCCTAAATCGTAAATGTATTGCTTTATATTGTTATTTGACTTAGCTTCCTTTGGTTAGGTAGGATGTTACATATTTGTGCTCAGTTCAAGTCTTGATTCTCTAACTACTGTAATTATCGGCATTTGGCTCGTTAGACTGCCAGCTTCTGTTTCTGAGCTGCAGCTGTCCACGAGCTATCACGTGATCGGGGGGGGGGGTGTCCTCACCTCACCTGAAGTAATTCAGTCTGGTCAAGACTCGCTGGGGGTTGGACGTATTCCAGACAAAGTCCTAAATCTCCTTATAGGCCCTAGTTGGAAGATCGTCCCTTGTCTCATTATTGTTAGTTCTGGACTCTGTTCACAGAACATTGTATAGACTTAGTGATTTTCGACATTTTACTGAGGTTGTGTGTCGCTTAGACACTTTTGAGCAACTCAGGTCCTGAGCTGTAGCTTTTGACCTAACTTGTACTGGTCTGTGTATTGGGCACAGTCGAGTGATTTTCTTATGCGAACTTAGATTCAGTATTATGGGTGTTTTTGTGACTTTGTGGAGGATCTGCAGATGGTCCCTACTTAGTGTCATTATATTATCTCCTTTTCCGATTCTGTGTCCCCAGTTGCTTGTTTTATATTGCTATTGGGCTTAGCATTCTTTTTATTGTTCAAGAAGACTGTTCTGACTGCCAGTTGGTCCCAAAAAGCTAGTTTATTTGAGGACTTTGTCAGTCACTTTTTTTAAGTCTAGTCGAGTCTTGAGACATAGTGAACTACTTAGAGCACTTACACACATACACACAAACTTGTACATATTTGTAATATCTTTTTAAATGTTAATGTACCAGATGGTACTTAAGAATTATAAAAGTGATAGTGCTTTCAGCACAATAATAATTTTACACGAGAGAAGTGATATTTTTTTTTAAATTTCTGTGAATAATTTAATTTAATTTGATGTACGCCTAGACAACTTAAGACTAATAAATTTATTAAATTTAATTTCTCTATTAGTAAACCTACCAGTTGTAATCCAGAAGCACTATTGAATCATACTGAATCCCAATGGATAATTGGACAAGGATACGAATACTTGTTAGGAAAACCCAGTAACAGGCTGGATGCTAGAAGGGAAGTCCTTTCTAGTATTCACTGGAGTTCTCTAAGCTTTTAGAATCGCGCTTTTTTTAACACTTGTGGATGGTAACACTATATATTGTCAAAATGTGGTTAGGGAGCCAACCCTGCCGTGCATTGCCTGGTAGACCAATGCGTGAACTGAGGAAGTTACAGAGGGACTCGCTCACACATGCGCATCACGTGACGTCACACAGTCACTAGGCCTAGTAAGGGGTTGTTATATAAAACAATGGGTGGTACTATGATACTCAGATAAGCTAAACAAACATGTAGGGGTCAGCATCTATGCTGACACCACCACTACCACCCTGGACCTCAACCACTGCCACCATCACTGCCACCACAACTAAATGCCCAGGGCCTCAACCACTCCCACCATCACGCCACAGCCACTACCACCCTGGACCCAACCACGGGCCCCAATCACTGCCACCACCACTACCACCATTTTACCTCAACCACTGCCACCATTCTGCCACCACCACTACCTCCCAGAACCTCAACTACTGCCACCACCACTACCACCCAGGATCTCAACCACTGTCACCATCACTGCCACCACCCCCTACCAACCAAGGACCTCAACCAATGCCACCATCACTGCCCCCACCACTACCACCCTGAACCTCAACCACTGCCACAATCACTGCCTCCACCACTACCACCCTGGACCTCAACCACTGCCACTATCACTGCCACCACCACTACCACCCAGACCTCAACCACTGCCATCATCACTGCCACATCCACTACCAACCTGGACCCCAACCACTGCCACCATCACGCCAACACCACTACCACTCTGGACCTCAGCCACTGCCACCATTACTGCCACCACCACTTTCCTCCTAGGACCTCAACTACTGCCACCACCACTGCCACCCAGGCCTCAAAAACTGCCACCATCACTGCCACCACCACTACCAACCCAGGACCTCAACCAATGCCACCATCACTGCCACCACCACTACCACCGTGGACCTCAACCACTGCCACCATCACTGCCTCCACCATTACCACCCTGGACCCAACCACTGCCAAACCCTCACGCCACCACCACTACCCACCCAGGACCTCAACCACTGCCATCATCACTACCACAACCACTACCAATATGGACCTCAACCACTGCCACCATCACTGCCACCACCACTTCCACCTGAATCTCAAACACTGCCACCATTACTGCCCCACCACTACCTCCCAGGGTGGTAGTGGGGTGGCAGTGATGGGGGCAGTGAAAAAAAAACATACCATGGCGGGATTGAAAACCCCCGGTCGGAGAGTCCCCAAAACCCAGACAGTCGCGTTAGCCACTGGGGGCCCGTTAGCTTCAATAAGTTTCGTCCAATAAGGTGCATTTCTACACCACAGGGAGGTTAGCATAGGCAAGCATAGGCTAAGTTTTTACAGACAACCTCCCGCTAGCATGGCCGTGATGAACTCTAGCTCAATCCCATCAAAGCCGTCAACTTGATTCACGAAATCGTAATGACATGATTCCAAACAAACAATACCACGGCGGGGTTTGAACCCACGATCGGAGAGTCTGGATTTTGAGACTCTCTGACCACGGGTTCAAATCCCGCCAATGGTATGTGTTTTTTTTTCACTGCCACCATCACGCCACCACCACTACCACCCGGCCCCCCAAAACCCCTGCTACCATCACTGCCACCACCACTACCACCATGGACCTCAACCACCCGCCACCATCACTGCCACCATCACTACCACCCTGGACCTCAAAACCCCTGCCACCATCACTGCCACCACCACTACCAAATCTGAACCTCACCACTGCCACTATTTCGCCACCCCCCACTACCTCCCAGGACCTCAACTACTGGGCCCCCACCACTGCCACCCAGGACCTCAAAAACTGCCACCATCACTGCCACCACCACTACCAACCCAGGACCTCAACCACTGCCACCATCACTGCCACTACCACTACCACCCAGGGCCTCAACCACTGCCACCATCACTGCCACCACCACTACCATCCAGGACCTTAACCACTGCCACCATCACTGCCTCCACCACTACCTCCACCACTACCACCCTGCACCTCAACCACTGCCACCATCACTGCCAGAACCACTACCACCCTGGACCTCAACCACTGCCACCATCACTGCCACCACCACTACCACCCTGCACCTCAACCACTGCCACCATCACTGCCAGAACCACTACCACCCTGGACCTCAACCACTGCCACCATCACTGCCACCATCACTGCCACCACCACTACCACCATGTACCTCAACCACTGCCACCATTATTGCCACCGCCACTACCCTCCCAGGAAACCCCGACCACTGCTACCACCCAGGACCTCAACCACTGACACCACCACTACCACCCAGGACCTCAACCACTGCCACCATCACTGCCACCACCACTACCACCCTGGACCTCAACCTCTGCCACCATCACTGCCTCCACCACTACCACCCTGGACCTCAACCACTGCCATCATCACTGCCTCTGTCGTGGGGGTTCGAAAGGAGATATGATGGATGAAGATAAACACAATTGTGGATAGTAACACTATATATTGTCAGACTGTGGTAAGGGAGCCCAACCTGCCGTGCATTGCCCAGTAGACCTATGCGTGTACTGAGGAAGTTACAGAGGTACTCACGCACACATGCGCATCACGTGACGTCACACAATCACTTGGCTTAGTAAGGGATTGTATATATAAAGCATATGGATGGTACTATGATACTCAGATAAGCTATACAACACATGTAAAGAGAATATATGACACAGCTTAAATGGGAAGAAATTACTTATTTAAAAAAATAAGTAACACTCTAAGCAAGGAGAACTCACATGGAAATAAAAAATTACTCAGCTGGATAAGCAACACTTTGAAAATCAAGATAAATTACTTTACTCAAATCTTATTTACTCAAATTTACTTTAAATTGAATTACTGGCACAGTGAGTTGTCTTTACTCTCAATTCAATAAGAAAATTCAACAATAAAACGATAAATCAATCAAAAATGTTAAAATGGAATCAAAGCTTGTGGAAAGTTAAAACAAAATGGGAAAGCAATTCTTAATAAAAAAGATTAAGTGACACACATGGAACAAAATATTATGCGCAGAAAATGTAAAACTGAAATCACAGAATATTGCACTGAAATAAACTGTTGCAATATTGCAAATAACAATTTCTAAACAAAAGCACTGCAAAACACTACATAAAAATTCTGCAAGAAAAACTTTAATGGCAACACAATGTTTACACAAGAATTATTGTAAAATGAGTCAATGTTGCAATGAAAAAAAAAAATTACACACACAAGAAAATTCAGTTTAACAAGAAAAAAAAAAATATCATCAAGGAATGAAGTGATTGAACACTTTAACTCTTAATTGCAGCTTAAGCAACACTTACTGAACAAGCAAAAGAATGATTTACTTTAAAAGAAAAACTTAAAAATTACACTAAGAGTGAATTTGTTCAACGAAATATAAAAATAATAGATGCAAAAACACAGTACAAAAAGGTTTGAACACTTACAGTGATGAAGAACACAACACATCAATATAAACACAATACTAGAATTTTCTTGAAATGAAACTTGAGGTATGAAAAATTTGGAAAATAATTGTCTTGTTTCAACAAAATAATGGCACTATTGTCTGTGGAGATAAGACAAATTAGAAACTGGCTAAATGAAAACAATTAACACAAGAATGTTCAACACACAGAGAAAAATAAAATAAAATGGCAAATGAATGAAAACCAAAACAGCAAGAATATACAAATGCTGGGAGAAAAAATATAACAGACAACACTGAGATGTGATGCAGAATATAAGGTAATAAATTACTGAATTACTTCACTGCAATACTGTGAACACAAGATAATTGTGAAGTGTAAACACAAGTTTATACTGCTGATATATTGCACACAACAAGGAAAAACATTAAAGTACTTACTTCAAGTATATATAAAGAAAAGGAGGACAACACAACAGATATAAAATAAAGCACGAAAATTAACACTAAAGAAAGAGGGAAAAAAAATTAATATTGCAAGCAGTATATAATAAACAATGAGTCTAATCAAGAGTTACTGAACGTCACTAAGAAATCGCTGGAAGCACAAAAAAAAAATATGTCTCAACACTTGCAAATGTCTCTATGAAAAAAATATTATTCATTAACACTGTAGCGACGTTGTAGAATGAGGTTGATGGTAATGGTGGAGTCTTGTGGCTGGCGGCATTCCTACTCCACACGTGACACCTCGAAGAATTTGCCCTTAAATCAACGATGGACCCACACAGGAGGCTTTTATGATGGCGCATCTGACGAAGGAACACTCTTGGCTCTTGACCCCCTATGTGGTCCTTAAAAATATGATGCTAGAACCCATAATAAGGGCACTAAAACAGTGGTAGTGGGTGAGGTGGGTGGTTAAGGCAGCACTGTGGTGACACACTGCGTGGTGACTGGGCCTATGGGATGAACGGCGTAAGCCACACTGGGGACACCCGCACTAGGCACGAAAATATTCTAAGCTGGCTGGCTTAAAAACAAACCCACAAAATACCACAACACCACAGGGATTGTAAAACACACAGGGTGGCTAGAACTGGAAGAACAAAGTGATGGAGAAAACTGTACCCACGTGGCTTGCTTGAGTACTGGGTTAGTCACCTGGGTTAGTTGTTGGCTGGCTTGGCTTAACCCTTCACACAGACTTTCTTGATAACTTGTAATGATGAGCACAGCAGAGGTGGAAAGCTGGCTTGGCAGGCAAGGCTGGATGGTGTAAGGCTGGCTGCACTGGGCTTAGGCTGACTCCTCCACGACAGACTGGCTTAGGTGGCTTGGCTTACATTGCAAACCAGGGTCAACCCCTTGGAGGCAAAGCAAATAGCAAAATAAACACTAATACACAGAGACTGACCAGTGAATAGTGCAGAGGGCTGGTAAAAGCTTACTTGGGGTAGCTGCCTTGGGGTTGTTGAGCATTACCCTTCTCGGGAGGCCTAGTATCGCAAGATGGCGACCGGTTCAGTAGAAATTTATCTCCAGAAATCACCGTAATCAAAAGAATTACAGGCCCTCTGATGCCACCATTTGTCGTGGGGGTTCGAAAGGAGATATGATGGATGAAGATAAACACACTTGTTGTTGCAACCCCTGAATGGGTTGCAATGATTAATATGTATATAGATAATTATTACCTTTTCATATAATTTTATATTGCTTGTATTTGCGATAATAGCTAAATCGTAAATGTATTGCTTTATATTGTTATTTGACTTAGCTTCCTTTGGTTAGGTAGGATGTTACATATGTTGTGCTCAGTTCAAGTCTTGATTGTCTAACTACTGTAATTATCGCATTTGGCTCGTTAGACTGCCGGCTTCTGTTTCTGAGCTGCAGCTGTCCACGGAGCTATCACGTGATCGAGGGGGGGGTGTCCTCACCTCACCTGAAGTATTCAGTCTGGTCAAGACTCGCTGGGTGGTTGGACGTATTCCAGACAAAGTGCCTAAATCTCCCTTATAGGCCCTAGTTGGAAGATCGTCCCTTGTCTCATTATTGTTAGTTCTGGACTCTGTTCACAGAACATTGTATAGACTTAGTGATTTTCGACATTGTACTGAGGTTGTGTGTCGCTTAGACACTCTGAGCAACTCAGGTCCTGAGCTGTAGCTTCTGACCTAACTTGTACTGGTATCTGTGTATTGTCACAGTCGAGTGATTTTCTTATGCTGAACTTAGATTCAGTATTATGGGAGTTTTGTGACTTTTGTGAAGGATCTGCAGATGGTCCCTACTTAGTGTCGTTATATTATCTCCTTGTTCCTGATTCTGTGTCGCAGTTGCTTGTTATATTGCTATTGGGCTTAGCATTCTTTTTATTGTTCAAGCAGACTGTTCTGACTGCCAGTTGGTCAAGAAGCTAGTTTATTTGAGGACTTTGTCAGTCACTTGTTTAAGTCTAGTCGAGTCTTGAGACATAGTGAACTACTTAGAGCACTTACACACATACACACAAACTTGTACATATTTGTAATATCTTATTAAATGTTAATGTACCAGATGGTACTTAAGAATTATAAATGTGATATGTGCTTTCAGCACAATAATATTGTACACGAGAGAAGTGATATTATTTTAATTACTGTGAATAATTTAATTTAATTTGATGTACGCCTAGACAACTTAATGACTAATAAATTTATTAAACTTTAATTTCTCTAGTTAGTAGCCTACCAGTTGTAATCCTGAAGCACTATTGAATCATACTGAATTCTAATGGATAATTGGACAAGGATACTGAATACTTGTTAGAAAAACCCAGTAACAGGCTGGATGCTAGAAGGGAAGTCATTTCTAGTATTCACTGGAGATCTCTAAGCTTTTAGAATCGCGTTTTTTGTAACACTTGTGGATGGTAACACTATATATTGTCAAAATGTGGTCAGGGAGCCCAACCTGCCATGCATTGCCTGGTAGACCTATGCGTAAACTGAGGAAGTTACAGAGGTACTCGCTCACACATGCGCATCACGTGACGTCACACAGTCACTAGGCCTATTAAGGGATTGTATATGTAAAACATATGGATGATACTATGATACTCAGATAAGCTATACAACACATGTAGGGGATCAGCATCTATGCTGACACCACCACTACCACCCTGGACCTCAACCACTGCCACCATCACTGCCACCACAACTACTGCCCAGGACCTCAACCACTCCCACCATCACTGCCACAGCCACTACCACCCTGGACCTCAACCACTGCCACCATCACTGCCACCACCACTACCACCGTTTACCTCAACCACTGCCACCATTACTGCCACCATCACTACCTCCCAGAACCTCAACTACTGCCACCACCACTACCACCCAGGATCTCAACCACTGTCACCATCACTGCCACCACCACTACCAACCAAGGACCTCAACCAATGCCACCATCACTGCCACCACCACTACCACCCTGAACCTCAACCACTGCCACAATCACTGCCTCCACCACTACCACCCTGGACCTCAACCACTGCCACTATCACTGCCACCACCACTACCACCCAGGACCTCAACCACTGCCATCATCACTGCCACATCCACTACCAACCTGGACCTCAACCACTGCCACCATCACTGCCACCACCACAACCACTCTGGACCTCAGCCACTGCCACCATTACTGCCACCACCACTACCTCCCAGGACCTCAACTACTGCCACCACCACTGCCACCCAGGACCTCAAAAACTGCCACCATCACTGCCACCACCACTACCAACCAAGGACCTCAACCAATGCCACCATCACTGCCACCACCACTACCACCGTGGACCTCAACCACTGCCACCATCACTGCCTCCACCATTACCACCCTGGACCTCAACCACTGCCACCATCACTGCCACCACCACTACCACCCAGGACCTCAACCACTGCCATCATCACTACCACAACCACTACCAATATGGACCTCAACCACTGCCACCATCACTGCCACCACCACTTCCACTCTGAATCTCAAACACTGCCACCATTACTGCCACCACCACTACCTCCCAGGGTGGTAGTGGTGGTGGCAGTGATGGTGGCAGTGAAAAAAAAACATACCATGGGCGGGATTTGAACCCGCGGTCGGAGAGTCTCAAAACTCCAGACAGTCGCGTTAGCCACTGGGCCAGTTAGCTTCAAAAAGTTTCGTCCAACAAGGTGCATTTCTACACCACAGGGAGGTTAGCATAGGCTAAGCATAGGCTAAGTTTTTACAGACGAACCTCCCGCTAGCATGGCCGTGATGAACTCTAGCTCAAGTCCCATCAAAGCCGTCAACTTGATTCACGAAATCGTAATGACATGATTCCAAACAAACAATACCACGGGCGGGGTTTGAACCCACGATCGGAGAGTCTGGAGTTTTGAGACTCTCTGACCACGGGTTCAAATCCCGCCAATGGTATGGGTTTTTTTTCACTGCCACCATCACTGCCACCACCACTACCACCCTGGACCTCAACCACTGCTACCATCACTGCCACCACCACTACCACCATGGACCTCAACCACTGCCACCATCACTGCCACCATCACTACCACCATGGACCTCAACCACTGCCATCATCACTGCCACCACCACTACCACCATGGACCTCAACCACTGCCACAATCACTGCCACCACCACTTCCACTCTGAATCTCAAACACTGCCACCATTACTGCCACCACCACTACCTCCCAGGGTGGTAGTGGTGGTGGCAGTGATGGTGGCAGTGAAGAAAAACCATACCATGGGCGGGATTTGAACCCGCGGTCGGAGAGTCTCAAAACTCCAGACAGTCGCGTTAGCCACTGGGCGAGTTAGCTTCAATAAGTTTCGTCCAACAAGGTGCATTTCTACACCACAGGGAGGTTAGCATAGGCTAAGCATAGGCTAAGTTTTTACAGACAAACCTCCCGCTAGCATGGCCTTGACGAACTCTAGCTCAAGTCCCATCAAAGCCGTCAACTTGATTCACGAAATTGTAATGACATGATTCCAAACAAACAATACCACGGGCGGGGTTTGAACCCACGATCGGAGAGTCTGGAGTTTTGAGACTCTCTGACCACGGGTTCAAATCCCGCCAATGGTATGTTTTTTTTTTTCACTGCCACCATCACTGCCACCACCACTACCACCCTGGACCTCAACCACTGCCACCATCACTGCCACCACCACTACCACCATGGACCTCAACCACTGCCACCATCACTGCCACCACCACTACCACCCTATACCTCAACCACTGCCACCATCACTGCCACCACCACTACCACCCTGGACCTCAACCATTGCTACCTTCACTGCCACCACACTACCGCCCTGGACCTCAACCACTGCCACCACCACTACCACCCTGGACCTTACCCACTGCCACCACCACTACGACCCATGACCTCAACCACTGCCACCACAACTACCACCCTGGACCTTAACCACTGCCTCCACCACTACCACCCCGGACCTCAGCCACTGCCACCACCACTACCACTCTGGCCCTCAACCACTGCCACCACCACTACCACAATGGACCTCAACCATTGCCACCACCACTACCACCCTGGACCTAAACCATTGCCACCACCACTACCACCCAGGACCTCAACGACTGCTACCACCACTACCACCATGAACCTCAACCACTGACTCCACCACTACCACCCTGTTCCTCAACCACTGCCACCACCACTACCACCCAGGACAAAAACTGCCACCACCACTACCACCCTGGACCTCATCCACTGCCTCCACCACTACCACACTGGACCTCAACCACTGCCTCCACCACTACCACCCTGGACCTCAACCACTGCCAATACCACTACCACCCTGGACCTTAACCACTGCCACCACCACTACGACCCATGACCTCAACCACTGGCACCACAACTACCACCCTGGACCTTAACCACTGCCTCCACCGCTACCACCTTGGACCTCAACGACTGCTACCACCACTACCACCATGGACCTCAGCCACTGCCACCACCACTACCACCCTGGCCCTCAACCACTGCCACCACCACTACCACAATGGACCTCAACCATTGCCACCACCACCACCACTACCACCCTGGACCTAGACCATTGCCACCACCACTACCACCCAGGACCTCAACGAACTGCTACCACCACTACCACCATGGACCTCAATCACTGCCTCCACCACTACCACCCTGTTCCTCAACCACTGCCACCACCACTACCACCCAGAACAAAAACTGCCACCATCACTACCACCCTGGACCTCAACCACTGCCTCCACCACTACCACCCTGGACCTCAACCACTGCCAATACCACTACCACCCTGGACCTTAACCACTGCCTCCACCACTAGAACCCTGGACCTCAACCACTGCCACAATCACTGCCTCCACCACTACCACCCTGGACCTCAACCACTGCCACTATCACTGCCACCACCACTACCACCCAGGACCTCAACCACTGCCATCATCACTGCCACATCCACTACCACCCTGGACCTCAGCCACTGCCACCACCACGACCACCCTGGACCTTAACCACTGCCAGCACCACTATCACCCTGGACCTCAACCATTACCACCCCCACTACCACCCTGGACCTCAACCACTGCCACCACCACTACCACCCAGGACAAAAACTACCTCCACCACTACCACCCAGGACCTTAACCACTGCTTCCACCACTACCACCCAGGACCTTAACCACTGCCTCCACCACTACCACCTTGGACCTCAACCACTGCCACCACCACTACCACCCTGGACCTTAACCACTGCCTCCACCACTACCAACCTGGACCTCAACCACTGCCACCACCACTACCACCCTGGACCTTAACCACTGCCTCCACCACTACCACCCTGAACCTTAACCACTACCACCACCACTACCACCCATTACCTCAACCACTGCCTCCACCACTACCACCCTGGACCTCAACCACTGCCTCTACCACTACCACCCTGGACCTCAACCACTGCCACCACCACTACCACCCTGGACCTTAACCACTGCCACCACCACTACCACCTTGGACCTCAACCACTGCCACCACCACTACCACCCTGGACCTTAACCACTGCCTCCACCACTACCAACCTGGACCTCAACCACTGCCTCTGCCACTACCACCCTCGACCTCAACCACTGCCCCACCACTACCACCCTTGACCTTAACCACTGCCACCACCACTACCACCCTTGACCTTAACCACTGCCACCCCCACTACCACCTTGGACCTCAACCACTGCCACCACCACTACCACCTTGAACCTTAACCACTTGCCTCCACCACTACCAACCTGGACCTCAACCACTGCCACCACCACTACCACCCTTGACCTTAACCACTGGCCTCCACCACTACCACCCCGAACCTTAACCACTACCACCACCACTACCACCCATTACCTCAACCACTGCCTCCATCACTACCACCCTGGACCTCAACCACTGCCTCTACCACTGCCACCATGGACCTCAACCACTGCCACCACCACTACCACCCTGGACCTTAACCACTGCCACCACCACTACCACCTTGGACCTCAACCACTGCCACCACCACTACCACCGTGGACCTTAACCACTGCCTCCACCACTACCAACCTGGACCTCAATCACTGCCACCACCACTACCACCCAGGACCTTACCCACTGCCTCCACCACTACCACCCTGGACCTCAACCACTGCCACCACCACTACCACCCTGGACCTTACCCACTGCCTCCACCACTACCACCCTGGACCTTAACCACTGCCACCAACACTACCATCCTGGACCTCAGCCACTGCCACCACTACCACCCTGGACCTTAATTAACCACTGCCTCCACCACTACCACCCTGGACCTTAATTAACCACTGCCTCCACCACTACCACCCTGGACCTCAATCACTGCCACCACTACCACCCTGGACCTTAACCGCTGCCACCACCACTTCCACCTGGACCTTAACCACTGCAACCATCAGTGCCTCCACCAGTACCACCCTGGACCTCGTCCACTGCCACCACCACTACCACCCAGGCTTCAACTACTGCCACCACCACTGCCACCCTCAACCTACACCACTGCCACCCCCACTACCACCTTCCACCACCACTACCATCACCACTGCTACCACCTTAGTTCCACACCTTTAACTTCCACAGCATTCCCCTACACCATCACTGTGTCACCGGATTCCTCTGTACCATCACTGTTGCACAGCATTCCTCTGTACCGTTACTGTGACACAGATTTCATCTGTATCATCACTGTGGCACAGCATTCCTCTGTACTCTCACTGTGGCACAGCATTCCTCTGTACCATCACTGTGCCACAGCATTCCTCTGTACCAACGCTGTGCCACAACATTCCTCTGTACCATCACTGTGCCTCTGCATTCCTCTGTACCATCACTATGGCACAGCATTTCTCTGTACCATTACTGTGCCACTGCATTCCTCTGTACCCTCACTGTGGCACAGCATTCCTCTGTACCGTTACTGTGTCACAGATTTCATCTCTACCATCACTGTGGCACAGCATCCCTCTGTACCATCACTGTGGCACAGCATTCCTCTGTACCATCACTGTGCCACAGCATTCCTCTGTACCAACGCTGTGCCTCAGCATTACTCTGTATCATCACTGTGCCACTGCATTCCTCTGTACCTTCACTGTGGCACAGCATTCCTCTGTACCATCACTGTGGCACAGCATTCCTCTGTACCATCACTGTGCCACTGCATTCCTCTGTACCATCACTGTAGCACAGCATTCCTATGTACCATCACTGTGGGACAGCATTCCTCTGTACCATCACTGTGCCACTGCATTCCTCTGTACCATCACTGTGGCACAGCATTCCTCTGTACCATCACTGTGGGACAGCATTCCTCTGTACCATCACTGTGCCATTGCACTCCTCTGTACCATCACTGTGGGACAGCATTCCTCTGTACCATCACTGTGGCACTGCATTCCTCTTTACCATCACTGTGGCACAGCATTTCTCTGTACTATCACTGTGCCATTGCACTCCTCTGTACCATCACTGTGGGACAGCATTCCTCTGTACCATCACTGTGGCACTGCATTCCTCTTTACCATCACTGTGACACAGCATTCCTCTGTACCATCACTGTGCCACTGCATTCCTCTGTACCATCACTGTGGGACAGCATTCCTCTGTACCATCACTGTGCCATTGCATTCCTCTGCACCATCACTGTGGGACAGTATTCCTCTGTACCATCACTGTGGGACAGCATTCCTCTGTACCATCACTGTGCCATTGCATTCCTCTGCACCATCACTGTGGGACAGTATTCCTCTGCACCATCACTGTGGGACAGTATTCCTCTGTACCATCACTGTGTCACTGCATTCCTCTTTACCATCAATGTGGCACAGCATTCCTCTTTACCATCACTGTGGCACAGCATTCTCTGTACCATCGCTGTGCCACAGCATTCCTCTTTACCATCACTGTGGCACAGCATTCTCTGTATGGATATCTGCGTATGAGAAAGCTTAAGGTGTGTTGTGAGAGGGGGGGGGGGTCTGCGGCAGGACTGTGTTCCGCCACTCTGTAACTAACATCGCCCACACAACTCTACACAATCAACACTCAGCTTCTGTCTCCAAGTGTCTCCTTCTCACACCAGCATATATTACCACTACTGTGAATGTATCAATAGAATAATTAGACATGAGTATACATAGTTAACATAGGCTGAATAGATTACGTTACTTTATTGAATTTGACGTAGCAAGTAACAAAAGGTATTTGAGCATAAAATTACGTAAATTTAAATGCAACAATGATAATTAAGGACATGACAGAGCATCAGCAATTACATTACAATGACCACTAATATGTTTTATACTAATAGAGTAAGGCTGCATTCTGAGAGCCCACCTCATGATCCTAGCATTTTTACTCTTCATTGTGTTTATGTAGGCGAGTGGATTGTGGTCTGAAAAAACGTTAATTTTAAATGGGGAAGTGCCAAAATACACGTCAAAATGTTCCAAGGACACCACAAGAGCTAGAGCCTCTTTCTCAATAGTGGCATAATTTTTCTGGTGTTGTTTGAGCTTAAATGAATAGTAACATATAGGATGGAGAATGTCAGTGGATGTTGACTGTTGGAGCAGCACAGCACCCACTGCATAACCACTGTTGGAGCAGCACAGTACCCACTGCATAACCACTGTTGGAGCAGCACAGTACCCACTGCATAACCACTCGCATCTATATGTAAAAAGAAAGGAAGATTGAAATTAGGACTCCTCAATGCAGGAGCAGAGGAAGGCAAATGCTTCAACCTTGTAAACGAGTCTGAACATTCCCTAGTCCAGATGAACTGAACTTTGCTACTAGTAAGCTCAGTAAGAGGAGCAGCAATCTGAGAAAAGTTTGGACAGAACCTGCGATAATATCCTGTCATGCCCAGGAATCTCTGTACTCCCTTCCTATACTGTGGCATTCGGAATGTTGTCTCCTGTCTGTTGCACAAGACTGTTGCTCATATTCAGTCTCCACTACTATGATTGAGCCTCAACATGCCATGCTTGTCTACGCTATCCTGTCTCTACACTGATGTACATAACCATGAATATGCAGAGATACGACACTGTGTACTGCCCTAGTATGAGGGGCATAACTTAGTGAAATAGATACTGTAAAATGTAATAAGTGTTTGCACAAGAGTGACTCTGATTTATTTTGATATTACATTGTGTTATTAAAGTGACAAGAGTTATTATAAAAGTAATCATGTGAAAGACATTAACGCAACTCCTAGTGCGACCGTTTGTCGTGCTGGGGGTGCATTGCAGCCCCTGAATGGGTCACAATATATATAATGTATATTACCTGTTCATATAATTTTATATTGCTTATATTTGCGATAACAGCTAAATCGTAAATGTATTGCTTTATATTATTATTTGACTTAGATATATTTATTAGGTAGGATGTAACATTTACATATTATTCAGTTCGAGTGTTAAGTAGCTGACAGCATTGTCTAACTACTGTGTTTTCTCTTCACTCGTTATGCTTCCCGCTTCTCGGTGTTGCTGGGCAGCAGCAGTCCACAGACAGTCACATGATCAGGGGGGTTGATCACACCTAACCTAAAGTAATCTGGCTGGCCTGCATTGTCCTCATCACTTCCGAGCCATGTGGACGAGCTGTGCAGACGCTCCTGTTTGAGTTTGTTTTTGCGCAGTTTACCTGATTGAGCTGCCCCTAGCGTTGGTTGGTGGAAACTTTATTTTCTCTAACATGGCGCTGAATAGTAGAAGAAGAATCAATACTGTCTGCATTGAGATGATCCGTGGGTCTGTCACGGGATCCAACATGAATTTATTGTTACCAGCGATCATTCGCGATAGCTATGGAATAGCAAATGAGGAGATAAGTAGTGTTTCACTCAATGGAACGACAAGAATCTTCGTTAAAATGACGTCTGCACGAGTCTACGAGGCGGTGGTCGACAAGTATCAGGAGACCATCATACCGGTTAATACAGCTGTGTCGGTGCGACTCCATGATGTATCTCGACACTACACTTGGGTGAAAATCAGGAATGTGCCTTTTGAGGCGACTGATTTTGATATTAGCAGTGAACTGCGTACTTATGGGACGGTTCACGTAGCCACAGCAGGGAGATGGGCAACTGGACCGTATGTAGGTGCGCTGGAAGGATAAAATGACTCTTAGACACCCTATTCCTTCATATGTTGTGTTGAAAGAATTACGGACTCAAGTCTATGTAACGTATGCGGGGCAACAACGTACGTGTTGGCTATGTGGGTCATATGACCACATCGCAGCGCAGTGCGGGAAACGAAGTGGGTACCCGGCACAACAGCAATGGCAACAGCAGCCAGTGGGCGAGGTAGGCGATGAGCGAGAACAGTCTCTTGCTACGCCGCCCCAACAACGGTTGTTATGGAGTGAGGAGGTGGACAAAGAAAAGGAGCTCGAATAGCCAGTTGTAACGCTACAAGGAGAATCTCAGTCTTTGGACATACATCAGGTTTTTGAGGAGAGACTACCTAATATGGTGAAGAAGTGGCGGCGTCTTTGGAAAAAGGGGTTGGATTGTCTTGTTAAGGAATCGGTCTTAGATTAGGTGGGAGACCCAGGCTTAGTTCTGGGGACGGCTGTGAATGATGGTATGGCATGAGATGACGGTTTGTCGACGAGAGAGTCTAAAGGATTGAAGGTGCATGCAATAGAGGTGGAGGTGCATCAGGACGGTGCTTCAGATGTCAAAATGCAGGTGGAGGGCAGGACACGAAAGAGGACTGCAGCAGCATCGGATTCTGATGATGTGCTCACTCCTGCCCAACGCCCTGGGAAAAAGTCTTGGGTGGAGGTACAGCAGAGAGGGAATGGTGAAAACCCCAAAGGGTCAAGGGATTGCAAAGGTGATTCACAATAAAGGGAGAGGGACAGAGGTGTTGCAAAACGAACTGGGGTAAAGTCAATGCCGGGGACTAAAGGAAAACCCATTGTTGAAATTCAAGTGTTTTAAATATAAACATTAACGGGGTTTGAGGGGCTGAGAGGAAGCTTAAGTGGTTTAATGAGTATTTGGGGCGACTTGGTGGGATGTGGTATTCTTACAGAACATAATTTTAGGCCTGTTATGAGTTGGATAAAGAGTGGTTATAATGTGTACGTGGAACATGCGACACGTTTGAAAGGTGGGCTGCCATTTGGTAAAGGAAACTAGCCCGTTTAAAAGTAAGGCGTAGTGAAGGGGGGAGGGGAGGGTAATTAGAGTGGATGGAACCTGGGGGAGGGTTCCCATTAGTTTAGTATGTGTAATGGCCCGGTGAGGGTGACGTGAGTATTTAAAACTAAATTTGGGTTTAGGGCGACTGGGGTATTTTTTTCGTGGGTTTCCGAAAGTTGCAATAATAGGGGGAATTGGAATTTCGTGTAGCGAAAAGAAGTGGAGCCAGAGGTGTGGGGTGGGTTTTGGGATATTGGGGATTTATTGACCGGTGGGGTTAAGGGAAAGGTTTGGAGGGGAAGGGATGGAAAAGCAACCTTCATTAAACGAGTTTGCGGCGAGGTGGACCGAATTTACGTCCTTGTCGGTTTCTGTGCGGAGGGTAATGTGAAAGATGTTTTTTTTTCGACAAAGGGGTTGTAATAGATTGGATATTGAGGGGTGCCTCAGAGGGGGCCATCATTTTTTGGAAAATTTAATGTAAAGTTATTGCAGGAAGTGGATATCTTTGTCTTTTTGGGCATATTGGGACGTTTAGGGAGAAGCACCAGGGATGTTGCCATTTTAATTGGTGGGAAACGATAGCTAAAAAAGTTTTAAGGGAAAATTTTATTAATCGAGGGACAGAATAATCATTACAATACGGTTTTCAAAAATATTTAGAGGGCGTTTTCTGAATTTAGAAAAAATTAATGCTAATTACCTGTTACGAAATTGAAAGTTTTAAGGAAAATACCCGGAATTTACAAAATGGGGGTTTGATGGGGAAAGGCCTAAGGGGGGGATTGAGGAGGTTTTGTGGGGGGACGGCCGTCGGCGTGTGTTTTCGGGGTCAACACGACTCCCAAGGGAATGGAGTTAATGGGGTTTAAAATTCAGGTATAGCAAGGGGTTAAAAAGGGGCAGGGGGTTGACGACGACTGGGGTATGAGTGGTATATTATGCTTGGTTTTGTTTAAAACCAAAGTGGGAATAAAACAAAATACATTTCAGCAATTGGAAGGGTTTGTGCGTGTGATTGACAGAGCATGATCGTTCTTTTTGGGAAAGGGGCCCAACGGAGGTGAACATGGGGAAACTTTTTCCGGGGGGCAATTTGGTAAGGGACCAGAATTGATGGGGGTTTCCCTGACTTTTTTTCAAAATTGGGGAGTTTAAAAAGGTTTTTTTGGAAATTTTCAATATCCTTAAGCAGGATCGGGTTTTGGGGCAAGCAAAAATGGCTGTGGCTTCAAATGCCTAATGGTGAGCCTTAACAGTCAAAGACTATCGTGCTATTTCGTTATTTGTTGATTAAAATTTTTTGCAAAATTTTTTGCTAAAGAATAAAAAAGGGCCTGGGAAAAAATGATTGATAAGGGACAAATGGGGGGCCGGGGAAAACTATTATGACGGGCTTGGGTTATTAGAATTTTATTGAAGAAAGAGAAAATTTGGGAGGGGGGGGGGGGTTGCTATGATTGGGGGCGGCATATGATAGTTAGAAAGGGAACTTATGGAAGATTAGAATGCAGGGGTTTAGAAAAAATTATATCTGGCCAAAATTATGTATCAAGTGCCCTTTTTGGGTGCAGGAAAATGGAAGGGTTTGGAGAAAAAATTTAGAAGAAAGGGGCTAGTCAAGTTGTCCCCTTTTCCCAAAAATTTTTTGCGTTTTACGGATCCCTTTTTTAGAGGAAAGGGTCTTATTACAGCAAAAAGGGGTTGGGACAAAAGGGATGGGGGGGGGGGGGGCGGCATTGTTGGATATGTTTATGACACAAAGATTTTGAAGTGGTAACAGGGATTTGCCTCGGGGGAAAAGTTGTAAAGTTTTGAAAAGGCTTCTGAAAACAATTAATAAGGAGAAAACAAATTGGGCGGGGTGGGTTGTGAGGAATTGAAATAGTTTTAAAGGGGAAAAAAATGGCCAAACGAAATTTGGGGGCTTTATTTAAGTGCCTTAGCACAACAAAAATCGGGGATTGAAGGTACGAAGCGCCTTATGGTTACAGCTCACAAACTTTTCTCAAAAAAGTGATTACAACGAATGTCCTATTTATAAAACGGGAGTCATAATAAAATCCGAATCTAGTGAAAACAAAGGTTTTCAAAAGCGCGTTTTTTTTACATTTGGGGGCTGGAAAACGAATGGGTTTGGGAAAGCGTTGTCACCCCCCGGTTTGGGCCCAGGAGGGGTGGGGCTTTTAAACGTTTTAAAAGAGGATTAGATTTGATTTTAAACTATTATAACGGGGGGGGGGGGCGAGGGAAGGGGGACACTAAGATGTCAGGATATGCAACTTGGTGGGGGGGGGAGGAGTTCAAAAGGGAGGCAATGTTTCGGGCTCATAAAAATGAGAGATCCCTTCACATATTAAATTGGGAAACCCTTGATGGGGTGGATGGTAAGGCGGGTGCGGGGGGTAGAAGGGGTTTATCCGGGGTATGATTGGCGAAAAATTGGGGGGGGTTTGAACAAAAATTGCGTTTAAAACCAAATAAAAAAGTTATTTTATTTTTTACATGGGATCTTACCGTCTGAATGGTTTTTTATTTCCCTAAAGAAAACGGGAGGATGGGGAAAGCAAGGCTTGTGGCGGGTTTGGGGACTGTTTTCCATAATGTTTTTTTGCGAGTGTAATTTTAAATAATAAGGGTTTTGGGTTGGGGAAGTAATAAGGAGTGGGGGGGAGGGTCTGCAGGTGTTGAGGGGTTTTAAGCTTAACATAGGGGGGGTGAATCAAATGGAGAGAATCGTAGGGTATAAATTTGGGTTATATTTATAGTCTTGGGGTATGAGAGGAGCGAATTTGTAAAAAATAAGCGTTAACAGCAACTTTTAAGGACAAATTAAATAAGGAGGTTAGGGGGGGGGAGGGGGAGAGATTTAAGGAGGGTTATGGAATTTCACATTAGGGGTTTACAAGTGAAAAAGGGAGGTAAAAAAGGGGAAAGGGGTGGTTTTCCTAGAATGGGGGGTAGCATATGATTTGTTTGTGAATGTTATATAGGTATTCCGGGGGGGCAATTTTAACATTATTTGTTCTTTGTGTTTTCAAGTCAATACTTTATTTGGGAAATTTTCGACTTATAACTATATATGTGTAAAAATATATATATAAATATAAATATATATAATATATATAAATATATATATTTAAAAAAATAATTATATATATATATATATATAATATATATATATAAAATATAAAAAATAAATATATAGAAAAATAAAATATATTATATTATAATAAATAATATAAAAAATATTATATATAATATAAATATTAAAATTTTATAAAAATAATATAATATATATATATAAAAAAAATATATATATAATATATAATAGGGATATATATATAATATATATAATATATATTAATATAAATATAATATAATAATATATATATAATATATTATATATATAATTTTTATGTATATATATTATATATATATATAATAAATATATATACATATGTATAATATAATATATAATTAAAAAATTATATATATTACATATGTATATATATATAATATAATATATATATATAATAAATATAATAATAATATATATATAAATATATATTATATATATATATAATAATATAATTATTTAAAAAATAAAATATATATATATATATATATAAATAAATAATATAAATGAAAATGGGATTTTATATATATAAATATATTATAATATAATATATATAATATATAAATATAAATATAATAAAAGGGAAATTTTTATATATATATATATATAATAAAATATAAAATATATAAATTAAAATATATAATATAAAATAAAGTAAAAATAAAAATTTTTTGTATAAAAATATAAAATAAAAATAATTTATATATATATTATAAATATATAAATAAATTTATGTATATAAAAATAAAATATATAAATATATATATATATATATAAATATATATAAATAATGTATATGAAAAAATATAAAATATATATTATATAATAAAATTTATATATATTATAAAATTTATATATATAAAAATATATTTTAAAATATATGTTTTTTTAAAATATATATATATATATAATATATATATATTTTATATATTTTTTTATATATATTTAAAATATATATATATATATATAATAAAATAAATAAATATATATATATAAATATATAATATAAATATAAAATATAAATAAATATAATATAATTTTAAAAAAGTAAAAAATAAACATATATAAATAAAGTAAATACAATATATAATTTTAAAAATATATAAATAAAATATATTATAAAATATAAATATATAAAAAAATGATATACCCTATATATATATATATATAAAAAATTATAAATAAAAAAAATATTAAAAATATAAACATAAATATATTTTAAATATAATATATTATAAAATATAAATATATATATAAATATAAAATAAATCAAAAAATATATATATATATATATAATAAATGTTTTGGGGCCCAAAAGGCCCGAAAAATTGCGATCTTGGCTTAAACAGCCCCAACACTCATTTTTTCCATATAGGGCAAAATGAAAATTTTTTTGTAAGCAATAATTTCGCCAAAATCCTTTTGAACCTAACGAAAAAAAAAATATACAAAAGTGTTTGTTTTGTATTTAATTATTTTAAAAAAAAATCTTTAAAATTTTTGGGTTAGGCAAAAAAAAATTGCGGTTTTTAAAAAAATAAGGTTTAGGTAAATTTTTTTTTTGTTCCTTTTGGGGCAAAAAATTTTAAATTTTTACATCAACATTAATGAAAAAAAAAATCTTTTAAAAGTATAAGAGAAATTTTTAAAAAAGGAATAAAATTTTTAAAAGAGGGTTTTTGCTAAATTTAAACCCGTTTTTTATATTCCAAAGACAATTAAAAATATATATTTTAAAAATGTTATATATATTATTTTAAAAATAAAAATATATATCTAAAGTTAAAATAAAATAGTTATATATAAAATAAATTTTATATTAAATATTTATATATAAATATTATTTATATAAATATATATAATATTATATATATATAAAATTTAAATATAAATTAAATAAATTTATTTTATATATTTATATATAAAATAATAAAAATATATTTTAAATATATATATTTTATAAAAAATAAATTATAAATATATATATATATAAAAAATATATAATATATTTAAAAATATATATAATATATTTTATATAAAATAATAAATATATATTTAAATAATATATATTTATATATATTATATTATATAAATATTTATATAAATATATAAAAAAATATATAAATATAAATATTTATATAATAAATATATTATATATATTAATAAATAAATATATAAAATACTTTTAAAAATATATATATATATAAAATTATTATAAAATATTATATATATATAAAAATATATTATATATATATATATATATTAAATAATATAAAAAATATATATATAATATAAAATTATTTAAAAATATATATATATATATATTAAAATTTATGTTTACTTTTTTGTATATACCATAACGGTTTTTTTTACGAACATTTCAATGTTTTAAATACTATTTTCTAGCGTTTTTATGATTTTATACAAGTGAAATGTCAAAATGGTTTTTATTTTCAGTTTAATTTCAATGTATTTTGTAAGCACAATTATTTGGCCAATAAAGCATAGTGTGTTTTGATATATTGAGTTTTGTTTTTCTTTTTAATTGTCTAATGGTGGCAATACAGTATTATTTTAAGGTTTTTACGAACCCTTGAAGAGAAAGAAGGGAAAAGTTTTTCGGGGTTGAGTTGACGAAATATTAAAACGACTTGGGAAGTGATTGTGTTCAATTTGACAATATACTTTATATAATTATTTATATGTAGTACAAATGGGAAATTGTATTATTTTAAAGGTAAAGTGGGGTTTTTCCCCTTTTAATTTTTCTTTTTTTCTTTTATGGGAAAACAAGGTTTTACATGTACACCAACGAAAAGGGTTTGGGTATGTGGGAAATTTTTTCCCGTTTATTAATATTTATAATACAGATGGAATACTGGTTAGGAGGGGAAATTTATGATAAATTTGGGGAAAGTTCCTTGATTCAAACGGCTCTTTATTTTTGGGAAAAATTTGGGTAAATGCTTTACGATGGCATTATTTAAAAATGTTGAGCTAATCTAATTGGGTAGACAAATTTTAAAGTACACGTGCACAACTGGGGGGGGCAGCTGCCCGGACCGTGCAGTTCTCCTGACCTGTATGGTTGGTTAGGGTCACTTGGTGTGTTCTTGACACATTGGTTCAATTATTAAACCTTATTTCTTACCGTGTTCGAGCGAAGGAAAATTTTTTTTGTAAAGAAATAAAGAAAGATTTCTTGTATTTTATTTTTTCTTTTTCAAATTTTTACTTTTAAATAAAAGTAAAAAAAAAACTGGGGCCTGCGCTAAAAAGTTCCCTGAGATAAAGAAAAACAACTTCTCTCAATGCTTTATTTCTTCGTTGGACTCATCCTATATAGCGATTGCTTTAAAGGAGATGCCCCTGTACATCAATGTCTTTACACCCGGAACAGCGTTTAGGAAAAACACTGAACAATTCAGGGGAAAAGCAAAATCATGTTTTTAATATCACCGCTTTTATCAATTTCAAGAAAAATTTTTTAAAAAATTGGGAAAATTAAATTTTAATTTAAAAATTTTTTAATTTAATTTTTAAAATTTTAAATTTTAAATTTTTTAAATTAATTTTTTAAAAAAAAAAAAATTTTAAAAAATTTTTTTAAAAATTAAATAAAAAATTTTTAAAAAAAATTTTTAAAATTTATTAAAATTTAAATTTAAAATTTTAAATAATTTTTAAATATTTTTTTATTAAAAATTATTAAATTTATGAAAAAAAAAAAAAAAAAAAAATTTTTAAATTTAAAAAAAATTTTAAAATTTAAAAATTTAAAAAAAAAAAATTTTTTAAAAATTTTTTTTAAAACAAATTTTTTTAAAATTAATTAAAAAGATAAAAAAAATTTAATTTTACTTTATTTTTTTTTTTTTAAAATTTAAATTTTTAAAAAATTATTTAAAAAAATTTTAAAATTAATAAATTTAAGAAAAATTTTCAATTTTTCAATTATTGGCATAAAATTTTTACATGGTAGATTTTTTACTAAATAATATTATACTATTCATAAAATGTTCTGGTGTATTGTGACATTGCGAGCAGTTTAAACAGAAACCCACTCAAAAACCATTTGACCAACATACCCAAACTACATTCTGTTAAGTTCCCCACCATCTAACCAAGCAATATTACAACCCTCTATTTTTAATGTATAAAAAATTTAAGATTGTTAAATTAGAACTCCTGAAATGATTTTAAAACAGGGGAAAATGCAATTTAAACTTTAAAAATTTGAAAAATTCCCTACGTAGATTTAAAGAACCATTTAATTAGTTTGTAAGAGGTCATCCACAATTCCTTAAATGAAAAGTTTAAACTAATAAATGCATATACCATCATGCCAGAATTTTTATCTTCATTTTTTTAATAATTTGTTGAAAAACTTAATTTTACAAAGTTGCTCAAAATAATTAAAATTGTTCATAATATTAGAGCCTCAACCTTTGGGGCATCTTTTATTTAGCTAAATATAGTAAACATATAATGAAATGCATGATATTACTTTACCCTAAGACTGATAAATTAACTTTGAAAAAATAATATATAAAAATTTAAAAAGTTTGCATAATGAATTTATTAATTGTATGTAATTAGTTATTAATAGGACAAGAGGTTATTAAAAGTAAATCTTGTAAAGAATTATAAATTTAGTCGAAACGTTTGTCTGTATAAGGGTTATTGTTTCAGCCCCATTAAATATTTAAAATTCAAATCTTTACCCCTCCTATCTTCCCCCCTTATTTAATTTATATTAAGTTCATATATATTTAATAATTGTATTTTTTATAATTTGCTACACGCTAACCAGTAAAGGTTTGTCGCTTTAATGATTATTATTTCTAGATATATTATATTAAGGTTTTTAAGATGTAAAGGGTTACTATTTTCAGTTAGTTTTAAGTGCTGACAGTTATTGAGAAAAGTACTGTTTTTAAACATTGCACTGTTATGTTCCCTTTTTTGTCTGATGGGGGGCAGAGCTATGAAGGTACATGATTTTATTTACAACCTTGTTAATAATTAATTTGCCTAATTTCCATAAAACTTCGTATGTTTGGGCTTGCAAATATGTTTGATTATTTATATAGGATGTCTGAAATATTGTTTGAGATGTTAATGGTAGTGGGATTGTGGGAATCTTTGTTTTCTTAACCTGTTATGCCCGCGTTTAGGCTGGGGAAAAGAATTAATACTTATACATTAAAAGAATTGGCCAGTGCATGTCTTCACTTTAAAGTCCTACAACTTGAACGCCTTATTTGAAGGCGAAGTTTCCGATACTTATGAAAGGGTTGGCTAGGAGAAAGTTATTTCACTAAATGCCGAACTGGAAGAGAATCTCGTTATGCGTTGAGAGTCCTCGGTCGTGTTCACACAAGTTCAACATGAACCATATTTTACCGTTCCAAGCGATAGACAATACAATATGAAGAAAGGTTTTTCATTTGGGTAACGACGATTTTGATAAAATGAACTTGAGATACGGCGGTTCAACAAGTTCAGAACCAACTTAACGGGGTGGCAACCTCCAAGGACTCGATTAGTTGGCGGAAATAAAATTGCTTTTGAGACCCCTGATTTTCATATTACCCCGTGAAGCTATTAGGGAATCCTACCAACGAATATGCCAACCCCCCGTATGTTTTTTTCCGAAGTAAATTTATCAAATCCCACGTTTTAATAGAGTGGTTCCCGGCACAAATTTGTCAAATACTCAACACGCAGCGTGGATGTGGGATAACGACGTTTCTTTACTGCCGTCAACGAAGTGAGTGGGCAGTAGTGGACGGCTACGTGGTAGCTAAGGCGATTCAGAACCAGCTTTGTAGCCTCGGGTTCCATGGAGTAGTAAAGAAAATTACTCGAATAGCTTTTGTATACGCTCCAGGAGAATCACTAGTCTTTGGACATCATGGTTTTTTGAGGAAAGACTATTTTTAATTTGGAAAAGTTGAATAATCGCTTCATTTGTAAGGCTTGGAATGGTTGTTAAGGATAGTCTACTAGTTAGGTCAGTACCCGGCTTAAATTCTGGGACCCCTTCGAATGATGGGTTTATTGGCCATCCCCTAACGACTGACGGTTGTGTGAGCCCCGAACCCCCGAGATTAAAGGATTAAGTCGCCTGCTTCCTAAGGGATCAAAACGGTTTTCTTCAAATTCAAAATAAAGGAAACAAAAGGACTGCAGCAGCTCATTCTGATGATGTGCTCACTCCTTTGAACTGCCTGGGAAAAGTCTTGGTGGAGTACAGGGGATTAACCAAGGTCAAGGGATTGAAGGTGTTCAAATAATAGGAGAAGGGGACAGAGGTTTTGCAAACAAACTGGGAAATTTCAATTGCGGGACTAAGGAAAACCCTTTTGAATTCAAATTTTTACTATAAAAATTAAACGGGTTGAGAGGCTAAGGAAATTTAATGTTTAATGAAGTATTTTTGTGCGACTTTGTGGAATGAGGTATTTCTTACAAACTAATTGGTACCTGTTATGAGTTGGATATGAGTGGTTATTGTTGTAGTGGCTTGCGCACGTTGAAAGGGGGGCTGCCAGTGGTAAAGATACCACGTTTGAGTATACCGTAGTGAAGGGGTTGTGAATAATTAGCCCAAGTGGATGGAAAACTGGCTTAGGGTTCCCAAAAATTTTTAAAGAGTGTAAATGGACCGCTGAGCTGACTGATATTAAAACTATTTTCAGGACGAAAAGGGTTCATTTTTACTGGTTACCGAATGTTCAATTATACGGAATTGGATTCGTAACGTCTAAAAGTTGGAGCCAAAGGTTGGGTTTTTTGGGTTATTTTGGGGGGTTTTGACCGGGGTGGGGTTGGGTATTGTTTGTTGGGAAATGGTCATCATACCTTCATTTAAACGACGTTTCGGCCGAGTTGGAAATACGAATGTACTGCTTGCGTTCTTCGAGTAGTGTAATGGTTTTTTCATTAGAGGAGTTGTTATCTAGGGATTATTGAGGAGTTGCCTCAAGAAGGTCATCATTTGGAAATTAATTTAAGTTTTCAGAATGCTGGTAGTCTTTTCATTACATATTAGGATCGTTTTAAAGTATAAAGCACCATGGGATGTTCATTTTAAATTGGTGGAAACATACTAAAAACTTAGTATTTGGAAATTATTATATTATAAAACAGATATAATCAGTTTCATAGGTTATTCAAAATATTGAGGGCAGTTGCGTGATGTTATGACAAATTTTGCTAATTATCCTGTTACCTGAATTGAAAGTTTTGAAGGAAAATTACCGGAATTTACAAAATGGGGTTTGATGGGGAACCTAAGGGCGGGATTGGGGAGGTTTTTGGGGAATCCCGTGGGTGTGTGTTGCAAGAAATCCAGACGTCCGCAAGGCAAGGGAGTTATGGGTGGGGTTGAATTTTCCCGGGTTTTAGGTATGCAAGGGTATAAAGTGGATCAGGTGTTGACAACGACTGAAGGTATGAGTGGGAAATTTTGATGCTTGGGTTAAGTTGAAAAGCAAATTTGTGGGAATAAGCAAAATACATTACAGTCAATTGGAAGGTTAGTGCAAGTGTGAGTTGACAGAGCATGATCTTTCGTTTTGGAAGGGCCGATAACGAGTTGTGGAGACAGGGGATGCTTTATCCGGGGCGCAATTAGGTAAGGCACCAAATTGATGGGTTGCCCATGACTTTTTATTTCAAAATTGGAGAGTTTTTAAAAGGGTTTTGGTAAGTTTATTCAATATCCTTAAGCAGGATGGGGTTTGAATAAAGGGCCCACAGCAAAAGATGGCTGTGGTCGTTCAAGTGCCTAAGGGTGACCCATAAGTCAAAATGACATCGTCGGCATTTCGTTATGGGGTGGTGTTTAATAAGTTTTTTGCAAGAATTTTAGCTAACAGAATAAAAAAGGTCTGGGTAAAGTGATTGATAAGGGACAATATGGGGTGCCGGGAAGATTATGTATGACGGGCTTGGGTTAGTTTAGAAGTTTTATTGAAGAAAGAGTAAAATTGGGAGGGGGGGGGGTGTTGGCTATAGATTGGGAGGCGGCATATGATAGTGTAGAAAGGGAAGCGTTATGGAAGATTATGAAAATGGCAGGGGTTTGGAGAGGAAATTATATCAGGGGCCCAAAATTTTAATGTATCAAGATGCATCCTTGTGGGTGAAGGGGTAAAGGGGAAGGTTAGGAGAACAAATTCAGATGAGAAGGGATCTACGTCAAGGTTGTCCCCTTTCACAAATATTTTTTGCGTGTTTACAGGATCCCTTTTATAGAGGAATTAGGGTCTTATTAGCAGCAAATGGGGTTGGTGACAAAAGGGATGGGGGGGGGGGGGCTGGCCCATTGTTGGATTTTGTTGATGACACAAAGATTTTAGTAAGTGGTAACAGGGATTTGCCTCGGGTGGAAAAGTTAGTAAACGTTTTTGAAAAGGCTTCTGGTATGTCAATTAATAAGGAGAAAACGAAGTATATGGATTCTTGGGGATGGTTAAGTGAGGAATGTGAAGTAGTTGAAAGGTGGAAAAAGGGGGAAACCAATTACTGATATGGGGATCGTTTATTTTAAGTGACATCAAGTTAGCACAACAAATAAATTCAGAGCGTATTGTAGATGGTGTACTGAAGCGCCTTAGTGGTTTACGAGCTGCACATTTAACTTTGCATCAAGAGTGATTACAACGAATTGTCTATTTATAGTAAATTTTGGGGCCATGAAAGCAGTAATATATCCGATACTTCGTAGTGAGTACAAAGGTTACAAAAGCGCGTTTTTAGATTCATTTGGGGTACTGGAAGCGAATGGTTGGAAGAGCGGTTGTCACACTCCCGGTTGGCCGAGGAGGGCTGGGTCTTATAGCTGTTGAAAAGAGGATTATGAGTGTGTATTTGAAAACGTATTTAAATAAGCGGGAGGGGGGGGGGAGGGAAGGCGGACTACATAAGATGTCAGGATATGCAACGGTGGTGGGTGGGTAGGGAGTTCATAATAGGTGAGGCAATGTTACGGGTCATCATAAACATGAGAGATCCTTCACATTTTAAAAATTGGGAAACCTTGATGGGGTGGATGGTAAGGCAGTGGTAGCGGTGGTAGAAGGGGTTTATCCGGTGTATGATTGGCGTAATATTTGGGGGCGTTTGAACAAATTGCGTTTAAAACCTAAAGTACGAGAAGTTATGTATATATTTTTACATGGGATCTTACCGTCTGGAATGGTTTTATTCCATAAGAGAATACGGGAGGATGGGATATGCAAGGCTTGTGGCGGATTGGAGACTGTTTCCATATTGGTGTATTTTTGCGAATGTATTGAACTAATAAGGGTTTGGTTGGGTAAGGTAATAAGGTTAGTGGGAGGGGGAGGGTCTGCAGGTGTTGAGGGTTTTAAGCTTAGACATAGGTGGGGTGAATCAAATGGTAGAGAATGCGGTAGGGTATATAATTAAAGGATTATATTTATAAAGTCTTGGGCTATGAGAGGAGCGAAACGTGTGTGAAAGAATTAATGCGGTTAACAGCAACTTTTTATAGGACAAAATGTAGGAATAAGGAGGTGTATGGGGGGGAGATGGGGAGAGAGATTTTTAAATGAGGGTTATAGGAATTTCCCATTACGGATTTACGGAAGTTGAAAGGCAGGTAAGAGGGATGAAATGGGCTGGTTTCCTAGAATGGGCGGTTTGCATGAATGAGTTTGTTTGATGAAAGTTATATGAGGTATGTCCGGGGTGCAATTTTAACATATTGTTCTTAGTGTTTCAAGTACAATACAGTTTATTTGGGGAAATTTTGACTTATAATTATATGTGTATATAATATATATATTTATTATATATATATATATAAATATATATTAAAATTATATATATATAATATTTATTATATATATATATTGATTATATATGTATATTTAAAATATTTATATAAAAAGATTATATATAGGGTAATATATATTTATATTATTTATTAAAATATATTATATATATTTATATAAATATTATATATTATATATATATTTTATATATATTATATATTAATTAATAAATTTTTATGTAGTATATTTATTATATATATTATATAAAATTATATTAATATATATTATATATATATATATATGTACTATATATATTATTATATATATTATTTATTATATATATGTATTATTATAAAATATAATTAATAATAATAATAATATGTATTTATTTATATTATATATATATTATTATAATTTATTTGTATTTATAAAATTTTATTATTTTTATATAAATTTTATATATATATTATATTGTAATTTTATATTTATATTATATTTATAATAATTTTATATATATATATTATTATATTAAAATATATATATATATATTATTATTATTTATATATTATTATATAATATATTTAATGTTTTTTTTTATATATTATATATGAAATTTTATTATATATATATATATATTATATACATATATATATATTGTATATATTATTATATATATATTTAGTATATATTATATATTAGATAATATATATATATATATATTATATATATATGATATAATATTATGTTGATATATTATATTTATATTTTATATATTATATATTTTATTATTATATTTAATTATATATTTATATGTATATATATATATATATATTGGAGTAATATCTTTTTTATTTATATATTTAGTTATAAGTTTTTTTTATATATATTATATATATATTATAATGATTTTGTTAGTATATTTATAATATAATATATATATTAGATTTTATATAATTTTTTTATATATATATTAGTTTTTTAATTTTGTGAATAAATTATTTATTAAAATATTAATATAAATAAATATTTTTATAATAATTTAAAATAATTTAAATAAGATTAATTTTAAATATTTTGTATTTAATATACAATTTATATTGTTGTTAAAAAAATACATTATATATATATGTTTTTATATTATATTTAATATATATATTATTTAATATATATATATGTATATATAATATACTATATTAAATTTTTATATATATATATATAATATATTATAATTGTATATACATATATATATATATATATTATATTAATATATATATTTTATATATATATATATATATATATATATATATATTTTATATTTATTTATTATATGTCGTCGATAGCAGTGGTTGGCAAAAGAAATCATTTTCATATAGGCAAGTGAATAATTTTGTATGCAATAATTTTGCCAAAATCTTTAACCTAGAAAAATAAATTATTACCTTGTTTGTTTAGTATTTAAATTTTTTTAAACAAATTATTAATTAGTTGGGTTTGCCTAAATAAATTTCTTTGTTATATAAAGTTAGGGAAGTTTTTTAGTTCCTTTTTTACAAAAATTTTAAATTTTAATCAACTTAAAAAATTAAATCTTTTACCTTTAACGATAAAATTTTTAAAGACAATTATTTTGTAGGTATTTTTTGATATTTTACAATTGGTCAGGTTTATTTGTATAATTATATTTTTTTATGACTTTTATTTTCATAGAGATTTTTTTATATTTATATTTTTCTTTGTATATTTGTCTATGTGTGAATATATTATGTTATTTTAAGAGTTTTAAATTAAATTGTTATAATTTGTTTTGTAGTGATTTTTAGTTGATTGTTATTTTATTGAATATTTTTTTATTTTATGTTTATTTTTAAATTCTGATTTATAAATTTTTTTATATTTTTTATTTGTATTAAAATTTATTTATTTCCCAATATTTTATATTTTAATTTTTTTTTGTATTTATATTAATTATTATTATTATTTATATAAATATTTATATGATTGTTTTTAAATTAATATTTTTAATAAATATACATTAAATATATTATATTATTATTTATTTTATATATTTATTATTTAAATATAATATTAATGAAATTATAAAATATTTTATAACTAATTGTTTATAGGTTAATATATTATTTATAAATATTATATAATATTATATATATTTACTCTTTATATCCATAACGTTTTTTTACAACCAATTATTCAATACATATTTTCTACTGTTATTATGATTTTAAAATGTAAATGTCAAAAGGTTTTATTTTCGTTAATAATGTTTTGTTAAGCACAAATTATTTTTCCAAAAAGCTATGTTTTTGATTATTTGGATTTTATTTTTCTTTTTTTAATTGTCTAGATGGGCAATACCCCATTATGTTTTTTAAGAGTTTTTACAACCTTTAAAAGTAAGAATGGAATGAATTACGTGGTTGAGTTTCCTAATAATTATAACTGACGTTGGAATGATTGTTTAATTTCTATCTTTATATAAATTATTTATAAGTATGTAACTGATGGTAAATTTAGTCTGTTTTAAAGGTAAAGTGGTTTCCTCTTTATGTTTTTTTTCTTGCTATGGGAATACAAATTGTATCATTCACCACGATTGTTAGGGATGTTTGGGAAAATTTTCCTTTGATTAATTATTTTAATACGAGGGAATACTGGCCCTTGGTATATTTTATGATATTGTGATGTTTTGTTCAAGGCTTCTTTATTATGCAAAATGGTTGTGCTTATAAAGTATGGAATTATTGAAAATTTTGACACATTCCCCAATTGTTGGCACGATGTGTAATTACACGTCACAACTCGAGCGCCCTCACCTGCAGTTCCTCCCTGACCTTCTATGGTTGGGGTTAGTTCACTTGGATTTGTCTTACTATTGGTTTCTTAATCTATATTTCTTCCGTGTTTCGGTAAAGAAATTTATTTGTACAATTGAAAGTATACTGAAATTTTATTATTCTTTGTCTATTTGTCGGTTTAAAAAATGTTAAAAAAACTTGGCCCGCTCAACAGTCCATGGAATACGAAAATCAAACTTTTTCAATGCTTTTTGCTCGTTGGACTCAATCCTATTACCTTGCTTAAGGGAGAAAGTCCCTGTCATCATGTCATGAAAACCGGAGTACAGGTTTAGGAACCATCACTGAACAATTCAGTGAAAATGCAATTGTTTTAATACCAGCTTTTTCAAATCCAAGATTCTAAAAAATTTCATAGTGATTGTATCACAATTTCAAACCGGCACTCATGCCCAAACGTTATGCAGCAACTACGTTTCTTTCCTCTGTTTAAAGAAAAATGTATAAGTAGAGGACTAGCTATATTTCTTGAGCTGGTTAACAAAATACACATTTTATTTGATTCCTCTTCCAGGATACGTAATTAATAACATTTCGTCGCAAAGCTTTTTCCACTACTTTGGGACCCTTAAAACCTTCTTTAGAGTCCATGATCCCGTAAAATTTCTGAGCCTTCCCTTATCTCCTGTTTTAAAAACAGAACAGATTGTCATTATCTTGTTCATTCTAGGCTTGGGCCCGGAAACTAGGTTTTTAAACTTATCTCTAGCAACTTTTCAAATGTTGCTGCTTTTAAGAAGGTTTTAAGTATTTTTTTTCCTTAAGTTTTAACAGGAGAGGAAACGCCTTTTGGGTCATTTTAACTCAACGGGAAACCTGGGAAGATTCCTTCCACTTTCCCTGGAAAAAAGAAAAAAATATTTACCCAACTAAGAAAAAGTAACAATAACTTATATTTAAATTGTTAATAAATTTTAAAATTTAAATTTATTAATGGGTTAAAAAAATTTTTTAAAATTTTATTTATAATGTTTAAATTAAATTTAAAAATTTAATTATTTTGTACTTTAAATAAAATGGTAAAAAATTTTTTTTCTAAATAACCATTAATTTTTCTCATAAAAATAAACTTCGGGATACTGTTTTTGCGCTTAATAGTAAATAAGATTTTTTTTCCCATTTGGTTTAGGGAAAGGGAAAAATATAATTGACGTAAATGGTCAATCAGATGTTTTGGAAGAGAAATTGAAATGGGGTGTGTTGTGGTTGCCTGCATTACACGTGAAGTGAAATGGGTACCTATTTTTATTTTTTTTGGTTTTCTTTTTTGAAAATAAATGTCCTCAATGTTTTCTATTTGAGAAAAACAAGGTTGTTCACAAAAAAGTAATGGTAAATACGAGATGTTGATTGGAAACACTAAGGGTGAAATTAAAGTATTTTTTAAAAGTTCCCGTTCTAAAAGTATAATTTGAGATCCCTTTCTTATTCATAATGAAAATTTCTATCTTTTAGTGCTGGATCAAAAAACTGATCCTTGATTTCAAGGTTTAAAATTTTAGGTCAGTTTTTTCTTGCTAGGTTTCAATATTTAATATTCCGGCATCACTGAACAACATATTTGTTACAAAAAACGCGATTCTAAAAGCTTAGAGATCTCCAGTGAATACTAGAAAGGACTGCTCTTCTAGCATCCAGCCTGTTACTGGGTTTTCATAACAATTAGTCAGTATCCTTGTCCAATTATCCATTAGAATTCAGTATGATTCAGTAGTGCTTCAGGATTACAACTGGTAGGCTACTAACTAGAGAAATTAAAATTTAAATTTATTAATTAAGTTGTCTAGGCGTATATCAAATTAAATTAAATTAAATTAATCACAATATTCAAAATAATATTAGTCACTTCTCTCGTGTACAGTATTATTGTGCTGAAAGCACATGTCACATTTATAAGCCTTAAGTACCGTCTGGTACATTAACATTTAATATTATATATACAAATAAGTTTGTGTGTATGTGTGTAAGTGCTCTAAGTAGTTCGCTATGTCTCACGACTTGAGTAGACTTAAACGAGTGACTGACAAAGTCTTCAAATGAACTAACTTCTTGACCAACTGGCAGTCAGAACAGTCTGCTTGAACAATGAAAAGAATGCTAAGCCAAATAGCAACACAGAATCAGGAACAAGAAGATAATATAACGACACTAAGTAGGGACCATCAGCAGATCCTCCACAAAAGTCACAAAACTCCCATACTACTGAATCTAAGTTCAGCATAAGAAAATCCCTGACTGTGACAATGCACAGATACCAGTGCAAATTAGGTCAGAAGCTACAGCTCAGAACCTGAGTTGCTCAGAGTGTCTTTGCGACACACAACCTCAGTACAATGTCGAAAATCACTAAGTCTATACAGTGTTCTGTGAACAGTCTCCAGAACTAACAACAATAATAATGAGACAGAGACAATCTTCCAACAAGGGCCTATAAGGGAGAATTAGGCACTTGTTAGGAATACGTCCAACCACCAAGAGAGTCTAGACCAGACTGAATACTTCAGGCGAGTTGAGAACACCCTCTCCCCTCGATCACATGATAGCTCCATGGACAGCTGCTGCTCAGCAACAACGAGAAGCCGGCAGAGTAACGAGCACAGAGCGATAATTACAGTAGTTAGACAATGAAGACTTGAACTGAGCACATAATAATATGTTACATCCTACCTAACAAAATTTAACTAAGTCAAATAATGTGAGGGAAAAGTTCAATAGATACGAGTAGCGAGGGAGTATATAGTAACAATAGTTTCATTGCCGGCTACTTGTTAAGGTAGGGTAAGTCAAGCTCCTGCTATTCCCGTCTTTTTTTTCCCCTCCCCGAAAGTGATAGTTTCATTGCCGGCTACTTGTGAAGGTAGGGTAACTTAAGCTCCCGCTATTCTCGCCTTTTTTTCCCTCACCCCTAAAGTGATAGTTGGACTGCCGGCTGCTTGTTAATGTAGGGTCAGTCTAGCTCTCACTATCCCTTTCCCTCCCTCTTTCCCCCCCCCCGAAAGGTGACACGTGGGGCTCTGGTCAAACAGTAAATCACTCGACTCACAGCTCCCAACACTACTGTAAGTACATGCCTGCCTTGTATTCTAGTGGATTTATTGATTGAAAGCTTCACTTTGGACCAATAATAAACTTAGTCTTTTCAGCCTTGCTCTAAGTTGACTGTTGTAATAATCACCACGTCTTTTAGGTATTGTACTTATCATGGAGAGTGATTATTTAAGCAGTGGGTAACCTGTCTATCTTTTCAGCTTGGATGACAGAAAGGGTCACCTGTCAATCAACGAGAACTGACGGAGACGGACTAACGTCCTGGAGACGTCCCATATTGGATTTAATTACCTGTGCACCTGTATGAAATTGCAGGACGTAATCCCACATCATTGCAGCAGTAAAGAACCTGCTTTCCTGTCATTGGGATAGAATACTCACTGCGATACTCTGTGAAGAACTAGCCGGTGGTGGTCACCAACACCTGCGACCCTCCCCACCACATCAGCAATGGTTAAGATTTCAACAACACGAAGTGTCACCAACACCAGACACCCCAATATATATATATTAGCGTTGAGTTCAAATATTATTTTATTCATTTCATTTTTCATTTTTCTTTCAGATAGGATATACCTGTCATGTTTTATTGTTTTATGTTTGCTTTAATAAATAATAAAGTGTTTATCTTTGTTAATTATTATTTCGTTTTCTATTCATTAATTTTCCTGAGGAGGAGCCAGCTTTGGTAATACTGTCTGAAGTTATTACAGAGCTGAGTAAGCCTTCACAAGTGGCCAGGATACCTCTCTACTGAATCAAGATTCAATCCTTTTCAAAATCTCCCATTGATTTAAAAACGCCGCATACCACAGACGGTTACCACCCCCATGGAAATATTCTCATGGTAGGAACGTACAGGTATTTAAAAGTTTTGGGTTGTTATAGCTCAATTTTAAAATCAAGTCGGCGGGATATAATAGTTAAATTCTGCACCTTTCTTGTGACTTGAAACCTTGGAGGTTTTGACTCTGGGGACCGGATTTTCCAGTGAAAATTTTGTTTCTTTGAGCCCCTTTATATCGGGAACGTCAGGGGCACTCTTGATTTTTTGGGCGGAAGATTGGTGGTCAAGTGGCCCCATTCTATTACTTTTTTGTTTGGGAGCCGGCAAAAAACCCTTCGTTTTCTTTAAATACATTTGTTTAATTGAAGCAGGGATGACCCCTTGGTTTATTTACGTTTGAGGGGGGAGCAGGAATTGAACCCTCTTTTTTTCTTTAATACCTTTTTCATTTCCCATGAAAGTGAAAATTTATTCTTGCAAGATGGAGGAATACCTTTTGGGTGAACGCTGGAAGTAAGTAGGAATAAAGGGAAAAAAATTTTAAAATCTTTCATTAGTGCTAAGATTCCAGAAAGACTTAAAAAGAGAGAGAATTGAGAGAAAAAAGACAGCTGGAAAGGGAAAGGAAAGAAAAGGAGAGAGAGAATTGAGAGGGAAACCCGAGAAAGACATTGAAAGAGAGCGAGAAGACCAAAAGAGCGTGTAGACTTGACGGAGGAGAGAGCTAGAGTCGTAGGAACAAGCTAAGAACATGAGGAACAGGTTAAAATTTAAGGGAATTTGGGGGAAAGGGGCAAAGGACGGGAAAATATGATTTAAGGGAGAGAAAAAGGATCGCGAGCTCGAACAAACTGAATTGAATTAGAGAATAAGAAGTTAATTTCCACAACGCAATTGAGAAGGGAAATGGAACAACGTGCGTAGTGCAATATTCCAACCCCTAATTACCTCCCTTCCAGGGGGGGAAAAGACATAACTTAACATTTCAGGTTTGAAAAAACCACTCCCTCTGTGAAGGCCCTGCTGACCCCTGGGCCCCCAGGTTGGGAATTTTATTTTCGGGTACAGTTTGAATATTATGAAAATTTGTCGCAGATTCATTGTAAAAAACCTTTATGAAGAAGGCAATCCTTAAAGAAATTTTCAAAAAACACTAATTCTTACAGGAAAGTTTGGGGATGCCACCAAAAAGCCGGCCAAACTTTAAACAGTTAAGGTAACACTCTTTCGTTTGTTCGACTTTTGAAAGAATTCGGGAAATTTGCACATTAGAATCTCTGAGATTCATGGTTCTGACCATTTCCCTGACGCTCTTCCTCCCCAGATATGAACATTCTTTAGAGAACGAACCCGAAAAAGCTGAGGAAGTTGCTGGGCTGAACCTGTAGCTGGGCTAAAATTTCCCCTATAAAACCCAAAGGGGGACGAACCCAAAGGAAAGGGGTTTTTCATCAGACCTTAAGAAATCAAACCTCTAGGGGAAAAAGAAAAAGACTTCTTTTTTCCTGTTTGTATTTGGGGTGTTAAGGGACTAAAGTCCATTTTGCCCTTCTAAGAAGGTCCAAAAAGTTTAAGATGTTTTTAAAGGGACTGTAATGCCCAAGCACCTTCTTTTCGGGAAACAGTTAATGGACTTAATGATCTCCCATTTTACGAGACACGGGGATGCACATGTATAGTATTTTTTGAAAGTGTTCCCTAATTTTAAAAAAACTTTTTCCTCTGTATACTTTCAGACTACTTGGGCCGTACAGAAATTTTCCTACCATCCGTTTTACTTTGGTCTAAAGGTTCACGGTTGGTCTGAAGCCGTCACTCCATCATTCTTGTCCAACTAATGGGAAATGTAAAAGGTCCCATTCTTCCTTCTGAGGTTGACCTTTCTACCCAAAAAGGAATAAGGTTTCGACCCTCTTCCTGTAAGTCAGAAAAAGCCCTCGAAAGCTCAGATGAGACAATGTCTCGTAGATATGTGGGTTTAAAAAACAGGATGCTACTTCGAAAGCGAGGTAGTAGGATCCCCGGGTTCATTTTTTTGATAAAAGTGAAGATATCACCCCCAATCCCAAAAGTCTTGACTGGGGTAACAAAGCCGGTTCTCCTTCTTTTCCCCCTTTGATTTTCCCCTGACTTCAAGCTTTAGTTTTCCCAAGGGGGGATCTTTTGTCAATTTACCGTAAAATTTCCCTTCCTTCAGAATTTCCATAATGCCGCTAAACCCCAAAAACAAATTATCCCAAAAGGGAAAAATTTTTATATAATTTGAATATATAAAAGGTATCTTGTACAAGTCAGTATTCAAAATTAAATTCAGATGAGACAGACTATTCCATCTTAGTTGTTCCAAGCAAAGCAGAAGGGTGTTCTTAAAATGGTCAGATGCCCGTGGCCGACATTTTCGCAAAGAAAAACCTTAAATAAAAATTAGGGAAACCTATTTTTGGCAAAAAAGTCCCAGATGTCACACCCATTGCGATGTGAAGTTTGCCAACCCGTCATCTCCCGAGGTACCAGGGGAGTACCCAGGTAAAATGCCAATCTTTTTGGTACCGTTTGAAAAGTAGCCATTTAATCGTTTTTTTCTTTTTCTCCACCCTTTTATCTGGGGAAATAGATATTATTAACATTTTGATTAGCTCGAGTTTCCCCAAAAGGTTCCCCTTAAAGACCATAAAAACTACAGGGGCTGAAGCCCTATTGTCCATCTCTCCAGAGTGGACATCCTAGAGAAATTTGGGCTGACCCTGGACACAATTAAAATCTGCTTTAAAGCAAGATCTCTACAAAAATTCTAGGATGAAGCCCTCTTTACAACACCCTATCACCCAGCGTAAAAGGGGGGGTTTAGCGCCCGCATTTGTTCTCAATCCATTTTAGGGAAATTTTCTCCCTTAAACAGGAGTGGATCGTACCTACCCCGTGCTTTGTTTGCCTGGGGAGTTCCAGTGACTCTTTGGGGATTTCACCTTTTGAACTTCTCTATGGTAGACAGGCCAGAGGTCCCCTGCCATCCCTTTAGACTTTTGGACTAATGAAAGGGAAATGCTGAGGTTCAGTCTTCTTACAGTTTCTCCTTGACCCTTGACCAAACTTTGGGGGACCTCTGACATAGTTTGAAAAAATTAGTTGTCAATGGACCAATACAAAACCTATTTTGTTTCCCAAAAATCAGAGGAGAGCTTTAAAATAGGGGCGAAGTTCTTGTACTTTTGCCTACAAGCAAATAATTATTAGTACGGAAAAGGGCCCATTAAAGTATAAAAATTTGTGGGAAAATTGATTTCCCATAGAATCAAGGGGGAAACCAAGCTTTTTCATATCAACACCTTTAAAAAATAGTACCGGGAAAAATTTGGTTTAAATGCCTTTTAACTTTTGGACTTTGCTTTTCCACACGAACTTTGGTACGAAAAATGAAGAATGTAAGGTGTGCGTAATTGACACCCCAACTTTGACTATGATGAAAAAAATACTGACTTGGGGGGATCTTGAAAAATCGGGCGAAACCCAAAATTAATATTAAAGAAACTTTGGTGACCTAAAAGACATGAAAATACTTCAATTGTGGTAACTTTTTTGAGCTTTACTGTTTTCCGGTTTACCCCCACGGTGTCCATAAGATTTACTTGTGACGGACAATCCCATCAAACAAAATTAACCCGTTCCAGTTTACCTTAGGATGCATTTGACCGAGAGGTAGACAAAATTTTTAAAACCCCAAAGTATTGAACCTTCAGTATCTTCATATTGTTCCCATAGTCATGGTTTAAAAAGGGGATAAATTTTTAAAAGACTTGCTATTGACTTCAGAGGCCTTAAAGCTATAACTCGGTGGGTGCGAGCCTATGCCCTTAATAGATGCGTCTACACAAAAATTTTTTAGCTTCTTTTTTTCAGAGATTGATATTGCGCGGATTCTCAATTAATGTTAGATCCTTCTTCTAAGCAGTACACGTTTTTCCCACACACCAAGGACTGATGCAATATAGAACTATGCCTTTGGGTTTGGGAATGCCCGTGTACCCACGGGGGATGATGGGGAGAGGCTTGGGTAAAATGCCAAAAGTTTCATTTATTTTGATAACATTTACATAAAAACTCTAGGTGGGGGGAACTATCCAAACATTAACATCAGTTTTTGGGAGGTTACGCTCACATGGCCCCTGCCAAGCCGAGAAAAAGCTTCCTTTTGGGGTTAAAAAGATTAGATATCTTGGACTGATACTTTCTAAAAGCTCTCGCAGCCCCTCCCCAGTAAGATCAAAGCTTTTTTAGAATTAAAACCCCCAAAACCAAAAAGTCAGCTTTATTAAATTTAAATTCCCCCAAAAAACCCAAAAAGCTATGCGTAGCTTTCTTGGTCTGTAAATTTTTTTGCCCCGGTTTACCCGAACCTTTTTCTGATCTTAAAGGGATCTTATCCAACTTCCTTAAAAAGTCTGTGAAGGAACCCCTTTAACTTTTAAAAGTAGCTCGGGAAAAAATTAAAAAAATTAAAAACATCTTTTTGAAAGACCCTATACTTAAGATTCCAGATATTAATAAAACATTTTGTTTGAGAACTGATGCCTCCAATACTGGCTTAGGTGCGGTGTTACTACAATACCATGATGGTACTCCCTTACCTGTATGCTTCCTAAGCCGGAAACTCCTTCCCGCAGAAACAAGATACTCCACCATAGAAAAGGAATATTTAGCCCTTGTGTGGGGTATCTCCAAACTTAAACTTTATTTGCTGGGAAAAGAATTCATTTTAGAAATGGACCACAAACCTTTGATATACCTAGAAACTTTTAAGGGAACCAACAGTCGCCTCTTGAGGTGGACATTGGCACTCCAGGCTTTTAAGTTCCATATTGTGTATATCAATGGTTCATCCAATTATTTCTCTGACTGGTTAAGTCGTGACAGTCAGTAGAAGATTTCTTGCCTTATGCGACTTCCATATGTTAGAACTTTTTCCTCGCCTATTCTTCTTATACTCCTTGACTATAAGTCTTGGTATGGGGGAGTGTGAGGGAAAAGTTCAATAGATAGGAGTAGCGAGGGAGTATATAGTAACAATAGTTTCATTGCCGGCTACTTGTTAAGGTAGGGTAAGTCAAGCTCCCGCTATTCCCACCTTTTTTTCCCCCTCCCCGAAAGTGATAGTTTCAATGCCGGCTACTTGTTAAGGTAGGGTAAGTCAAGCTCCCACTATTCCCGCCTTTTTTCCCCCACCCCTGAAAGGTGATAGTTGACAGCCGGCTGCTTGTTAACGTAGGGTCAGTCTAGCTCCCACTATCCCTTCCCCTCCCTCTTCCCCCCCTGAAAGGTGACGTGTGGGGCTCTGGTCAAACAGTAAATCACTCGACTCACAGCTCCCAACACTACTGTAAGTACATGCCTGCCTTGTATTCTAGTGGATTTATTGGTTGAAAGCTTCACTTTGGACCAATAATAAACTTAGTCTTTTCAGCCTTGCTCTAAGTTGACTGTTGTAATAATCACCATGTCTTTTAGGTATTGTACTTATCATGGAGAGTGATTATTTAAGCAGTGGGTAACCTGTCTATCTTTTCAGCTTGGATGACAGAAAGGGTCACCTGTCAATCAACGAGAATTGATGGAGACGGACTAACGTCCTGGGGACGTCCCATATTGGATTTAATTACCTGTGCACCTGTATGAAATTGCAGGACGTAACCCCACATCATTGCAGCGGTAAAGAACCTGCTTTCCTGTCATCGGGATAGAATACTCACGGCGATACTCTGTGAAGAACTAGCCGGTGGTGGTCACCATCACCTGCGACCCCCCCCCCACATCAGCAACGGTTAATATTTCAACAACATGAAGTGTCACCAACACCAGACACCATAATATATATATTAGCTTTGAGTTCAAATGTTATTTTATTCATTTCATTTTTCATTTTTCTTTCAAATAGGATATACCTGTCATGTTTTATTGTTTTATGTTTGCTTTAATAAATAATAAAGTGTTTATCTTTGTTAATTATTATTTCGTTTTCTATTCATTAATTTTCCTGAGGAGGAGCCAGCTTTGGTAATACTGTCTGAAGTTATTACAGAGCTGAGTAAGCCTTCACAAATAATAATATAAAGCAGTATATTCACGATTTAGCTATTATCGCAAATATAAGCAATATAAAATTATATGAAAAGGTAATATACATGTAATATATATACATAATATACATTGCAACCCATTCAGGGGTTGCAACAATATTCAAGCACAAATCATTGTCATCAACTAACTCAACAGGAGAGAAGGATGGTTGTTGTATCTTTGACATAGCTCTAGTAATTGCACTGAGAGGAAATAAAATAGGCTTCTCTCTACAAGCTTCAATGGCATAATTATCATCAGTGGTATTATCAATCACAAGTGGTTCCTTACATATACCAGCATGAAGGATATCGTTCCCTATCAATAAGTCCACTGACCTGTTGGGAAATACACCACTGGATATACCTACTGAAATATAACAAGTATAATAGCTTGTTTCAATGTAAACTTTGTGTATTGGTACTTTTATAACAGCCCCACCATAGGCTTCTAACAATACATCTATCTTGGTATAGGTATAGGTATCATCAGTTATGGGCAGTACATCTTCTCTCATCTTTTCAGTGTCTCTGAAAGTAATTATCTCAGATGTGATTCGTCAAGTCCTACTTTGCCTCTCGATAAGTAAGGACTCATCGCTGAACGAATCTTTTCGTCAGATACACTTTCTGACGCTAGTCATCTGTTCTGAGTAATATTATCTAAAACAGTAGGAACAGAGGTATTACTAGAATTTTGTTGCCTTTGTTGCATGGAAGAGGATACGACTTGTGTGGGGGCGCCAGCCACACGACCGCTTCTCGTAGCTCTTTCTAACTTACAGCAATACTCTCTAGCATGTCCTTTTCTGTTAAAATAGGTACATTTAACTCTCTTCTTCTCGATATCAGATTTCTGTCTAACCACAGAGACAGATTCAGGATTGTGAGTTTTCCTGGTAAAGGTACGAGTAGTTACAGTAACAGGTACATCAGGCCGGCACTGAGCAGCTGATTTAGGCTGCCAACTTCTAGGACAATTTTTAGTTACCTTGTTTCTCTGTGTTTTAGTATGTACAAGTTTGTGAGAAATTTCGTAATTGTCTGCTAATGCTGCAGATCATTCTCTGCTCGGACGTTGTGCTGAGAATTTGTCAGCTGCTTCTGCTCAGTCCCGACACCTGGTGGAGGAGCTTTTGATACATCAACAACAATGGTGACTGTTTTTTGCCAGAGAGTTAATACTGTTTGTATTGAACTAATACGGGGTACAATCACCAGCACATTGATTAACGTGTTAGTGTCAGTGATCGTTTGTGATATATATGGCATCCAGCGTGAATCCCTGTGTGGCGTCGCCTTGAATGGACTTTCCCGGATTTTCGTCAAGTTTTGTGATACTCAGACCTATGAGCAGATTGTCAACCAGTACCAGGATGTTAGCAAGCAAGTCACCCCAGCAGTCACTGTTAAGTTGCACGACGTTTCACGATACTATACGTGGGTACATGTGCGAAACGTGCCTTTTGAGGTCAGTGAAGTCGACATACGTGACGCTTTCAAACGTTATGGGTAGATCCACCAGGTTACTATGGGTTGGTGGTCTGACAGCCTCTATGCTGATCTTCAAGAGGGGTCCTTCACTTTGAAAATGTCCTTACGCCAGCCAATTCCTTTGTACGTACACCTGGAGGATTTTCGTTCCCAGGTGTATGTTACGTATCCTGGACAGAGACGAACTAGCCGCCTCTGCGGCGCTTTAGATCATATTGCGGCACAATGTGTTCAGTGCCAGCCGCCCTCGGGACGTGGTCATCGTCTGGACAGTGAGGTTTCCCGTCAGACTCCGGAAGACGAAGTCATCAAGGACTTGCTGCGTCTGACATCGTGGAGTGCTGAGGTTGATCGGGCATGCTCATAGAGATCATCTTGTGTGACTCTACCTGGGAATGTCTCCCATGATGAGGTGGAACGAGTGAGAAGTGAGATCCCTCTAGCAAGAGAGGCGGATGACATAGAGGCTACTATTGTATCTACATTGAGCGACCTTTTAGCGTCGCATGAGTATGATTCTGTACCGTGTGTGCCTTTGTTGAAGTGTTCAGGTGAGGAGAAAGTACGTTTTGACGATGTTGATCAGTTAGTTAATGTGCGAGATGTGGAGGGTCCTAGAGTTCATACTGTTGAGGTAGACATTCACAAGAACACCTCAGGTACTGACATAGCTGAGGATGCTGTTTCTAGGAAGCGTGAAGCTACCCCGTTCGACTCCAACGACGTCTTGACCCCTTGACAACGTTCAGGGAAGAAGACGTATTCGGAAATCACGGGTGGGGGGTCGCAGGGATCCAGGACAGCAGGTAATATCACGCAGAATGCAAAGGTACGGGCGGTGCCTTAGGTGCTTGCCGACGCAAAGAGAAAAAGGGTGTGGTGGCCCTTAGAGGAAAGCCACCTTTGGCAAAGTTAGGTGTGTAACTATTAATGTTAATGGCTTGAAAAACCCCAGAAAGCGTGTGCAGGTACGTGAGTGGTTGAATTGCTTTGCAGTGGATGTGTGTTTTTTGCAAAAACATAATCATAAAGTAGGAAGTTTGTTTGAGATGGTTATGATGTTTATATGACTCACTCGAGACGTCTGAAAGGTGGAGTGGCTGTGTTGATAAAAGCGACCAGCTCGTTTGTGATGAAGCATCGGGAGGAAAGGGGGAGGGTCGGGTGGTGCGAGTCATGAGAGATTGAGGTAATAGAAGTGTTGGTTTCGTAGGAGTATATGGGCCGGCCGAACATGATGTTAATATTAAAAATACTTTTGTTAGAGATGTTCTAGTGTACTGTTTGAGGTCCCTGCCGGATATTACAGTGGTCGGTGGTGACTGGAACTGTGTGGTGCGCCGTAAAGACGTTGAGCCGAGGGGGGCGAGTTTTTGTTCACTTATTTTGGGTGATTTGTTGTCTGGGCTGGGGTTGGTGGATGTAAGTGGAAGACGTGACTTGGGGATTAAGCATACTTTCGTGCGTAGGGGCTATGCAGCACGCTTAGATATGGTGTATGTGTCTCGGCGGGTGGTCGTAATCAATGTGTGCGTGTTAAACGTCTATTTCTCCGACCATCGCGGAGTTCTTGTGGAGCTTGATTGGGGGGGGGGGTCTCCCGAACCGTTTTAAGGGTTATTGGAAGTTATATATGCAACTGCTACAAAGTGCGGATGATAAGACACTATTCACGGACTTATGGGCGTCTATGGGAGTAGACTCCTGGGAAGTGATGAATGGTTTTGAAAACCGACAAGTTGAAGAATTGAGACACTTATGCAACACATGGGAATCTTTACTGAATAAACGTTTCGCCACACAGTGGCTTCATCAGTCCAATACAAAGTAGAAATGGGTAAGGAGAGTAGAAGTTTGAGGTAATCAGTCCCTCAACCTGGAATCGATGTGTTCAGTCCATCACTCTTGTAGGAAGTGCAGCATAGGGCCAGAGAGGTGGCTTAAATACTGCGGTGAGATGAGTTGAAGCAGGAGGAGGCAGGATCACAGTGGGACCTGCCACTAGTGTAAGTAGGTCGTCGTCCAAAGGTTGGGCAAGCATTGAAGTCTTTGTACCAAGATTCCATGATGTTGCAGTGTCTGACAGATGTGATGAATGGTTTTGAAAACAATGTGTTGCATAAGTGTCTCAATTCTTCAACTTGTCGGTTTTCAAAACCATTCATCACATCTGTCAGACACTGCAACATCATAGAATCTTGGTACAAAGACTTCAATGCTTGCCCAACCTTTGGACGACGACCTACTTACACTAGTGGCAGGTCCCACTGTGATCCCGCCTCCTCCTGCTTCAACCTCTCTGGCCCTATGCTGCACTTCCTACAAGAGTGATGGACTGAACACATCGATTCCAGGTTGAGGGACTGATTACCTCAAACTTCTACTCTCCTTACCCATTTCTACCTTGCATTGGACTGATGAAGCCACTGTGTGGCGAAACGTTTCTTCAATAAAGATTCCCATGTGTTGCATAAGTGTCTCAATTCTTTAACTCCTGGGAAGGATGGGATTTAGTGCGACAATGAGATGAGGTTGTGAAGCCTCGAATTAAGGATTTTTATGTGCATCGGGGTAAGGAGGCCTCTTGCTTGCAGTATGGTTTTCTGAGTTACCTGGAGGGTTCTTTACAGCATTGTTATGCGCAGGGAGAGGAGTCTGGCATTTACCCAGTGGACGAGATTGACGATCTTGAGGAACAAATCCAAGTACTGAAAAATAAGGTTTTTGATGGGGCGCGTATTTCGAGTGGGGTGGAGGAGGCTGTGTGGGGTGATAAGCCGTCTACTTGTGTCTTACGTAGACAGGCACAAAGGCGAAAGGCGACTGAAATTGTGAGTTTAGTGGTGCAGGATGGAGTTGACGGGTATAGTGAGGGACAAGTCTTAAAAACAACTGAAGGAATAAGTTTTTATGTCAGTACATGGTGTAAGCTCCAAATGCAAAGTAAAGAAATGAGTGAGAATGCGATACAAGAATTGGGGCGGGGTGTACGATGCGAGTTGAATGATCATGATCGCTGTGATGACAAGCAACAGTGACACAGAATCAGGAACAAAGAGATAATATAACGACACTAAGTAGGGACCATCTGCAGATCCTCCACTAAAGTCACAAAACTCCCATACAACTGAATCTAAGTTCAGCATAAGAAAATCCCCGACTGTGACAGTGCACAGATACCAGTACAAATTAGGTCAGAAGCTAAAGCTCAGGACCTCAATTTCTCAGAGTGTCTATAAGGCACACAACCTCAGTACAATGTCGAAAATCACTAAGTCTAGGCAATGTTCTGTGAACAGAGTTACACAGAACCAACAACAAGAAAGCGACAGAGACGATATTCCAACAAGGGCCCACAAGGGAGAGGAGTAGAGGGACATCTTGTTAGAAGCAACGTCCAACAGACAAAAAGCCAGCGCAAGCCAGCCAGACTACTCCAGGTGAGGTGTGATCAACCCCCCTGATCAAGTGACTCTCCGTGGACTGCTGCTGCCCAGCAACACCGAGAAGCCGGCAGCGTAACGAGCGGAGAGAAAACACAGCAGTTAGACAATGCTGTCAGCTACTTAACACTTGAACTATGAGCACTGAATAATATGTAAATGTTACATCCTACCTAATAAATATAACTAAGTCAAATAATAATATAAAGCAATATATTTATGATTTAGCTATTATCACAAATATAAGCAATATAAAATTATATGAACAGGTAATATACATTATATACATTATGACCCATTCAGAGGTCGCAATATACGACACAACTGATCAAGATCCCACCACACAAGTGATCAAGGTCCCACCACACAAGTGATCAAGATCCCACCACACAAGTGATCAAGATCCCACCACACAAGTGATCAAGATCCCACCACACAAGTGATCAAGGTCCCACCACACAAGTGATCAAGATCCCACCACACAAGTGATCAAGATCCCACCACACAAGTGATCAAGATCCCACCACACAAGTGATCAAGATACCACCACACAGGTGATCAAGATCCCACCACACAAGTGATCAAGGTTCCACCACACAAGTGATCAAGGTCCTGCCACACAAGTGATCAAGATCCCACCACACAAGTGATCAAGGTCCTAACATACAAGTGATAAAGATCCCACCACACAAGTGATCAAGGTTCCACCACACAAGTGATCAAGGTCCTGCCACACAAGTGATCAAGATCCCACCACACAAGTGATCAAGGTCCTTCCACACAAGTGATCAATGTCCCACCACACAAGTGATCAAGATCCCACCACACAAGTGATCAAGGTCCCACCACACAATTGATCAATGTCCCACCACACAAGTGATCAAGATCCCACCACACAAGTGATGAAGGTCCAACCGCACAAGTGATCAAGGTTCCACCACACAAATGATCAAAATCCCACAACACAAGTGATCAATGGCCCACCACACAAGTGATCAAGCTCCTTCCACACAAGTGATCAAGGTCCCACCACACAAGTGATCAAGGTTCCACCACACAAGTAATCAAGATCCCACCACACAAGTGATTAAGGTCCCACCACACAACTGATCAAGGTCCCACCACACAAGTGATCAAGGTCCTTCCACACAATTGATCAAGGTCCTACCACACAAGTGATCAAGGTCCCACCACATAAGTGTGGCATGCAAAGAGAACGTAACCTTTATTCGGCGCATGTACACACTCAACCAGCGAACCAGGTACTAGGGTTGACGATGGGGCCCCGTCGTTCAACCAGTACCCAGGTTCCAGCCAATGAGAAGATGGTTTTGGCAATCACAGAGGTTATGTGGGTACCACTCTCCTGTCTGCCCTTGTCATTCCCATTCTAGAGCTGGTTGAAGCACGGTCTGCTCTCATGTGGCTTCTATTCTGCCTTGCTTACCGTGGAGTGCACTAATACCTATCACTGTATATAGTGTATATAGTGTGCATACTTCTATTCTAAATTGTTGAAGGATAATACAAGTCAAAAGTTTTTCTGCTGTGTTTATTTTGCTTCCTTTACACCCAGGATAACAGGCCTTTGAGACTCCTGGATTGTGATCAAGGTTCCACCACACAAGTGATCAAGATCAGACCACACAAGTGATCAAGGTCCCACCACACAAGTGATCAAGGTTCCACCACACAAGTGATCAAGATCCCACCACACAAGTGATTAACATTCCACCACACAAGTGATCAAGGTTCCACCAAACAAGTGATCAAGATCCCACCACACATGTGATCAAGGTTCCACCACACACGTGATCAAGATCCCACCACACAAATGATCAAGGTTCCACCACACAAGTGATCAAGGTTCCACCACACAAGTGATCAAGGTTGTCATGTAGGGAGGTAATGATTAGGGGAATATGGGGATAAGAGGAGGGAGTCAGTAGGTAGGGGATAGGCAGGCGAGGTGGTAGGAGTGAGATGATTAGCGTAGGTAGGTAATGTAAGGTCACTGGTGACTACAACTTCACCTCTCATTACTCTACCCACAACACTATTCACCCTCTCACTCTTTGAAATAAAAATAAATGAATAAATACAATAATGCTGACAGTGAATATTACCATTCTACTCAAACACAGTTTATTATTAAGTCCTTGTACAATAATATATTTGGGAACAGGAGTACATTATTGGGGTTTAGATAAATGGGGTGGTACATATAAGCAGTGAGACAGGGAACACAATCAACCTGACGAAACAGAATATAACTTACAATATAGTTTAGAGGACAGTTGACCACAGGAACTAAGCCACAGGTCGCAAGACCTACACAGCACGAGTACTGCTCGAAGCTAGAACTGTGCCCAATGTCCCCAACACTCTCCTCCAGAAACTTCAGCAGCCTTCTCCTGAGCCCTGCACCCCAGCAGCAGCTCCTCGCGAAGTCTCTCTGCTCAGGGCTCTGCACCCACGCCAGAGCTCCGCACAAATCTCCCCAGCTCAGCTGTTCCTTGGGCTTATATGGTGGTCCAAGCACACCCCACAACCACGTGTACGACCTGACGCCTGGATTTGACTCCAGTGACGAACAAAGGTGCTGAGACTTAAGCCAGAAAGGCGTGTCTTTGACAGACATTTGCCAAGGCAAGGTGACCATATAATTGGTTAAATTAGGTCTCCCCAGAGACCTCACAAGCCTAACTGAACTACATCACATCTCTCTTTCTCCCCCAATTTAAAATATCTGAGAACTAGGACAATTTGTCCTAAGTTATTAGCTATTTAATCCAAACCCCTTAAATCATTACATATACAAAACAAAATTATTACGATAAATACAAATTTTTCAACTACATAACATATTCCCTCAAACCTCTCATCTCACAAGCAGCGTAATTCAGTACACTGCAGTTGGCCACATAATAGTTGCTCCGGTGCAAAGCCTCCTTACCCGTCATTTCTCCTTGAACCTAAATCGGCCCAGTGCCTTCCCACTTCTACTAGAAATTCATAGCCAATGCCTAGTCACCCTCGCACGTTAACCATTGGGCCAAACTCTCTCAGGTTTCTTGGCGTGGAAAACTCTCCAAGCGGGTTGCATTCTTTCAAGTAACACCAACTGGACCACTGTCACGACACCAAGGTCGGATTTTCAGCACACTTCACATGCAACTTCAACATCTGAAAATCGAGACAGGGTAGGCAAGTCGCAGCTAATACCCTCCATTTATCCCATGCCATAACTAGGATTCACTGCCCCTCATAAAACAAGGTGGCCATAATCACTGACCGTATTCAGGTACCTTTTTCACACAGGTAACACTAACACTTCTGTCAAGTCAAAGTAGCTGGGGACATCTCACACTCTTAACTGTCTCTCATGGCTGCAGGCATCCCTGCATACTGTCGTACAGTCGACCAGCAAGGCAGGATACACCTCCATACCACCCTTGATGCAGGTTTGGTCCAGCAGCTGGAGTCCATCTCCGCGGCTCGCATCCTTCCACATCTCCGAATGCAGCTCTTCAGTGGTTGACAGTTGTGGGCTAGTCTTCCAAACTGGGCTGGGTGACTTCTCATATCCCTCGTATAACATTCAACTTCGTCCAGTTAATTTGTTTCCCCACCAAAAGTCTCACCGAACCTTCACATCTCCACCATTTTCCAAAACCACACACAACTCACATGAATATAATAATCACAACCCCACAATTTATCTCAGACCCCCGTCAAAAAAGGTCATTAAGGTCACTGGATTATAATCACACAGATATTTACTTAACCTACACATACAGAAAAAAGTCAAATGGTAGGCATAAAATAATTATAACCGAGCATCAAATAAGGCACAGGGACTGGTTCCTACTATAAAAATAAAAAGAACCACATCACCCGCATAAACACCATGTCATGATGGGGTAAGGAATGGAAAGATAATTTGGGGATACATGGGAGTAAGGGAGTATGTAGGTAGGGACAGGCGGGCAGTAGGAGGGATGAGGTGAGTCAGTTGGTAGGTAATGTGTGTGAAGGTCCAATGTGCTACATCTTCATCTCTCATTTATCCAACCACCAAAACTACTCACCCTCTCACTATTGAAATAAAAAATAAAAGAAAAAAAGGGGACAGTAAGATTATATTCTACTCAAACACAGTTTATTATTAAGGCCTTGTACAATAAAATTTGGAAACAGGTAGAAACATCATTGAGGTTTAGATAAATGGGGTGGTACATATAAATAGTGAGACAGGGAACACCAATCAACTAGACGAAAACAGAATATAATTAAATATAGTTCAGGGACAGTTCAGCAAGGAACAACCCACAGGTCCCAAGACCTACACAGCACGAGTACTGCTTGAAGCCGTACTCATCCCAATGTCTTCCAACAGTCCCTCCAGACTTCACCCCTTCTCTCGAGCCTGCACCCAGCAGCAGTTCCTCTCAAAGTCTCTCTGCTACAGAGCTCTGCACCCACGCCAGAGCTCCACATGAATCTCCATTGCGCAGCTGTTCCTTGGGCTTATAATGGTGGTCCAAAGCAACAGCCCAACAACCACGTGATACTGACGCCTGATTTAGTCCAGTGACGAACAAAGGTGCTGAGACTTAAGCCGGAAAGCGTGTCTCTGACAGACTTTTGCCAATGTCAAAGGGTGACCATGTAATTGGTTAAATTAGGTCTCCCCAGAGACCTCACAAGCCCAGCTGAACTACATCACAAGGTTCCACCACACAAGTGATCAAGGTTCCACCACACAAGTGATCAAGGTTCCACCACACAAGTGATCAAGCACCCCGATTTCCACCACACAAGTGAGATTCCGAAAAGGTCGGTCCACCACACATTTGCCATCAAGGTTCCACCCAAATGTACATTGGTTAAGAAAATTCAGGTCCACCACCAGTGACAGTCCCACCCACCAGTGATCAAGGTTCCACCACACAAGTGATCAAGGTAAAGGTTCCACCACACAAGTGATGTTCAACGGTTCACCACCACACAAGTGATCAAGGCTTCCACCACACAAGTGAATCAAGGTTCCACCACACAAGTGATCAAGGTTCCACCACACAAGTGATCAAGGTCCACCACACAAGTGATCAAGGTTCCACCACACAAGTGATAAAGGTTCCACCACACAAGTGATCAAGGTTCCGCCACACAAGTGATCAAGGTTCCACCACACAAGTGATCAAGGTTCCACCACACAAGTGATCAAGGTCCCACCACACAAGTGATCAAGGTTATACACACCACTAACAGTCAGATGTAAACCTTTCACCAATTTTAAGTGATTCACAATGGTTCTCCAACACCCGGCCCCACACATAGTGATCAAGTTGTCCCGAACACCCCACACAAGTGACATCAAGGTCTCCCACCCACACACCAAGTGATTTTCAAAAGGTTCCACACCACGCAAGTAGGATCAACCCCGTTGTTCCACCCACCACACAGTTGGGAATCTTTAAAGGGTTTCCACCACACAAGTGATCATTAAGGTTACTTCCACAACAACCAAGTTGGGGATCAAGGTTCCCCAACCCACAAGTGATTATTAAGATGTTCCCGCACAACCAAAAAAACAGTTATCAAGGTTCCTACTCCTCAAACTACAAATCTCGCAGGGACACCTCTGAGTCATCTCTCCACATGTGCATTCACGGTTACCAGAAACACATGGTCCTAAGTTTCACCCCTCACAGTGCATGTGTCCCATCACCAACGTTGTTGTCCCTACACTACTCAACATTGGGACTAGTCTGTGTATACCCTTTGACTGCTTTCACTAATCTCTTTGAGCTGTGTGAAGGCCTTTGCAGTGAATGTCAGTCTTCTCGTCCAACTTGTATTGCCAGTCGAAGGTTGTGACACAGATTGGCCCTGTCCTACTGATCGTTATATGGTCTCTCTCTGTGTTGTGCTTTGTCTCCTGTCTTGTATGTGTGGTTGTGTGCTGTACTTGTTAGTATTTGTGTGGTGTTTGATGGTGTTGTGAATGTTGCTGTCTGGTTTCACTCCATATTTGTACCACCTATTGTGTTGCAGGGTGTGTGTTGGAATGTTCTGGTATAGCTTATCTATGTGTCGTGTTGTGTTGGTGTGTGTTGTGTGTGTCTGAAATGTGTTCTATGTGTGTCGTTGTCTGAATTGTGTTGTTGTAGTGTGTGAGTTGGAATAGTGTGTTGATTGTGTGTGTGTCTAATTTCTTGACGTGTGTTGACGGTGTGTGGGTTAATGGCGTGTCAGTGTATGCTGTGTACACTGTCACCATTTGTAACCTATTGCGGTTGCTAGGTATCGAACGCTATTCTCTCAGGTTTTGCACAGGCGCCCATCTGCTGCAGCAATTAGCTTATAACCTCGCTTGAGACGCTGTGTATGGTTCCCTGCCCGATACGTCTTTTCTTAGGCGATTGCACGCCTTACAACCTAGTCCTACTACTCCTGCTCTTCGGTCTTTTCTTTGCCTTCTTGATTTCTGATTGCATCCTGGCATGGTTTGATTCACCAGTTGCTACCACCAGTGTTTAGTCTGTTCAATGTCTCTTTGAACCTCCTGTACTCATGTCTGATTAATTCTCCTTTTAACTTCCAAATCATTCTGCGGAACAACTGTGCAACCTTTGACTCTCTATTCTTACGTGCATCATGTCTTCCAAACCAGTGGCACTCCTAGGGACCTGTTCATCACCTTGTCACGGGTGTCCATGTGATACCTATCACGTACAAATGACTGTTCGGTTTGCCACCCATATCAGAGCATTATCTGATCATTTGCTGGGACTCTCGTGTTATATCCTACCTCAAGTTTCTATTCTCGGGTGAGGTAGTCTGTGTCATAGGCTTCTTCATGTGCGGTCATCTGCCCTTCCCCTCATCTCGGGACTTTGATTTGGCAGATTAAATTCAGAAGTTTGTGGACCAGGATCTGCCTTCCTTTGAATCCGTGCTGGTCTATCGTTTATTCTCCTATTATTCAAGTATCGTGAGGGCTTCTGAGTGTTGTGTTGTTTTATTACCTGTGGTGTGACGTGTGGGATGTGAGTGTTGATGTGATATGTGTGTGATGTGTTTGTTGTCTGTCGTGTGTCGTGATCCTTGAGTGTTCTGTTGTATGCTGTGTTGTTTGGTAATCTCTTGTGAGGACTGTGTAAGGCTTGTGTGCAGTGAAGTGTGTCTCTCTTGTCTTACTTCTGTTATTTTATGTTTGAGGTTGTGTGAGTGTGTGTGTTGTGATGTGTGGTTGGTTTATACTCCTGTTGTGGTGTATGTCTCTGTGTGTGTGTGTGTGTGTGTGTGTGTGTGTGTGTGTGTGTGTGTGTGTGTGTTTAACTTCAAATACTATCTTGTCACTTACAATCTGATCACTAATGTCTTAATTAAGAGTCATCTAAGTAGAAATGTTCACCTAACACACAAAAGACAAGAAAAACTCACAAGTTAAGTGTTATAAATATGTGGTCCCCCAGGCTGGCTGGCAGTGCTTCACGTCCCTCAGTTGAACCTTCGTTTCCGGAATTATTCATGTTCTCGGAATTCTTGTAAAATTCACCTGGACAGCCAAGTGTTAGAAGAGAGGAAATTGACGCGGCACTGAGACGCTAGCTGCAGCATGCCAATTGTGAGATTTCGAGTTTCCGAAATTTAGCGTCAATGTCAGCCAAGGATAAAGGGACATCAGACTCAAGTAACTGCGTCCTAAAGAAGTAACTTTTTTATTGGGGAGGGGGGGAGGGGGAAGGGTTGGAATGTGAGTATATAAAAGCACCCTTCCCATCCTCCAGTCAGAAGTTGTGTACCAGCGAAGGAAGTCTCACATCTGTACTGTTGGTGAGTGTTTTTCTGAGATAAAGTTTCCTGAAGGTATTTTTTTTGAGTTGAGTCTGTTTTTGTTTTCCCTTATCTGAGTGAATGACTGGATGCAATGTTGTTGTAATCCTTGACTAAGTAAGTTTATTCAGGTATACATAAATACAGTTATATAGACTACTATACACAACAGCATATGTGTAGAGAACCTCCAGGATAACCCGAAACAAGTCAAAGTTACTTATTTCTATTGGGGTCCTTGTATTAAATATTATTTATATTTAAAAGTTAAAAACAGGAAATTATCTTAACTATATAAAAGGAGTTACAATAAAAGAAGATAAACTAGGGGAGAGGTATAATTTCTTATTTTCACTGACATTAAAGATAGGTATACAAAATTTATATAAGTTTATATAAAATGTTAGGTATACAAGAAATGTTAGGTATACAAATGAAGAAATGTTAGGTATACAAGAAATGTTAGGTATACAGAGTAATATGTTAGGTATACAAGAAATGTTAGGTATACAAGAAATGTTAGGTGTACAAGAAATGTTAGGTGTACAAGAAATGTTAGGTGTACAAGAAATGTTAGGTGTACAAGAAATGTTAGGTGTACAAGAAATGTTAGGTGTACAAGAAATCACTCTCCTCCCTTTCAGTAGTCTTATTCATAAGGTATATTTTGGCTCTCTCCTTGAACTGGCTCATCCTATGACAGACTATGACATGTGCAGGCAGTCTATTCCACTCTTTATTGCAGTACAGAAAAATGTATTTGAAGCCTGACCACTGACTCTAGGTACTGCAAAATTCTTCTACCTTTCCCTAATTCTAAAACTGTTTTGGTTCCTTGACTTATCAAAATTGGCAATAAGATATTGAGGACACTGATTATTAGCAATTTTATAAGCGTAATTTAGTTTTAGTTGTTTTACACTGTGTTCAACATTCAGCATGTCCAGTTGTTATAATTCATCCTGGCCTACATGTTCTCTTGGACTCAGGTCCATCATGAATCTCATCATTTTGTTCTGGGTGATTTGTAGCTTATCTTTCAGTTTTTCGTTAAGGCAGAGTACCAAGAAAAGCAAGAGTAGTCTAAAATATATTGTATGAGTTAGACATAGTATCCAGCGAGCCTCAGTTGGTAGACACTGCGCCTGTCTGTACAGGAGCTTTTGTCTGGCACTCGCTTTCTTTACTACATTGTTCCTTATTAGTTCACCTAACATGCTTGGCTCAAAGGGGATTCCCAGATATTTCACTGAATCTTCTGTAATAATAGGTTTCCCATTACACTGGACATTAAAACTATTGACCCTTTACAATTTATGTTTCGTGCCAAAGAGTACGACTTCCGTTTTCCCCATGTGTACTGATAATTTGTAGTCTAACAACCATTTGCTACAGGACTCTAGTTCTAGTGATAGTACCCTAGCGATGTTTTGTGGGTCTTTACCTGATACTAACACAGAACTATCATCTACATTGATAGGCATGTCATTCACTACACTGATAGGCATGTCATTCACGTCACACATAAATAGTAAAGGACCCAGGATACTACTATCTGAAGGAACCCCACTTGTCATCAGCATCGGTTCTGATTCTGTGTTGTTGATCTTGACAGATTGTTTCCTGTTGCTCAGGTAGGATTTTAAACCCGTCTACAGTACCTATGCCGATAGCTTATGGCTTCTTACGTAATATATTGTGGTTGACCTTATCGAAGGCTTTTGCAAGTTGAGGTTACCATACCTACGAGATTCCCTAGCGACATTTGAGTTCTCAAGTAATACATCAAATTAATTAGGGAGGTGTCGGTTGAATGAGATCTAAAACCCGATTGGTAACTATGGAGAATGTTGTTGTCATTAAGATACTTAACAATTTGACAGTATACCGCTCTCTCTAGAATTTGGGACATTACACTGAGTATACTAACAGGAGGTACTCTGGCCTCTTTGAATCCCCCGAGACAGTATTTGTGGCTATAGACAAATTTGTTATGTGTGGAATGGGAATTGGTAATTCAGACGCCATCCTTTAGGAACTTAGGCGGGATGTTATCGAGACCAGTGCTCTTAGTTGAGTTTAATTTGCTTAGTTCTTTTCGTACTACGTCATAAGATTCTCCTACTAGATGGCAACTCATCGAGTTTAATGTTTTAAATTTATCAGAGTCTGTGTTAAAGGCATTTGATGCAGCTGGTAGTCTACTTACTAGTGTTGATGCGACAGATGTGTAGTAGGAATTAAAATAATTAGTCACTTCAGTTGTTTCGTGGCGTACCTCTTTATCTATATTTAGTACTATGTTAGATCTAACTGCGGGTTTATGGCTATACCCCAACTGTTTTAGTTGCTGCCAGAGCTACCTGGGGTAATTTTTGTACTCTTCGATTTTTGAGCAATAGTTCCTTGCTTTTGCTCCTTTTATAACCTCTGTACTCTGTCCTAACTCTTTGGAATTCATTTAGTGCTGCAATATCCTGTCTGTCTGCCTTAAATCGTATTAGCAACTGATCTCTGAATTTCATATTATCTAATATCTCAGTAGTCATCCAGGGTTCAATTCTACGTTTAATCCTAACCTCTTTAACTGGTGCATTATTATCAAGGATGGCAGTGAACATTGTTTTAAATTTTTCCCAGACATCATTGACGTCCAAGCAACTTGTTATCTCTGTCCAGTCACAATTATGTAGCCTATTTACCAATATTTCTTTACTGTAGTTTCTAGTTGACCTCATTTTAATTGTCCTGTGTAGGCCTGTCCGATCCTTAATGATTTTCCTGGCACAATAAATGATGAGATGATCACCAAGGCCTGTGGTAATGACGCCTGACTGACTAATGTTGTTCGAGCCATTACAAAGTATGTGGTCTAATATGTTGGCTGAGAACTGTGTGATCCGGGTTGATGCATTAATTAGTTGAGTGAAATTATTTAATCCCAGAATTTGCATATACCTGTCTTCCAATATCACTGTCTCAGAATTATCAACGCCGTGCAAGACTCGAAAAACCATCTAAGAACTGATTATGGGTAGGGGTGCAGTAGGTACTTGCTACTAAGATTAGTTTAGTCATGGGTAGCAACATCTCAAGCCATGGAATCTTCCTGGTCATCATTCAGATCAGGTCTTGGGTTATAGGCTGTCATTTCTTACACAGGTACATACACCACCGCCTTTTCTATTCGTACCTAAGTGCTGTATATTGCAGTCTTCTATTTTAACCTCGTCGTCGGTCACCGCGTCATCCAACCAGGAGCCAGAGATGGATAAAACTGCAGCCCTCTTAGATAGTATCTTAATTTCTGATATTTTGGATAACACTGACCTCACATTGACATGAAATATGTGAAGGCCTATTTTCTTGAAATAGTCACAAAACATCAATATGTGGCAGGGGATCAATATGTGGCAGGGGATCAATATGTGGCAGGGGATCAATATGTGGCAGATGATCAATATGTGGCAGGGGATCAATATGTGGCAGGGGATCAATATGTGGCAGGGGATTAATATGTGGCAGGGGATCAATATGTGGCAGGGGATCAATATGTGGCAGGGGATCAATATGTGGCAGGGGATCAACATGTGGCAGGGGATCAATATGTGGCAGGGGATCAATATGTGGCAGGGGATCAATATGTGGCAGGGGATCAATATGTGGCAAGAGATCAATATCAGCATTACTAAATGATAATTTTCCTACCTTGCACTTGTTACAAAGGAACATTCCTTCACCACTAACATAACCAAACATCCACACTGCACCAACACCTTAACATTTTACATACGTTGATTTGTTGCTGTCTCTTGAAACCTTAATAGTGTATATATCTGCCTGGTGATGTTAGTAGAGTGTATACATCTGCCTGGTGATGTTAGTAGAGTGTATACATCTGCCTGCTGATGTTAAGTTAGAGGGGTTATATCATCTCTGGTGGATGTTAGTAGAGTGTATACATCTGCCTGGTGATGTTAGTAGAGTGTATACATCTGTTTGATGGTGCTAGTAGAGTGTATACATCTGCTCTGGTGATGTTAGTAGAGTGTATACATCTGCCTGCTGATGTTAGTAGAGTGTATACATCTGCCTGGTGATGTGAGTAGAGTGTATACATCTGCCTGGTGATGTTAGTAGAGTGTATACATCTGCCTGGTGATGTGAGTAGAGTGTATACATCTGCCTGGTGATGTTAGTAGAGTGTATACATCTGCCTGGTGATGTTAGTAGAGTGTATACATCTGCCTGGTGATGTTAGTAGAGTGTATACATCTGCCTGGTGATGTTGGTAGAATGTATACATCTGCCTGGTGATGTTAGTAGAGTGTATACATCTGCCTGGTGATGTTGGTAGAGTTGTATTTTACATCTGCCTGGTGATGTTAGTAGAGTGTATACATCTGCCTGGTGATGTTAATAGAGTGTATACATCTGCCTGGTGATGTTAGTAGAGTGTATACATCTGCCTGGTGATGTTAGTAGAGTTTATACATCTGCCTGGTGATGTTAGTAGAGTGTATACATCTGCCTGGTGATGTTAGTAGAGTGTATACATCTGCCTGGTGATGTTAGTAGAGTGTATACATCTGCCTGGTGATGTTAGTAGAGTGTATACATCTGCCTGGTGATGTTAGTAGAGTGTATACATCTGTTTGATGGTGCTAGTAGAGTGTATACATCTGTTTGGTGGTGCTAGTAGAGTATATACATCTGTTTGGTGGTGCTAGTAGAGTGTATACATCTGTTTGATAGTGCTAGTAGAATGTATACATCTGTTTGGTGGTGCTAGTAAGTGTATACATCTGTTTTGTGGTGTTAATAGAGTGCATACATCTGTTTGATGGTACTTGTAGAGTGTATACTTCTGTTTGATGGTGCTAGTAGAATGTATGCATCTGTTTGATGGTGCTAGTAGAGTGCATACATCTGTCTGGTGGTGTTAGTAGATTATATACATCTGTCTGGTGGTGCTAGTAGAGTGTATACATCTGTTTGTTGGTGTTAATAGAGTGTATACACCAGTTTGATGGTGCTAGTAGAGTATATACATCTGTTTGGTGGTGCTAGTAGAGTGTATACATCTGTTTGGTGGTGCTAGTAGAGTGTATACATCTACCTGGTGCCGTTTAGAGTGTATAAATCTGCTTGGTGGTGCTAGTAGTGTATACATCTGTTTGGTGGTGTTAATAGAGTGTATACATCTGTTTGATGGTGCTAGTAGAGTGTATACATCTGTCTCGTGGTGTTAGTAGATTGTATACATCTGTCTGGTGGTGTTAGTAGAGTGTATACATTTGTCTGGTGGTGTTATTAGATTGTATACATCTGTTTGGTGGTGTTATTAGATTGTATACATCTGTTTGGTGGTGTTAGTAGAGTATATATCTGTCTGGTGGTGTTAGTAGAGTGTATACATCTGTCTAGTGGTGCTAGTAGAGTGTATACATCTGTCTGGTGGTGTTAGTAGAGTGTATACATCTGTCTAGTGGTGTTAGTAGAGTGTATACATCTGTCTAGTGGTGTTAGTAGAGTGTAAACATCTGTCTGATGGTGTTTAAGACAACAGTACGGATTCTACAGTCTCGCGTTCTGCTATTATGCATCACAGATAAAGTTAAGGTTAGTATTCCTGACTACTGGATCGTCGATATCACCAGCACTGTTATCCGTGCACCTTACGTGCACCTCACGTGCACCTTACGTGCACCTCACGTGCACCTTACGTGCACCTTACGTGCACCTTACGTGCACCTCACGTGCACCTCACGTGCACCTTACGTGTACCTTACATGCACCTCACGTGCACCTCAGGTCCACCTTAGGTGTACCCGCTTCACACAAACATAACAGTTTATGGCTCTAGTGCGGCTGCCGACACTTACCACAATGAACACAAGGTCGCCTTATCTGCCTGGTTTACACTTGTACATCACTTTACGGTCCTGGATTAGTATGAATATTACCACATAAGAGCACCATAATAAGAGCTGTGCGCCATTGTTTTGAATTTTGGGTAAGCGGTGTTGCCATACCTGGCGGCGATCATAATATTTACGTTTACGGTAGGATGGTATTTGTGGGGCTTTCACTGTCCAGGGTGCCATGACTCCAGTCGCCTCTTCCAGTTCCAATAACTGCTTTCCTTCTTCCGTGAATTTCAGAAGAAATATAAATATCATTATGGCAGCCTGTACCGTTCTTCACTTCATCACTTTACAACTTAAATTGACTTCCTTCCATTGTCCGAGAGGCCACTCAGGCAATCACCACTGATTGATAGCAGACTTCCTGCCATTACTTCACAACCCACTTCACCCCTCACCTGTCCCCTTGCTTCACAACCCACTTCACCCCTCACCTGTCCCCTTGCTTCACAACCCACTACACCCCTCACCTGTCCCCTTGCTTCACAACCCACTACACCCCTCACCTGTCCCCTTGCTTCACAACCCACTTCACCCCTCACCTGTCCCCTTGCTTCACAACCCACTTCACCCCTCACCTGTCCCCTTGCTTCACAATCCACTTCACCCCTCACCTGTCCCCTTGCTTCACAACCCACTTCACCCCTCACCTGCCCCCTTGCTTCACAACCCACTTCACCCCTCACCTGTCCCCTTGCTTCACAACCCACTTCAACCCTCACCTGTCCCCTTGTTTCACAACCCACTTCACCCCTCACCTGTCCCCTTGCTTCACAACCCACTTCACCCCTCACCTGTCCCCTTGCTTCACAACCCACTTCACCCCTCACCTGTCTCCTTGCTTCACAAACCCACTTCACCCCCACCTGTCCCCTTGCTTCACAAACCCACTTCACCCCTCACCTGTCTCCTTGCTTCACAAACCCACTTCACCCCTCGCCTGTCCCCTTTCTTCACAAACCCACTTCACCCCTCACCTGTCCCCTTGCTTCACAACCCACTTCACCCCTCACCTGTCTCCTTGCTTCACAAACCCACTTCACCCCCCACCTGTCCCCTTGCTTCACAACCCACTTCACCCCTCACCTGTCTCCTTGCTTCACAACCCACTTCACCCCTCACCTGTCCCCTTGCTTCACAAACCCACTTCACCCCTCACCTGTCTCCTTGCTTCACAAACCCACTTCGCTCCTCACCTGTCCCCTTGCTTCACAACCCACTTCACCCTTCACCTGTCCCCTTGCTTCACAAACCCACTTCACTCCTCACCTGTCCCCTTGCTTCACAACCCACTTCACCCCTCACCTGTCCCATTGCTTCACAAACCCACTTCACTCTTCAATTCATAGTCCGCTTCCCACTTCACACTTCTATCCCATTTCCATCCTAGCAAGACAAAATGTTCTTGTCAATGTCGTTGTCCATCGGAGTAGCGTCCTGGGTCCGCTCTAGCGGGACTAACATCCTGTTGTTAACTGTTCCTGACCTTGAGGTGATGTTCACCTCCTTCCCGCTTTTGGCACTGAGGGACAAAAGCCATCACTACAGAGCTGTCAGTTTCCTTGAAGTTTTGTTGTTAGGTTTTTCCCCTATGTTGTCTTCCTATTGAACACTGGAACAGTTGATATGGAGATCAGTTACTTCAGTGTACTGGAAAACATTGCTTATCTCGTTGTAGGTCTGGTAACAGGTCACCAAAGGTTCCGTGTATGTTGTTGCAACAGTCCTTGCAAATAGGCCATCACTGGAGCTTGGATCGCCCCAGGGGACGGCAAAGATATAGGAGCAGCAGTTGTTGCTGCTGCCTGCCTTAGTGAATGTGTGGATATAATGTTGTTGTATTCCCTGACCTTTATGAATGACTGGGATACAGTGTTGTTGTAATCCTTGACCTTAATGAATGTCTGGATATACTGTTGATGTAATCCTTGACCTTAATGAATGTCTGGATATACTGTTGATGTAATCCTTGACCTTTATGAATGCCTGATTTAACAATGACTTAACAATAGGAGTTAGAGGAAGGTCCACAATAGGCAAGTCCTCAAACCCCATCCTACTAACAAAAATATTTGCCTAACTGATTTTAATTTTTGTACAAGGAAAAAGTTTTGACAGCCCAATTTAGGTAACAGACAAATCTTGCGTTTTCGCGACGTAGCTGTAACAAGAGAAGTGATTAGTTCTGGTCCAGAATTCCTGTAATTGATGCAGTTACGTTTCCAAGACGCAAAACATGAACTTTAGTTGCTGAAGTTAATATATTGGCTGCTTTAGTTAGTACATTAGCCGATGAAATTAGTACATTACTTGCTAAAGTTAGTACATCAGTTGCTACAGTTAGAACATCGTTGCTAAG
>NC_069431.1:36089195-36146528 GCF_026875155.1 Cherax quadricarinatus
TTTGTTTGTGCATTTGAGTTTTTGCATAGCGTGAGTGGACACAAGGAACATCAAAGAGTGATCTGTGCTTGTATTATGGTCATGTGTTCTGTTGAGGTTGGCAAGGAGATGTTTGAGGGGGAGGGTTAATATCAGAGTTAAGTGTTCTATGTATGTAATAAAAGTGCAATAATAAGTATGGATGTTTTGTATGGTGAGTAGGTTGAGTGTTTTGAATATTGGTGGAGTGTGCTGCCTGTAGTGAGAATTTGTTATCATTCTAACTGCAGCCTTTTGTTGGGTAATTAGTGGTCTGAGATGGTTAGTTGTTGTTGAGCCCCATGCACAAATTCCATAGGTGAGATAGGGGTAAATAAGAGAGTGATAAAGGGCCAGGAGGGCTGACTGGACGAAGTTGTGGACGAGTGGAACAAACTCCCGAGTACAGTTATTGAGGCTAAAACGTTGTGTAGTTTTAAAAATAGGTTAGATAAATACATGAGTGGGTGTGGGTGGGTGTGAGTTGGACCTGACTAGCTTGTGCTGCTGGGTCTGGGGCCGTGCTCCTTCCTTGAGTGGAGGTGACCAGACTGGGTGGGTCTTTGGGCTAATCCGGGGGGTGGGTCATTGGGTTAATCCGGGGGGGGGACATGGACCTGCTCTGCATGGGTCAGTAGGCCTGTTGCAGTGTTCTTTCTTTCTTATGTTCCTATGAGGGAAGAAAAAAAAGTTGGGGTGTGCTAAATATCGTGGTCAAAGGCAGTGAGCCTCAGTGGGTGTCACTGCATGCCTTCCTGTGTCTGGACAGATACTGCAACACAGGAGACATTGCAATGGCTGAGCTCTGGCATAATGGAGTATGGTCTCCTCTGGAATGGTGAAGCAGTCATCTTAGTAGTCACTGCAGGGTTCACTCATCCTGGAGCACAACCTCTGGTGCTCTTAAGTGAGGCATCATTAGTACTCAGCAACTGGGCATTTCTCGACTGGTACTGTCACTTGGGCTGTCACTGCCCTCGAGTGAAGTGAGTCGTAGCAGAGACAACTCAGGCGCATCATCTGAGAGTCATAGCAGCATACACCATAAATGGAGTGGGCTTGCTGTCAGACATCATCTTTCTGCAGGCTGCTCACTGAAGCTGTGACACAAGTCAGTCGCCTGCCAACAAGGCTACCGGGGCTTGATGTCATTCTCTCAACAGAGTTGTAGTCATAGCAAGGGTTAGTCTAAGCATCCTCAGACTGGTTTTCTACATATAACTGCACTCTGATGGTCAGAAGGTGGCATTAAATCAGTCTCAATCAGTCGAATGGTGAGCATAAGATCTTTCTGTACAAGGAGGTTCATACATTCATAAACTGATGCCTGTATTATCAACGTTACCTGGACTGTCAACGGTCACAATTCAGTGATATGACACGAGGGTGCTATCAGTGGTTTGGGCTCAGACCATACTGTGGTCTACACACACAGCTGGGTTTAGACCACTTATTCAGGGACACACGTAAAACTGCACACACATGCACTGCACATGTGGTTACAACATGGCTTGCACTAGCAAAAGATGCTTTTATGTGCAAAATTCGACATTAAGACATACGAACATGTGAAAACACTGACTGAGAGGAATTAACACGTGACATATATCTTCTCTCAATCTTCTTAACACTGAAACAAATTGCTCACTGTGAAACTATAACACTGTCAATATGACATCATACAGTGATGTCAAGAATGACATCATGAGGGATGTGGGGTGACATCATGAAGTAATGTCAGGCAGACGTCATGAGGTGATATCCAGGAGTGACGTCAGGTAGCATGGTGATGTCGGGCAGAGATGACAAGGTGACGTCAGGCAGAGATCACAAGGTCACGTCGGGCAGGCGTCCTGGAGTGATGTCAGGCAGCATTGTGGGTGACGTTAGGCAGCAAGGTGACATTGGGCAGCGTCATGACATCAGGGAAGTGATGCAAGCAGCATGGTGATGTTATGGGTGATGCCAGGCAGTAGACAGCAGCATGTGGCTTGGGACATCTGGCTTGTTAACCTACTTGGCTCGCTCCACATGGCTTGTCCACACGTGGCTTTGTGATCCACATGGTTTTGAGTGACCTCAAGCACTCGGATACACAGCTCTGGCAAAGAATTCACACTGAATTCGCAGAGAAAACAGCAGAGACAGAGTGAGTAGCTTGAGTGGTGTATGGTGGTAGTATTTTGGTAGGCGTGTGGTGGCCCTGAGTGTGGGGGGCCCTATGGTGAGAATCCTGGGGTACCAACAAACCCCTTTTGCAAAAGATTTCCCACATGGACACAAAAAAATCACCACAAATTCGCCTTGATTTTGCTGGAATAGTCGTGCTACTGAAACAGCTAAAGCCTGTTATTGCAACAACAGTAAAAAAACAGTGACCCTGGCATAGCGATGAGAACAACATGGGTGCTGTGGAGATACAGGTGAACCACAAAGTTTTCTTGGGGGGAAATTCAGCAAATTTCACCCTGGTCCTGCGTCTGTGTCTGAATAAAAAAATTGCAGAAATATTTTCAGGATTATGTGTGAGAGATTGATGTTTTTTGTTTGGGGGGTGATGAGTAAGACATTTCCCTTCCTTCCCTCTTAGGGGCCACATTTGCTGGACCCCCCACCATTTTCCCCCAACATCGCAATAGTTTGGGGTGCTTGGTGCGGGGGGATAAATAAAGTTTAAAGGCCCCTTTACTTTTTTGGGTTTCATGGTAACAAGCTGTGGTTAAGTGCCCTGGGGGTGCCCCAGGGGGCCCATGCCCATGGGGGAGAGGGGGGCCCAACTGTTGACCTGGGAGCCGGTCGCCAAGTGAGGCGGGAAAAGGGTTTTGGGGCTGGCTGAAAATTGGTAAAATCCCAAAGGTGTCAGCACCCAGGGCGCAAAATATAAACTAAACTGGGCATACAGATCAGTTGCAATCAACCATTGGCATAACACAAGACATTTTGCAACACAACACACGGCAAAAACACAACAGAGTTGTATGTGGGGGGGTTTGATAATGGGTTTGGGGTAAAAAACACTAATTGGCTGCTTGGGTACTTATAAAAAGGGAAATTTATTGGGAAAGCACCGGGCCCCCCCTGCCTCTCTGCTCTCTATTTTAAAGACGACTCAAAATTGAGCCCTGGGGGGTGAGGGGCATTCAAAAAATGCTAGGGTCAGCAGCAACATGAATAACAGTCAATGTTCACGCAGACGGTTGGGTAGTGAGTCATACTGCATACTGTTGGTAACGGGTTACGGTACTACGGGGGAACTGATACTACTGAGGCTGGGCTTGCTAAGTTATCACCCCCAACTCAGCTAATACAAACTAGGACAGCAGGTACGGCGGGGTGATTCTAAACAATGGCAAAGTCACAACAATTAAACATTGTAACTACATAAGGGAGAATATTGGAAGGGGAAGCTAATGTAATTTTTTGTAATAAAACTGAAATGCATTACAAGGTATGATTAGCCAATCTAAATGAATCAAATTGGGATTACCCAATAAAAGTGTAAAAAAAAATTGATCGTCGATCTGTATTCATGTGAGCTATGGATTCTGAGGAAGAAATATGTACAAAGAAAGAAGTGTTTAACCCATAAACAGTCCAAACGTATATATACGTTTTTACCACTAGGGCCCCAAACGTATATATCTTTATGTGCCCTACTTTTAAAAAAACATTGCCACGATAACCCTGAGTCGCCTAGAATGTGAGAATGGGTGTGAGCACTCACTGTGCACCATATTAAAATAATTGGGAATGCCTGGGTACCATATGCTCTTTTTTCCTATTAAAAAACAACAATGTTTTTTTTTCTCAAAAAAGTTGGGGCCAGTAGGTAGTGAATGTATATATACTTTTGGCCCTTTTTATGGGTTAAAAAAAAAGGCGCTTGGTGCACTCAATCTAAAGTTAAATCTCAGAAATTTAAGGAAACGGAAAACCAAAACAGAAAAAAAATCTTTTAAAATTGAAAGTTGATACTGCAATTTTTTCTATACAAATTATTTTCATTTAAAACCCCAAATCTGCTAGGGGGATTGACATATGCGAATGGGGGTCCCTCTGGGAGGGTCAAACTCTGTTGCACGGCTAACTCAGCTGTATTTGAGGCAAAACTGAATTTGGGAAATTACAAAAGATACTTGAGGATTTCTCAATACCTGTCGGTACAGGGAAATAAAAGACATTCGGCTGTCGTTTGATGGTATTAGAGGAAGAGAAGGATCAGGAGGGTTGTCAGGTCTGTCAATTAGTCGGGTTGGGACATCATCCATATAACTAAATTGATCCCAAAAGCAATTCATATGACCCCTACAATTTCTTGCCCTTTTTATTGCAGTGATATGTTCAACTACTTTATAAGGACCAACAACTTTTGATCAAGCTTGGCATTGCAGAAAATTTTTTAAAGTTAGTCAGCTAACTCTCGAACCCACTTTGATTTTGGATGGCTTTTTTCTGAGTGTTAGTGATTTTGTAAATTTGCGTTGATTTTTGAAGTGTTTCAAAAAACGGGTTTTTTTTAAAAAAACCCAAAAAAACAAAAAAAAACAAAAAAATTTAACGTTTAAGAAAAACATCAGGGGTTAATTTGTTTTGTTTGGGGGAAAATGGGCCCCAAAAAAAGGCTTTTTTGGGGTTTTTCCCACCCCGGGCAATGATAAAATGGGGATTTAGAAACTTTTAAGGCAAAAATTTTTAAAAAATCCATTAAAAATTATCCAAATTTTACTGGTTGGGGTGGTTGCCCCAAAGCATTTTTTAAACTTTGTTGTTCGCAACTTTTCTGCAAATAGGAAAAATTAAAAAAAATCTTTTGGGTACAAATAAAAGAAATTTTTTCCCGGGGGAAATTAAAATTTTAAAAAAATTCACCCTTTCCCCATTTCTGTTTATACACTTGGTGTTTGGCCTTTAGATTATCTTTTTTAAACCTTTTCTACTTTTTCGAAAATTATCCAAAGGAAAATACAATCTGGGTTTTTTTTAAAACCTACCATAACCACAATGGCTTGTGGGGTTTTTAGGGATTGGAAAATTTTAAATTTACCCTCTTTCCCAACGGTTTTTTTAAATATTTTTGGATACAGACTGAATTTTGGGTTTCTTATTTGTGTTTTCTGGACAAATTTTAACAACCCGAAATATCCGGGGTTGGGGCCTTTTAACCCGGCCAAAAAAAAATTTTCAATCTTGTTGTTTTAAATGGCATCATTTACCCGGGTGAAATGGTTAAAATTTGGAATAGGTAAGGCTACATTCACTAGTGACTGTGGAATTACTAACTGGTATACTCTTCTGCTAGGAATACCCAACTCGGCTGTTCGATACAGTAATTCTTGGTTCATGACGAAGTCACTGATGGGTGCTGGTGGCTTCACAGTCAGAATAAGATCTTCCTGGAGCAGGAATCGAATCACACCAGACCACATGGGATCTGTTCGTTGAGCATTCTTTACATCTTCGGCACTAAATGAAGGGTCTGCAGTTACTATACTAACATGTTGTGATAAAGCATGTGCGACTACATTTGACTTGCCAGGTAAGTGTTCAAAGGTAGGATTGAACTCTTGGATAGTCAAGGTCCATCTGGCTAACCTTCCAGTAGGTTGTTTGTTCTGGAATAAAGGTATTAGTGGAGCGTGGTCTGTCAAGACATGAACAGGGCACTGATAAATAATATCTTGGAATTGCTTTAAAGACCATACTATTGCTAAAGCTTCTTGCTCAGTTACTGTATAATTACGTTAAGTCTTCGTAAGGACTTGGCTAGCAAATGCAACTGCATTGTACTTGCCATCAGTCTTCTGAGCTAGTACAGCATCTATGCCAATAGAACTAGCATCAGTTGTCAGATAGAAGGGCTTAGAAAAATCTGGAAATTTCAAAATTGGAGCAGATGTTAGCTTTTCTTTTAAAATTTGGAATGCTCTTTCTTGACAGAAGGTCCAAACAAAAGGAGCATCTTTCTTAAGCAACTCAGAGGAGCAGCTATGGAAGAAAAATTGGCAATGAAAGATCTATAAAAACCTGCTAAGCCCACAAAGGATCTTACAGCATCAGCAGTTTTGGGAGTTGGAAAATTTAGTACTGCAGTTACTTTACTTTGGTCAGTCGTAACCACTCTAGGAGTGACTACGTGACCAAGAAACTTGATTTCTGATCTGAAAAATTGACATTTATACAGTTTGATCTTTAAATTGGCTTCTTCAAGCTTACCAAGTACTACATTAAGTCTTTTCAAGTGTGTATCCACGTCTTTAGACATGACGATTACGTCATCTAAGTACACCATAAGTGCATTACCTATGAGACCTCTAAAGATATTAGTCATGAGCCTTGAGAACGTGATAGGGGAGGATCATAATCCAAAGGCCATATGGAGGAAGTGATAATGACCTATAGGAGTGGAGAATGCAGTTAGCTCTTGGCTGTCCTCATGAAGAGGGACTTGCCAAAACCCTTGTAACAAATCCAGGGTTGAAAAGACTTTAACTTCCTAAAGTCAATCACTTGGTGCCAAGTACCATCCTTCTTAGGTACTAAGATCAAGGGTGCATTCCAAGGTGAATTGCTAGGTGCAGTAACTTCATCATCAAGCATTTGATTGATCAATTCTTCTGCAACAGCAACTTGTGAATGAGGCATTCTGTATGCAGGTATATAGATAGGTCTAGTACAAGGTTCAAGTGGGATACAATGGGACAATAAGTTCGTCATACCCATCTTCTCACCTGGTAAGGCAATGGCTTTACAACGTTTGTTCAACAGAGTCAACAAACACTTGACCTCGTCTGGAAAGTCAGTGGGAGCTAAGCCTTTCTCCTCAACTGGTGGAACGGATTGATCCAGTGAAGTGGATGAGGTCTCCCCAGTAGAAATAGCACCGACCCACTGGTCAGGTGACAACTCATCCTCTACCTGAACAAGGTAAGGATAGTGAACAAGGTCAACAAGATTGGTATTTGCTCTGAGACGAACACTGTGACCAGAAGTGTTCGCAAGGAAGAGATGGATCTTACTATCTCTTACAACATGTAAGGATGGCTCAACAAATAAACCCTTTACTTTGCAGGAATCACTGTCAACTAGGACGTTATCACCATCTGGAACACTAACAACAGACACTTTACTGAGGGCATTAGCCACGACAGTCTTTCTGCAGATGGCATGTGACATCAACAAGAGATGGCATTACTAGTTGCAGGCAATCATTTTCTGACAAGGCAGCCCCTGTGGAGAAACTACTACTTGAACTAGCAGACATTGCAGAGATACGCTCAGCACTCAAGGTAGTCAGAGCGTCCTCGGACACGAGGTAACTGGACACTATCTTGCAAGCCTGAGGTTGCCGGTGGAACACAGACAAGAGTGACAAGATCACCAGTGCCTGACCACTTGGGTATGCTACTGGAAAATGCACTGGCTTGTAAGGACTTAATCCGAACGTCGCACTCTGCGGCAGTATGGCAGATCTCGGATCCAAGCTGGTAACCCCAGAATGGTACAATCAAGTCATCAATTTGGGCATGCCATTGATAAGGGTAGAGCACTATGCGTAAGTCTCTCATGGAAGCAAATCCCAGTAGAAGATCACCAGGGAAAGTAATCTGGTCGACAACAAGGAAGGACGCAGTAAAGTCTCTACCATGGATAGAAAAGGTGAGTGAAGAGGCTGCAGTCAGAATGATAACAAATTCCCACTACAGGCAACACACTCCACCAATATTCAAAACTCTAAACCTACTCACCATACAAAACATCCATACTTATTACTGCACCTATTACATACATAGAACACTTAACTCTGATATTAACCCTCCCCTCAAACGTCTCCTTACCAACCTCAACAGAACACATGACCATAACACAAGGCACAGATCACTCTTTGATGTTCCTCGTGTCCATCTCATGCTATGCAAAAACTCAATGCACATAAAAGGCCCTAAAATCTGGAATTCATTACCTGTAAATATAAAAGAAACACTATCTGTTTTTTTTTTTTTTATAAATTCAAGTCTCTTCTCAAAAATCACTCACATGCAACCAAATAAATACTGAATAATTTAATCTTACAACTTGTATATCTTAAATGTTTCTCATAATTGTATCACAGAAATATTTAACCTGAGACCCAATCAAACTTTGTTATTTTTTAATTACATTACCTAACAGAATACTCCATTCTACTGAATGTACAGCAATGCATGCAACCATATGACCTGTCTTTGTAATACTCATTAGAGCTAAATTGTTATCTGTTTACAATAATGTTTTACCACTGATACATCACTGCTTAGTTAATCTTAAGTTAATTTTAAGCTTGCCCATAATGCTCAGCTTTTCTGTATCAAGTTCAAATTAATAAATAAAAAAAAAATAAAGTCTGACCTCAGACACGCAGGTGAGAACCAGCTACTCCACTAAGGGAGGACACATGAGTCAGTTCTACGAGAAGGACATGTTGTAACTGCTTATCCTTAAATACCTGATAATATTTGTTACAAAAAACGCGATTTATAATAAGCATAGAGATCTCCAGTGAATACTAGAAAGGACTGCCCTTCTAGCATCCAGCCTGTTACTGGGTTTTTGTAACAAGTAGTCAGTATCCTGGTCCAATTATCCATTAGAATTCAGTAAGAATTATTAGTGCTTCGGGATTACAACTGGTAGGCTACTAACTAAAGAAATTAAAATTTAGTAAGTTTATTAATAATAAAGATGTCTAGGAGTATATTATCAAATTAAATTAAATTAATCAAAATAATCAAAATAATAATAATGACTTCTCTCGTGTACAGCAGTATTGTGCTGAAGGCACATATCACATTTATGTCTTAAGTACCATCTGGTATATTAACATTTAATAATACGAATATATACAAATGAGTTTGTGTGTGTGTGTAAGTGCTCTAAGTAGTTTGCTCTATCTCAAGACTCGACTAGACTTAAACCAGTGACTGACAAAGTCCTCACATCAACTAACTTTTTGACCACCTGGCAATCAGAACAGCTTGCTTGAACAATAAAATGACTAATAAGCCAAACAGCAATATAACATGCAATAGTGACGCAGAGTCAGGAACAAGGAGATAATGTAACGACACTAAGTAGGGACCATCTGCAGATCCTTCACAAAAGTCACAAAACTCCCTTACTACTGAATCTAAGTTCAGCATTAGAAAATCCCCGACTGTGATAGCACACAGATGCCAGTACAAATTGGGTTAGAAGCAACAGCTCAGGACCTGGGTTTCTCAGTGTCTATCTGACATGCAACCTCAGTACAACGTCGAAAATCACTAAGTCTAGACAATGATCTGTGAACAGAGTTCCACAGAACCAACAAAAAAGCAACAGAGATGATCTTCCAACAAGGGCCCACAAGAGAGGAGTTGAGGGACCTCCTGCTAGAATCGATGTTTTGCATCAACAATTGAAGATAAAGGAGGTATCTCCATCAGAGGTACACCTGTAGCCATTAGGAACCCTAACAAGATTTTGGGATACGAAATAGACAGGCTGCTCCACTCAACATCTCATGTAACTAAAAAGATCAACATAGCCAAAGCCGGTCTTAGCAGTCTCTTTCGATTCAATCAAGCCCCTCAACATGTCAAAAAACATCTGTATAAAATGTTAGTAAGACCTATACTCGAATACCCTTGTGTCCCAATGTCATTAACAACAAAGACAAATATGCTATGGTTACGAAGGGTCCAGAATAGAGCTCTTCGCTTCATTACCGATACCAGGAGGAGAGACAGTAAAAATGGCAGATTTACACATACAACAAGATATTACTGCCATAAATGTACGCCTTGACACCCTAAAAAAGAAACAACTCTATACAATGCAAGAACTATACATGCCAGATAGAGAACATCCTATACAAGTGGTAAATACCACGGATTATATCATAAATACTCCTCACAGGACTCAAAGAATGACTCTCCCACAGAGGGTCCGTCGTTTTATACATAAAGATGATTACCCTCGACCCATGATATTGAGCAACCTCCCTGATGAAGAAGATTGGGTAGCACCAGAACCCTTCTATGTATACTGAGAACATCATCGCCCCCAATTAGGGAGACATCTTATATAACAATCTAATGTAAAAATTATGCTATTTACTATGGCTGGACACCACCTGTAAGAAGCCATTGTCACGAAATTCTATAAACTGGGCAGAAAATTATTGCCTTCATTGTCGCATAAATATCCGTTGTGTAATCGCAAAAAAAAAAAAAAAAAAAAAAAAAAAAAAGCAATTGCAACTTGTATAATTACTACCAATTCAGAGTCATGTACTTATATTCTGTTATATCTATGTGACTCTGATGGGTTAGTCTTATACCTCTTAAAGAATATTTTATCATTTCACGTACACTTTTTAAATTACACCAAAGTGGTTGGGCCACTTACCTTTTATATCCTACCTCTCTCCCCCCTCCCACCCTTTTCCCAAATTTCTATCCTTACCCATCCTTCTTCCTTACCCATCTCACCAAAGCTCTGGTCTGGATACCAAATACCGAATACCTGCTAGAATCACATCCAGCCGACAAGGGAGTGAGCCAGCCCAGTCTGACTGACTACTCTTGGCGAGGTGTGATCACCCCACCTGATTACGTGATTGCTCCATGGACAGCTGCTGCCCAGCAACACAGAAGCCGGCAGAGTAACGAGCAATGAGCGATAATTACAGTAGTTAGACAATCAAGACTTGAACTATGAGCACTGAATAATATATATAAATGTTACATCCTACCTAACAAAAGTAACTAAGTCAAATAATAATATAAAGCAATATATTTACGATTTAGCTATTATTGCAAATATAAGCAATATAAAATTATATGAAAAGGTAATATACATTATATACATTGTGACCCATTCAGAGGTTGCAACAATATTGACTTACACACCAGAGTCCATGAACAAATGAACAGGCGCATTATGAACAGATGCTTGCACTATAGGACCTATCGTTGCATTGGAAGTTATGTGCAAACAAAAAGGTGGATTGTCATCAGAAAAGATTTGTTCCACTTCATCCCCAAAATCATCTACATCAGAGACGTGTGAAGCAACATCATCAGCAGGATTGTCATTCTCGAGACTGCTTAAGGCTTCAAAGAAATTGTGAACGGGGATGGTGTACTCATCACCTACTGTCACCATGGGATGGTTTGACTGGGGTGCTCAAATTCCCCCGAATTGGAAGAAGGAGCCTGGTTCTGGTTAGTCTGAGAACTACGACGTCTGTTTCCTCTCCTGATTCTACGGTTGGAACGGCCACAGAAAGATCTAGAGTATTGAAGGTTGTAGAGAGAATTGCACTCAGATGTGTCATGTCCATGTATTCTGTGATAAGTGCAGTAGGGAAGATCTGACTGGTACTTATCATCAGTACGACACCTCTTAGGGTGACTATCAGGACAATTAATTGCAATATGGCCACGGAAACCACAGTTGTAACAAGTCCGCTGACTATGGTTACTGAATGTACTATGAATACTACGAGGTTGACAATAACTCTGTACACTGGTCCTTGGTGATCGCTGTGATGGCTGATTACCACGATTTGTCGCTGTGGCACAAACAAAAGGTGGTGCAGACTGAGGCATAGGTGTGAAATACTTTTGATGCACGGGAAAGTACCCTGGGGGCACAAGGAACGTACATGATTTAGGGCTGTAAGTGGTTCCATCGTCACAGTTGGAGGATTAGCTTCATAAGCACATGCAGAAGCAGGCGGCATTAGTTCTTTGATTGCTCCAAAAGCTGCTATTTTAGCAAACGATGCTGTGGATGGTTTATCCTCCTCAGGGACAAAAGCTGAGGACTGAACAGCATTGATAAGTGACGATAAATGTTTATCTAATCTAACAGCAAATGCACTCATGATTCATTAGTCATGGGTGTAGCATTCACGAGTTCCCGAAGAACGACATATGGATCAGCTGTTTTTACTGGTACTAGGAAAGAACGAATCAGTTCCTCATATTGTGACCACTTAGTAAGATTCCTGAAGTCTTGCATTTCAAGGAGATCAACAACTTGAACAGCAGCAGGGAACCGATGAAGAGTTTCTTTCGCAAGTCTGATAAGACTTTCCTCTGAAGGAGGACCGTCAACTAGAGCATTAACACGAGAACGAATGGCAGTAAACCATGCTTCAAGACTATGTACATGGCAATTGAATAAAGGTAACGCATCAAGAGAATCAAGGGTAAAACTATAGTGTCTCAGTGTCTGGGTCGACCTGTCAGTTGATAAGGAACTATGAGGACTGATGACAGAAGCTGCAGTAGCCTGAGAGGTCTGAGTGTTGCCATTCACTAAAGTATCACTTGAAGGTATGTGAGACATAATGGGAAAGAAGTTGCACAAAAACAAATAAGGCCAAAAATAATGAATAATAAAAATGACACAAAATGATAAAATTGAAATTAAAGAGATGTAACTAATTCTGCAGAAGTAATAAAAAAATGTCTAAGATACACTGCAAGAGGAAGAACAACTCAATGTAAGGGACTGCTGGACAAGATAAAGAAACAATGTAAGGGACTGCTGGCCAAGATAAAGAAACACATTGAAATTTACAAGTAAAAATATTACTGGAGGCTGAATTAAATGCAAAATGAGCTCTCTGTACTCTTGCTTCAATAAAGAAACTAATAATATTGTAAATCAATGTAAAAAGTATAAATAAAATTACTAAATTGTATGCAAATAGAAAGATAACTGGGAAATTTAAATATTTTCTAAGATTGCATAAACAAAATTAAAATACAATGAGAAGACAATATAAGGAAAAAAATAAAATGAAAAAACAAGACACTCAAACAATAAGGAACTGAGAATAATAATGCATAAAAATATCAATAAAAGAAAATAATTCACTGAAGAACAAGTGCCACAAAATAAGGTGCAGAAATAATCAATGTAGCAATAAAAGTTACACTGGGAAAATGTAGGTCAAATAATAAAAATAAAAATATGAAGAAAGACTGATTGAACACTTTAACTCTTAAATGCAAATTAAGCAAAACAATTTACTCAAACAGAGTAAAGAAAACACTTTACGTTAAAAAAGAAGTAAAATTACACTAAGAGTGAATTTGTTCAATGAAAAATATGAATATAAATAAAACAAACAAAAGTGGAAGTGTAACACTTACAAGTGGCAGGGCACACACAACACTTACAAGTGGCGGGGCACATACAACACTTACAAGTGGCGGGGCACACACAACACTTACAAGTGGCGGGGCACACACAACACTTACAAGTGGCGGGGCACACACAACAAGGATTGTACACTTATTAGTTATGTTCTTACAACAAAATCTTGCTGTGACTGATTCAACAAAAATTGCTGGCAAAATAACGGTACACAAGTCTGCGAAAAGATCAGGGAATGAGACACTGCTGGGCATATGTCTGGACTGCCTCCATGTGAGTTGTTTACCCTGGCAAGCTCTGCTGACACCGAGCCCTGAAGTCGGAACCTCAGCCTCACAAGTGGCTTATAGGACAGATTTCCATAAATGACTGATGTTGCAAGAAATCTCGCCTGCATGCATGTATAAAGAACTAACTTACTTGGTGTTGGAGAATGTGTCCCGATCTTCAACCTCCCTAAGCTTTAGCCCCTCTGGACTTCCCCTCAGAACCACATGCAACCGGGAGCCATAATTCCTGCAATATTCAGTTGATATTAGTGACCTGCCTACACCTCAGAAATTCCTGTTTCCAAGGGGGTGTGTATCCCCTAGTATAACTATGCAGAAATGGACACTAGCTTCTAAGCCTGATGGAGTGATGCCGGTATGTATTGGTCATGAACTGCCACCTGCACAAAGAAAGGCCCACAGCTCAACTCACTCACAATTTTCCCCAGAAACTGGCCAGAATCCCGCAGAAAAAGGGAGGTCTCGTCTTACTGTATGGGCCTGATGGAGGAGGTCATCTATGGTATGTCGAGGTGCCTCCACCAGATTTCCCCAGGTCTAGTATGTGAAGACATGTAGGGGCGCCACCTGCTGATCACGGCACTTGTTGCTCTGAAGGTGTCTGGAAATAGAAGAAAGGGCACTGTGGTCTCAAACCCATGCCCCAGTATTCAAACTTGGGCTGCCAGTTCTCCATGGCTAACATAACCTAGTGTTTGCCTACATTATCAGCCTATTACTACCTACATTAAGGTCTTAGGCCTACATTATTATTATCTACAGTTGCCTCAATAGTCCTAATATTAGTGTGCTAACAGTATAAACTACCTACTTCTTTCTAGAAGGGTAAATCTAAAAATTAAGAAGTATCTTCCAACCACCTTTGCCAACCCGGGTGTATGTGTGTGTTATGGGTGGGTGTAAGGGCCACCCAACCCAGCCGTTCATCCATGACATGTTGGATCTTTGTATGACGTATCTGTCCTGTGGAACTTTAGGTCCGAAAAATTTCCACAGCATACCAAAAAATTGGTACACATAGAAATAAATGGATAATTTAGTATACTGGGGTGAATAGCACTGCATGAACTACAATAATGACAAATACTTGAGAATACAATGCTGAAAGAATGCAAGATAAAAAAAATGAATGAATTACTTCACACAGAGTGACTGACTAGGGTAAGGAACAAAATACTGCACACGAATGAAGAATAAGCACTACAAAATAATACTAAAGGCAGAGAGTAGCATAAAAAAACACAGATAAAAATTATAAAGTGAAACACGAAAGATGAATGATAACACTGAAAAAATAATGTAAAAATAATGAGTCAAAGAAACACTCACAGCTGCTGGCATGGCCGATGCGGCAGGTTGTGTAGCGGGCTAGCTGCGGGATTTTCAAGGATAGCTCCTGGTCAAAGAGGATGACCAGGTCCCTACTTAACAGAACTCAGTGTGAATGCTTTGAGAAGATACCAGAGCAGCGAACGGACATCCCAGTGCATCGTTTCAGCGTAAATAGTTGAAGTGTTGTGCAGTTTTAGAGGGTTTGGTGTTGTTGAATCAGGACCAGTCAGCGCCTCCCCCCCTCTCCGCTGGGGGGGGAGGGGGAGGGCGTGTGTAGTAAACAGTGACCCTCTCATAACGCCTCACCCCTGCACGTCTCCTCCGCCTCACCCACCCAACTCCCAGCGCCACCCCATCTGTAGAGGGTACTTCTCCCCTAACCCACGATGTCAGCGATGGCACTGCAGGGAGTGCCGGGCTCACAGGAACTTCACTACAGGGACAGCATCGTGGAGTTCGACCGCGAGGCAGCTGCCAGGTGTGCCACAGGCAGTGTGTACTCAGTTCCTCAAGCTTCAACATCCGTGCACACGAGGGCCTGGGATCTTCAATCAACTTGGCGTCCACCAGGACGCTGACATGTCCCTAGGACAGCTCTCCATTGGGCTGCTAACGGAGTCACTGGCTTCTTGGACCTCTTGGGGAGGGTCGATGGTGCTTGTGCAAGTAGGATCCCTGGGCAACTTGCTGCTGTTTACAATGGCTGTCTGCCGAGGAGAGACAGGCACCTAGCAACATCTGTTGTTGGGGCAATGGATGAATTCCCTACTATGTTTGTTAACTGCTCATTACTCTGTAATTTGTCTATGAGTGTAATCATGTCATAACGTGTTTATCATTCATTACCTTTGAAACTTGTCATGATTGTGACCAGCTCTACCTGGAGCTCATTACCTTTGTAAATTCTCATGATTAATGTGTTTATGATTCATTACCTTTGCAATTATTCATGAGTGTGACCAGCTCAACCTGGAACTCATTACCTTCGTAACTTGGTCATGATTATGACCAGATCTAGTTCATTACCTTTGTAACTTGCTCAGCTATCAAAACTTTGGAGTCCAGTCCCTGGACCAATTATGTACCTCTGTAATCTTTTGACTACCGCCCACAGGATGGGTATGGGGTGCATAATAAACATATTAAACTAATTAACTAAAGAAACACTGAGTCTACACTGAAAACACAAGGCTTAGAGTACACAAGAAATTCACTGTAAATGTCTCACACACGCAAATGTTTTTAAATGCAAGGCAATCTCTAAACGGAAAATTATGACTGAAGTCTGGAAGTGGTAGACGGCGGTGATGGGTGATGCGGAAGACATTGTCCTGTGGGCAGGTGATGATTCCTCCTACACTCACACTGTTGTCATGAAGAAATGCGCTTTCTAGGTAAACTCACATAACTGGCTTTATCGTTGGCTCACAGCTACAATCTCTTGTCCAATTAAGTGATCCAAAAACAGTGCTAGGACCCGGTACAAGGGTGGAAAAAAACCATAGGCAGATGATGTGGGGAGTGGGTGGTGGGTGGGTGTGGCAACCCGGCCCACTGACATGCACTGCCACTCATTACTCACAAGAAACACCCAGGTGGCTTAAACTAAGCCACAAATGCCACAGAGATGGTGAAGACCACTCTTAGCATCCAACTGGGAGCACAAAGCGATATAGGAGACAATACTTCAGAGGAACTTGCATGGTTTACTTCTCTCTCTCAGCTGGATTAGGAAGCTGGGTTGTCATGCTGGCTTAACCCACGAGAATAGCTGACTGGAAGACATGTAACGATGCACACAGCATGAAGGAGCAGGTGGATGACACGAGACAGGCTGGATGATAGGCTGAGGCAGGCTGACTGGTGCTCACTCCCACAGTCTGGCTTACTGGCTGGCTTAATTGCAAAATCCGGGTCAACCCCTCGGAGATTGAAGCAGTTAGCACACGAACTAAGCCAGGAAGCTTGAAAAACAGCTGCAAATGGTTTTTAAGGTGGAGCGGCCGGTTGAGGCTGACAGACGTGACCTCTAACCTGCCGGCACCCCACACACAATCTTCTAACGTCTGAAATACCCGTAAATCCACGCTCACACCGCTGTCGCCAAATTGTCATGTGTGGGGGGTTCAATAACGTAGATTGGGTAATAACACTAACATTGGCTGGTTAGTACGTATAATTATAACGGAATATATGGGAAGCACCAGGCCCGCCCTGCCTCTCTGCTCTCTATCTTAAGACTGACTCATGAATTGGGTCCTAGGGGTGAGCGGCATTCAAAACATGCTATGGTCAGCTGCAACATGAATAACAGTCAGTGATTCATGCAGACGGTTGGTAGTGAGTCATACTGTTGGTAACTGGTTACTGGTACTACTGGGAACTGATACTACTGAGACAGTGGCAACACAGTACACTGGCATAACACAAGACACTGGCCTTACAACACACTGGCATAACACAGGACACACTAGCAACACAACACACTGACATAACACAAGACGGTGGCCTGGGGGTGGTCCGGTGGCCTGGTGGCTAAAAGGGTTTATAAAGCTCCCGCTTCACACACGGAGGGCCCGGGTTCGATTCCCGGCGGGTGGAAACATTTCGACACGTTTCCTTACACCTGTTGTCCTGTTCACCTAGCAGCAAATAGGTACCTGGGTGTTAGTCGACTGGTGTGGGTCGCATCCTGGGGGACAAGATTAAGGACCCCAATGGAAATAAGTTAGACAGTCCTCGATGACGCACTGACTTTCTTGGGTTATCCTGGGTGGCTAACCCTCCGGGGTTAAAAATCCGAACGAAATCTTATCTTATCTTATCCTAACATCATTGGCATCCGACTCAACCTGAGCAAAAACTCAGTTCCTTGATTAAACATTGAGAGACCATCTATCTGACAAGTGATTCTGAGCTATTGTTAAAAGCATCTCATCTCCCTAACGTAAGTGAAACAGCAATACGTAACGTCAAACAAAACCAGTTTCATCCAATTCTGTCTCTGTTCAACTTCCAGTCTTCCTTCAACAAGTAGAAAATTGGTAACACATCTTGTCCCATTATTTTTCTATTATTATTATGTAATTTGTTGTATCTTCACTTTTGTTACTTAGTAACTTGCTGTAGCTTCACTATTAATACTAAGTAATTTGTTGTATCATCACTATTGTTAATAACTTGCTGTATCATCATTATTTTTACTAAGTAAATTGCAATATGAGAGAAGTGAAGGAACTTATATACTATATTATATTAATTCATTTACTTTGATATTGTCCACCTAGACAACTTTAAAATTGCTAATAAACATATCTTAATTTTAAAATTGATTAGTTAGTAACGTACCAGTTGTAATCCTGAAGTACTGTTCAAGTTATTGTAATTCTAATGGATAATTGGACCAGGATACTGACTACTTGTTACAAAAACCCAGTAACAGGCTGGATGCTAGAAGGGCAGTCCTTTCTAGTATTCACTGGAGATGTCTGTGCTTAATAGATATCGCATTTTTTGTAACAGTGACAATAGTGATAGTACAGCAATTTACTTAGTAAAAATAATGATACAGCAGGTTACTAACAATACCTGGAGTTTACCTGGAGAGAGTTCCGGAGGTCAACGCCCCCGCGGCTCGGTCTGTGACCAGGCCTCATGGTGGATCAGAGCCTGATCAACCAGGCTGTTACTGCTGGCTGCACGCAATCCAATGTACGAGCCACAGCCCGGCTGGTCAGGCACCGACTTTAGATGCTTGTCCAGTGCCAGCTTGAAGACAGCCAGGGGCATATTGGTAATCCCCCTTATGTATGCTGGGAGGCAGTTGAACAGTCTCGGGCCCCTGACACTTATTGTATTGTCTCTTAACGTGCTAGTGACACCCCTGATTTTCATTGGGGGGATGTTGCATCGTCTGCCAAGTCTTTTGCTTTCGTAGTGAGTGATTTTCGTGTGCAAGTTCGGTACTAGTCCCTCTAGGATTTTCCAGGTGTATATAATCATGTATCTCTCCCGCCTGCGTTCCAGGGAATACAGGTTTAGGAACCTCAAGCGCTCCCAGTAATTGAGGTGTTTTATCACCGTTATGCGCGCCGTGAAGGTTCTCTGTACATTTTCTAGGTCAGCAATTTCACCTGCCTTGAAAGGTGCTGTTAGTGTGCAGCAATATTCCAGCCTAGATAGAACAAGCGACCTGAAGAGTGTCATCATGAGCTTGGCATCCCTAGTTTTGAAGGTTCTCATTATCCATCCTGTCATTTTTCTAGCAGCTGCAATTGATATAATGTTATGGTTCTTGAAGGTGAGATCCTCCGACATGATCACTCCCAGGTCTAGTGATGATACAACAAATTACTTAGTAATAATAGTGAAGCTACAGCAAGTTACTAAGTAACAAAAGTGAAGATACAACAAATTACATATTAATAATAGAAAAATAATGGGACAAGATGTGTTACCACTTTTCTGCTTGTTGAAGGAAGACTGGAAGTTGAACAGAGACAGAATTGGATGAAAATAGTTTTGTTTGACGTTACGTATTGCTGTTTCACTTACGTTAGGGAGATGAGATGCTTTTAACAATAGCTCAGAATCACTTGTCAGATAGACAGCCTCTCAATGTTTAATCAAGGAACTGACTTTTTGCTCAGGTTGAGTCGGATGTCAATGATGTTAGAGAGTTTTGTCTTGTGTTATGTCAGTGTACTGTGTTGCCACTGTCTCAGTAGTATCAGTTCCCAGTAGTACCAGTAACCAGTTACCAATAGTATGACTCACTACCAACCGTCTGCGTGAATGACTGACTGTTATTCATGTTGCAGCTGACCATAGCATGTTTTGAATGCCGCTCACCCCTAGGACCCAATTCATGAGTCAGTCTTAAGATAGAGAGCAGAGAGGCAGGGCGGGCCTGGTGCTTCCCATATATTCCATTTAATTATATGTACTAACCAGCCAATGTTAGTGTTATTACCCAATCTACGTTACTGAACCCCCCACACATGACAATTTGGTGACAGCGGTGTGGGCGTGGATTTACGGGTATTTCAGACGTTAGAAGATTGTTTGTGGGGTGCTGGCATGTCAGAGGTCACGTCTGTCAGCCTCAACCGGCCACTCCACCTTAAAAGCCGTTTGCAGCCGTCTTTCAAGCTTCCTGGCTTAGTTCGTGTACTAACTGCTTCAATCTCCGAGGGGTTGACCCGGATTTTTCAATTAAGCCAACCAGTAAGCCAGACTGTGGGAGTGAGCACCAGTCAGCCTGCCTCAGCCTATCATCCAGCCTGTCTCGTGTCATCCACCTGCTCCTTCATGCTGTGTGCATCGTTACATGTCTTCCAGTCAGCTATTCTCGTGGGTTAAGCCAGCATGACAACCCAGCTTCCTAACCCACGTAAGAAGGGATTGAGTGACGTAATGTCATCTTTACAGAAAACGTTCCCTCTGGTATCCCTGCATATGGACCTTCAGACCACCTCCCTGCTGAAGCCATGTGTATGGTGTCATATTTACCCAATGTTGTGTGGATGTCAGACACATCAGCCTCGAATGGCAAATTTCTAACCTTCACCCATGTATAGTAGCGGGAGACATCATGTAGCTTCACGGACAGTGCATGGTTAACCTTTAGATTAACCTCCTGTAACTTGTCAACCACCGCCTCATAAACAATAGCAGAGCAGAACTTCACAAAGATCCTCGACATGCCATTCATTGCCACACCGCACAAGTCCTAGTTGGCAATACCATAGGTATCACGGATTATTGCAGGTAATATCAGCACTGTCGATGGCCCAACCACAGCCCCAAGGGTCAATTCAATGCTCACACTATTGACACGGCGTCTACCCGCCAGCGCCATGTTGAGAAAATGAAACTGCCACCAGTTGTCTATACCTGGAGTTTACCTCTAGAGAGTTCCGGGGGTCAACGCCCCCGCGGCCCGGTCTGTGACCAGGCCTCCTGGTGGATCAGAGGCTGATCAACCAGGCTGTTACTGCTGGCTGCACGCAAACCAACGTACGAGCCACAGCTCGGCTGGTCAGGAACCGACTTTAGGTGCTTGTCCAGTGCCAGCTTGAAGACTGCCAGGGGTCTGTTGGTAATCCCCCTTATGTATGCTGGGAGGCAGTTGAACAGTCTCGGGCCCCTGACACTTATTGTATGGTCTCTTAACGTGCTAGTGACACCCCTGCTATTCATTGGGGGAATGTTGCATCGTCTGCCAAGACTTTTGCTTTCGTTGTGAGTGATTTTCGTGTGCAAGTTCGGTACTAGTCCCTCTAGGATTTTCCAGGTGTACATAATCATGTATCTCTCCCGCCTGCGTTCCAGGGAATACAGGTTGAGGAACCTCAAGCGCTTACAGTAATTGAGGTGTTTTATCTCCGTTATGCACGCCGTGAAGGTTCTCTGTACATTTTCTAGGTCAGCAATTTCACCTGCCTTGAAAGGTGCTGTTAGTGTGCAGCAATATACCAGTCTAGATAGAACAAGTGACCTGAAAAGTGTCATCATGGGCTTGGCTTCCCTAGTTATGAAGGTTCTCATTATCCATCCTGTCATTTTTCTAGCAGATGCGATTGATACAATGTTATGGTCCTTGAAGGTGAGACCCTCCGACATGATCACTCCCAGGTCTTTGAAGTTGGTGTTTCGCTCTATTTTGTGGCCAGAATTTGTTTTGTACTCTGATGAAGATTTAATTTCCTCGTGTTTACCATAACTGAGTAATTGAAATTTCTCATCGTTGAACTTCATATTGTTTTCTGCAGCCCACTGAAAGATTTGGTTGATGTCCGCCTGGAGCCTTGCAGTGTCTGCAATGGAAGACACTGTCATGCAGATTCGGGTGTCATCTGCAAAGGAAGACAAGGTGCTGTGGCTGACATCCTTGTCTATGTCAGATATGAGGATGAGGAACAAGATGGGAGCGAATACTGTGCCTTGTGGAACAGAGCTTTTCACCGTAGCTGCCTCAGACTTTACTCTGTTGACTACTACTCTCTGTGTTCTGATAGTGAGGAAATTATATATCCATCGACCGACTTTTCCTGTTATTCCTTTAGCACGCATTTTGTGCGCTATTACGCCATGGTCACACTTGTCGAAGGCTTTTGCAAAGTCTGTATATATTACATCTGCATTCTTTTTGTCTTCTAGTGCATCTAGGACTTTGTCGTAGTGATCCAATAGTTGAGACAGACAGGAGCGACCTGTTCTAAACCCACGTTGCCCTGGGTTGTGTAACTGGTGGGTTTCTAGATGGGTGGTGATCTTGCTTCTTAGGACCCTTTCAAAGATTTTTATGATATGGGATGTTAGTGCTATCGGTCTTTAGTTCTTTGCTGTTGCTTTACTGCCCCCTTTGTGGAGTGGGGCTATGTCTGTTGTTTTTAGTAACTGTGGGACGACCCCCATGTCTATGCTCCCTCTCCATAGGATGGTAAAGGCTCGTGATAGGGGCTTCTTGCAGTTCTTGATGAACACGGAGTTCCATGAGTCTGGCCATGGGGCAGAGTGCATGGGCATGTCATTTATCGCCTGTTCGAAGTCATTTGTCGTCAGGATAACATCAGATAGGCTTGTGTTAACCAAATTCTGTGGCTCTCCCATAAAAAAATTCATTTAGATCTTCGACTCTCAGTCTGGTTAGTGGCTTGCTAAAAACTGAGTCATATTGGGACTTGAGCAGCTCACTCATTTCCTTGCTGTCATCTGTGTAGGACCCATCTTGTTTAAGTAGGGGCCCAATACTGGACGTTGTTCTCGACTTTGATTTGGCATAGGAGAAGAAATACTTTGGGTTTCTTTCGATTTCATTTATGGCTTTTAGTTCTTCCCGCGATTCCTGTCTCCTATAAGATTCCTTTAGCTTAAGTTCGATGCTTACTATTTCTCTGACCAGTGTCTCCCTACGCATTTCAGATATATTGATCTCTTTTAGCCGCTCTGTTATTCTTTTCTGTCGCCTGTAGAGGGAGCGCCTGTCTCTTTCTATTTTACATCTACTCCTCCTTTTTCTTAGAGCAATAAGCCTTGTGCATACATCGAGTGCCACCAAGTTAATCTGTTCTAGGCATAAGTTGTGGTCTGTGTTGCTTAGTATATCTTCCCAGCTTATATCGGTTAGGACTTGGTTTACTTGGTCCCACTTTTTTATTTGTTATTGAAGTTGAATTTGGTGAACGCTCCCTCATGATTAATCTCATTATATCGGTCTGGGGCTCCGCGCATACATGTCTGAACCTCAATTATGTTGTGATCTGAGTATATTGTTTTTGATATGGTGATATTTCTTATCAGATCATCATTGTTAGTGAAGATGAGGTCTAGTATATTCTCCAGTCTAGAAGGCTCTATTATTTGCTGGTTTAAATTGAATTTTGTGCAGAGATTTAAAAGCTCGTGTGAGTGTGAGTTTTCATCAGAGCTGCCTCCTGGTGTTATTACTGCAACAATATCATTTGCTATATTCCTCCATTTTAGGTGTCTTAAGTTGAAATATCCCAGGAGCAAGATGTTGTGTGCAGGAGCTGGAAGATTTTCCAGACAGTGGTCAATTTTTAACAGCTGTTCCTGGAATTGCTGGGATGTTGCATCCGGAGGCTTATAGACTACCACAATGACTAGATTTTGGTTCTTGATCTTTACTGCTAAAACTTCTACTACATCATTTGAGGCATTAAGCAGTTCTGTGCAAACAAGTGACTATGCAATGTACAGGCCAACCCCCCCCCCCTTTTTGCCTGTTCACTCTGTCACATCTGTATAGGTTGTAACCTGGGATCCATATTTCGTTGTCCAAGTGATCCTTTATGTGGGTCTCAGTGAAAGCCGCGAACATTGCCTGTGCCTCTGCAAGCAGTCCACGGATGAAAGGTATTTTGTTGTTTGTTGCTGGCTTTAGACCCTGTATATTTGCAAAGAAGAATGTCATCGGACTGGTGGTATTGTTGGTACTGGAGAGGGATTTTTTTTCCGGCATTAGTATCTGTATCTGTTGGTTTGGAGTGGAGGCCATCGACTGTGGTTCCACTCCAGGAATGATAAGAGATAAGATAAGATAAGATAAGATTTTGTTCGGATTTTTTAACCCGGAGGTTAGCCACCCAGATAACAAGAAAGTCATGCGTCATTTGAGGGGCTGTCTAACTTATTTCCATGGGGTCTTAATCTTTCCCCAGGTGCGCCCACCAGTCGATAACACCCAGGTACCCATTTGCTGCTGGGGACAGGACAATAGTTAGGAAGTGTCGGAATTTCACCCGCGGAATCGAACCCGGGCCTCCGTGTGTGAAGCGGGGCTTTAGCACCGACCACGGTGTACGATTCTGCTTTCCTGCCAGTTTTTTTTCCTTCTGACACTAAAAACCTCTCCTCTTGAGGGCTGTGGCTACCAGGTTTTCCATGGCTGGTGTTTGTGTCTTTTGTCCTTTAGATGTTGCCTGGCAATTAAGTTATAGCACAGTCTTCCTGTATGAAGAGGTACACATTTCAGGGTGAAAAAGCTTACAGGAAGGCAGTTTGCATTTTCCTGTTGTCATATGGGCACGGCATTTTCTAGAGTGGTCATAGTTGCACATCCCGTTTGTTTTTCCAGATTTCCCATGTCTGCAGATACCAAGTGCATAGTATGTGCACAGCCTTGTTTTCCGTTTGCCTTGGGTTTCTGTAACTGTATTCTCTGTTGGTGCATGTTTACCTGTCTTATTCCTATCCTCCCTAGCACCAACAATGGAGCTCCCACCAGTTGTTTTTGGTAATATATCCTCACTATTGCTAGTGGAGTCCTCTTGTTTGCTATTTCCTGTTGTATTTCTAGTTTGCAATATTGGTTTTATCTTATCTTTGACTACACTTGTTTCCCTACTACGGCTCCTGTCCCCTATGAGGTCATTTATATGTATTCCTTCCTGCGTATAATTCCCGACTACCTGGACAAAATCTCCAGCTTCACCATTACTGTCTCACAGGACAGCACCTCCATCTTCACCATTACTGTTTCCCAGGACAGCACCTCCAGCTTCACCATTACTGTCTCCCAGGACAGCACTATCAGCCCCACATTTACTGACTACCAGGACATCACCTCCAGCCTTACAGTTTCTGACTACATGGCCAGTATCAAGGGCAGTACCATTCAGCCCAGACTTTTTATGTTCCCATCTGTTGTAGAAAGCTTCCAGGTTGTCTATGAAAGCAGCTTTGATGTTATCCTCTTTTAATACCCTTGTGATTTTAGTCCACAGATTTATCTCATTTGGGCATACCCAAAAACACTTCCCTGTTTTAATACTGCTTGTAGCTAGTTCTTGGATATCTGCACAAGGGGCGTGACACCAATTACCACAAAAATGACAATTTATCCATGTGGAAGCCCGTTTGTTTGATTGACTGCAGACTACACAGAGCTTCATAATTATTTGAATGGTTGATTTACTGTAATTCTACTAGCAACCTCTTGAATACTCTATTAATAACCTCCTTAAATGAAGCTCTAGCTATTTGTATTTCTATTTCTAACTGTACTTGTATATTGGACAGCTTCCCGTGTATGTTCCTGATTTATATTTATTGTTTGTGTTTGATAAGGGCGCCTACAACCCCATCCGTTTACAGTCTGCTTTATTGTCAAGGGTTCGGACCATCAAGGGTTCGGACCAGTCGAGGGTTTGGACCAGTCGAGGGTTCGGAACCAGTCTGATCTGATCAGTGGGTCACTTATTTAAAACATACTGGTCGGTGATTTGGGCTAACACATGAATGATCTACCCAAGTAATATGTGATTTGATTGATACAAAAGTATAACTTGCATGTTGAAGAACCGGTGACTGCTGGCAACTCCTACAATGACGAACGGTCGAGCCTCAACCCTTGTTTATCAATCGCTGTATCTAGCTTTTCTAGTTTTTTTCGTCTCCACCACAATAAATGCTATATTATCACTATAGATGACTGGTGGAAATTTTGGAGGAAGGACGCTTTTTCTGTAGTAATAATTTCTTCTCGTTGTGTATATTGCGACCGCTGGTAACTACAGGTTATATGAAATTCACAGTATACGTCTGGTATTTCAAGAAAAAAGAAACTGATGAAAGTCACTCCACTCCACTAAGTACCATCATAATACTGGTTAGTTGCTACTACAACACTGTATTCTGCTATTCACTGGTATCACTAGATTATATGCGAGTACACTAGCAGGCCAGAAAGATTATTAAAACAGCTGACCTCTGTGGTAAGTTTCTGGCGACTTCTGGGACCTGTTTCTATAGGCTTATCACTTCATTTACAAATTCACCTGTTTTCAAATGACACTTTAGCCTTTATTATCTATATACTAGGGAGCCACTGTAGTATATACACTATACACTATGTATACACAATGTTATCAGGGAGACTTTCTTTCCTCTGACAAAGAAAAGTTCTATTATTATTATTTTGCACACGGCACACTAGGCCTATGATTCCCCTCTGGCAGTAAACTCTGCTAGGTAGTGCACACTAATTCTCCTTTTTTGACTCAGTATATAATGTTTTCCGCCCAAGATTGGTTCCAGGCGCTAGAGGGATGTATCGTATAGGATTGATGGCACAAAATAAAGTTCTAGCACGTAAGAGCGACCGTGAAAACACGAGAAAACCCGGAGCACAACGAGGCACGCTGACACGCTGACACACACGTATGTAGAAGGGGGCAGCAGTTGCGCACGTCCTCTCTACTCAAAGGCTGAGAGACGAAATGAACCATAAGAAATTAGGTCAGAAGCTACAGCTCAGGACCTGGGTATCTAAGAGTGTCAGAGCGACATACAACCTCAGTAAAACATCGAAAATCAGCAAGTCTGAACTAGGCTCTGTGAACAGAGTTTCGATAAGTATGTTTCGTCTCTCTACCAAAAACATACTCTACCAAAACAGAGTCTAACAACCACAGCCAGAGACAAGAGAGGGAGGTGTTGGTCAGACGAGCACCAGCAGAGAAAGAGCGAGCAAGGGAAGACGAACTCCCAGCTCAGGAGCAATCATGACACTAATCACGTGACTCTCCCGTTGACTGCCCAGCTACTCCAGAGAAGCCGTCAGGTAAACAAGGAGGCGATAGTTAAGGTAGTTTGCCAGTGCGAGCAGCTACTCAACTCTCTCAAACAATGAGCACAGAATAAAGTGTAAATGTTACACCTTACCTAACAGTATAAGCTAAGTCAAATAATGATTTAAAGCACGATACTTTGAATTTAGCTAATATTGAAAATATCAGCAATATAAAATTATATGAAAAGACAAAATACATTATATACATGGAATATACATTGGGCCCCATTCAGGGGTCGCAATATTCTCCCAGCACGAAAACGGTCGCACTAGAAGTTGTAGTAGTCTTTCTCATGTCTTAAATTACCTGGAGTAATTTCTGGGGTCAATGCCCCCGCGGCCCGGTCTGTGACCAGGCCTCATACGTGTAGAACTCAAAGATAATCACCCCTCAAGGGAGGTTCCTTGATGCTGGTGAGGGGCTCTTGATCTAGGGAATTGGATCTGTGCTCCGGTTCCCTGCATTGAGTCTGAATACCTTCCATCCATCCCACCCACATGCACTGTATAATCCTACGGGTTTAGCGCTCCCCATGATTATTATGATAATAATAATCAAAGGTATTTACATCACAATTAGGAATCGCTCTTGTGCCATGCACGTCTGACATTTTTCAGTATCTTTGTCACTAATTAAGCTACGTCCCTCGCACTAGGGCAGTACACAGCGTACTGTATATCTGCGTACTCGTGGTTATGTACGTCAGTGTAGAGACAGGATAGTGTAGTAGCGCATAAGGCTCGATCATGGTGGTAGAGACTGCATACTTTAACAGTAGTCGTAGTGGAATACGAGGCAGTATGGACATCTGGTACTTCATAACTGTGTGTGAGGAAGCTTAAGTGATTATAAGGTGTGTAATGAGGTGGCGGTTGCAGGTCTGCACTGAGAACTCACATCTAGCATCGCCCCCACAACACACTCCACACACACTTCACACACCAAGATATATCACCACTACTGTGGATGTATAAACAGAATATTAATTACACATGAGCACATATAGTTTACATGGGCTAGATAGATTACCTTACTTTGCTGAATTTAATTAAAGTAGCAAGTAACAAAAAAGTATTTGGGCACAAAATTAGGTTAAGTTTAATGTATTGATGATAACGTGATGAACGTGACAGAGAGTCAGCAATTATATTACAACGACCACTGATGTGATTAATACTTACGAAGTATGGCTGGATTCTGACAGCCCACCACTTGATCCTAGCATTTTTACTCTTCAGTAAGTTCAGATTTCAGAATCAGATTCATTTATTTCTTTACAAGTAATACATTGAGATTATATTTTTACAATGATGGGTTGCAGTGCAAAGAGAACCTCTATTATGCTTTGGCATTATGGACTGACTTAATTCAATGGCTTACTGACTACTTATCACTAAATAAATTATCATAATAAGTGAATCTAATTTACACAAACAACAGTATATATTCATGTATTCAAAAATGCTTTTTATGAAGCATGATTCAGGAGTAGTTTTCAGTAGTTTTCAGTAGTTTTCAGTAGTTTTCAGTAGTTTTCAGTAGTTTACAGTATGAGACTGCTACATTTTGGTGAAGGGCAATGTTGGTTTTGGTAGGTATTTTTATTTCTATGTGGTAATTTGTCAATATATGAGCTGGGTCGTCTAGTTATGATGTTTTAAGATTCAGGTAATTTGTAGATTTATTGGTAGTGTAAGATATTGAGTATTGAGTATTTGGTCTAGGGTGATTAGGTGGCTCAAGAAATCGTAATGACACGATTGCAAATAAACCATACCCCCGGCCGGGATTGAACGACGACGGGCTGGAGTTTTGAGACTCTATGACCGCGGGTTCAATCCCGGCCGGGGGTATGGGTGATTAGGTGGCTTTTGAGAAGAGTCTTAAATTGATTTTCAGAGTTACTTTGGTATTTTCTGGTAATGAATTCCAAATTTTGGGGCCACTTATGTGCATAGAGTTTTTACAGTGTGATATGGACATGGGTCACATCAAAAAGAGATGTGTCTAGTGTTATGGTCGTGTGTCCTTTTAAGATTGGTGAGGAAAAGTTTGAGTGGAGGGTTTATGTTTGCGTGTATTGTTCTATGTATGTAGTAGGCACATGAATGAGTATGGATGTTCTTAATGGTGAGCAGATTTAGACTTTTGAATATTGGTGGAGTATGCTGCTGGGAGTGGGAATTTATCATCCTGACTGCTGCCTCTTGCTGGGTTAATAGTGGTCTTAGGTGATTTAATGTTGTTGATCCCCATGTACAAATTCCATATGTGAGACAAGGGTAGATGAGTGAATGATACAGTGCCAGGAGAGCTGATTGTGGAACATAATATCGTATCTTTGATAGTATGCCTACAGTCTTGGAGATTTTCTTGGTTATTTGTTGTATATGTGTCTGGAACTTGAGGCGACTGTCCAGGTGAATTCCTAGGAATTTTAACACCATGAGTCTTGTGACGGGTGATCCGTTTAGCATTATGTTAAGTTAATATAGGTGAGTGGATTGTGGTCTGAGAATACATTAATCTTAAAAGGGGAGATTAGATTTTGCCACCTAAGTGGCTAGTTTATTGTGCACCCCATATCCATCCTGTGGACGGTAGCGCAAGAGCATATGGATACACAAAAGACCTAGGAACTAGGCCCCAAAAGGGTTAACAGGTGTACATATAAGTTTATATCTACATATCTAGAGTTCACCTATCTGTTACAAGCAAATTTAGGAAATTAATTAGTATATCTGGTATCTTATTTTCATTAATAAAATATCTTGTTCATGTCACATGGGTTATCATACTGTCTGTCTCTGTATTCCTCAATAAGTGGACAATTAAGCACATAGTGTTCAAGACAGTGACCATATTGCTGGTCACATAATTTACATTTAGTTTGATCATCATCTGTGTGTCTCCCAAACTGCCAGAAGTACTTGTAACCAAGCCTAAGCCTGGCCACTACAACATCAGTCAGTACTTGTAACCAAGCCTAAGCCTGGCCACTACAACATCAGTCAGTACTTGTAACCAAGCCTAAGTCTGGCCACTACAACATCAGTCAGTGTTCACATTGCAAGTTGCTCCATAAACATACATATCTACGTTCATGTTATCATAGTGGGTTATAGATCTACTCAGGCTTCTAACTGCATTCCTATAACAATCATTTTCATTATTTACTTCTCTCCTAAAAATTATTCCTAATGCTAGACACAGATATACCAAAGTTATATTCTACATTCTCCTTCTGGGTACTCTTCCTTCTGGGTACTTCATATCAACTTTATCATGAAGGAGTAATCCAATGTGTGATGGGATCCATAGTAATTGGACATTAATTCCTTTGTCCCTAATTTTTGAGTATGTATACCTGGCTTCTCCAATGAGTATGTTGTCGGAGTCAATATATGAGTCAAGAACCTTCAATGATGACAGAATCAGTAATGAACAACCAGCTGGATTATATGGCGTTATTGTTTTTGGAATAATTACCAATCCTTTGAATATTCCCTTTATTTTCTCGTGTGTCTAAATTAAAAAAAAATAGGCCCATGATTACATTATCATCCACGTCTTCAGTCTTCTCTTTAAGTCTTGTTTTAAGTGTCCCGTAGCTGGATCGCGCACTCAGCTCACACACTGAGGTCCGGGATTCGAATCTCTTCCGGTACGGCTGGAAAATAATTAGGGACGTGTTTCCATAATACACCTGCTGTCCCTGTTCACCAATCAGTATAAAATGGATACCTGGGTGTTAGTGGACTGGTGTGGGTCGCATCCCGGGACAAAATTGACCTAATTTACGGGAAATGCTCAGCATAACAAGGGTCTTTCTATATGGTCTGTATACGTTATATATGTGAATAAATGGTATAAAATACCGACACAATGGAAATATAAACACAAATGCAGTATAATGTGATCCTTTATTGACAACGTTTCACCCACACAGTGGGCTTTCTCAAGTCACACACGGATCTACCTGGGGTTGGAAGGTACGAGAGTATTTATAGTCAGAATGTTGAGGTCAGGTGAAGAATGCTGCATCTGATGATCCACCGGTGGGGTTATAGTCTTGGGTATGCTTGGCAGGGGTATTGGACAAGTTTGTAGACCTTCTGCAGTGTTCTATGTTCTTATGTGGGATAGCGATGAAGAAGTTTTCTTGGCGAGTGGTTCAGCTATGTTATAGAAGCCATTGTTCTGGTTGAATTGTTGGTTGTAGAGATAAGCGATGATTCCAGGATTCTTCTGTATTGAGTGTTGTCTTCTGTGGCTATAAGTCTTGAGTTTCTGTAGTTAATTAAATGGTTGTGTGAATTGCGATGCTGTACACAGGCATTCCTTGTATCGTCAGTCCTGCTTGCATATTGGTGTTCTGAAATGCGTGTTTGGAGGTCTCTTGATGTTTCGCCCACATATAATTTGTTGCAGTCATTACAAGGGATTATGTATACCCCTGCAGAGGATGGAGGCTTGTCCTGTCTACTACTGGTGATGTCCTTGATGGTCGTGGTTGTGGAGGTAGATACTTGGAATGATGTTTTGGCAAAGATGTTGGAAACATGTTTGGCAATGGAGTTGTTGGGGAGGACTATGTATCTCTTCTCGGCAGTGTCTTCTTTTTAAAGTCTATCGAAAACCCACCAACCAAAACGATCTTCTCCACTTCTACTCTCACCACGACACCAAAACCAAACGTGGTGTGATTATAGGCTTCTTCCTACGTGCACCCAGAATCTGCAGCAATGAGTTCCTTGAGGAAGAATGCACTATAATTGAACAAGTATTTTCCAAACTCCACTATCCTAGTCACTTCATCAGAGACTGCAGACGGCGGGCATTAAACATCTACAACACACCAGAGAAGACACTGCCGAGAAAGAGATACATAGTCCTCCCCAACAACTCCATTGCCAAGCATGTTTCCAACATCTTTGCCAAAACATCATTCCAAGTATCTACCTCCACAACCACGACCATCAAGGACATCACCAGTAGTAGACAGGACAAGCCTCCATCCTCTGCAGGGGTATACATAATCCCTTGTAATGACTGCAACAAATTATATGTGGGCGAAACATCAAGAGACCTCCAAACACGCATTTCAGAACACCAATATGCAAGCAGGACTGACGATACAAGGAATGCCTGTGTACAGCATCGCAATTCACACAACCATTTAATTAACTACAGAAACTCAAGACTTATAGCCACAGAAGACAACACTCAATACAGAAGAATCCTGGAATCATCGCTTATCTCTACAACCAACAATTTCAACCAGAACAATGGCTTCTATAACATAGCTGAACCACTCGCCAAGAAACTTCTTCATCGCTATCCCACATAAGAACATAGAACACTGCAGAAGGTCTACAACTTGTCCAATACCCCTGCCAAGCTACCCAAGACTCTATAACCCCACCCGGTGGATCATCAGATGCAGCATTCTTCACCTGACCTCAACATTCTGACTATAAATACTCTCGTACCTTCCAACCCCAGGTAGATCCGTGTGTGACTTGAGAAAGCCCACTGTGTGGGTGAAACGTTGTCAATAAAGGATCACATTATACTGCATTTGTGTTTATATTTCCACGTTATATATGTACTGGTAGTAAATAAAGATATTATTATATTATTGTGTTGATAAAGCCACTGGTGGACGAAATGTTTACATAATTAAGATAAACAATTGTTGTATATGTATACCTCTTCAACTTGTCGGAATTATAATGATGTTATTATGCGCCTGTGTTCTTTTAAGATCCCTCTAATTTCATTACTCTGTTAATTATATGGTTGTAGTAAGGTGGGGATGCTTAAGCTGGTGGAGAACTCTGGATCCAAGAATGCTGCTGTGCTCTCTTGTTCTTTTTTGGAGGAAAGCTTAACTCTGCTGTTACCCTGAACTAGTATGACCCTTACATGTTTACAGCTTTCCACTCAATATAGGAGAAATAATAATAATAATAGTTAATAATCTCCTGTCATCATTGTTGCTGAGAGTTACGGTCATCCTCTGGAAGGTCTGAGTTACGGTCATCCTCTGGAAGGTCTGAGTTACGGTCATCCTCTGGAAGGGTACTGAGTTACGGTACCTCTGGAGGTATGTGTTACGGTCATCCACTGGAAGGTTCTGAGTTACGGTCATCGTATGGAATGGTCCGAGTTACGGTCATCCTCTGGAAGGTCTGAGTTACGGTCAGTCCTTTGGAAGGCTGGGCGACGGCATCCTCTGGAAGGTTTGAGTTACGGTCATCCTCTGGAAGGTCTGAGTAGCGGTCATCCTCTGGAAGGTCTGAGTTACGGTCATCCTCTGGAAGGTCTGAGTTACGGTCATCCTTTGGAGGCCTGAGTTACGGTTATCCTCTGGAAGGTCTGAGTACGGTCTCCTTGGGGGGTTTTAGGTCCCCAAGGTCTGGGTTTTTGGGGTCATTCCCCCTGGAAAGGTTGGTTACGGTCTCTCTGGGGTCTGATTAGGTAACCCGGAAGGCTGGTTTACGGCACCTCTGGAAGGCCTGATTTAAAGGGTTTTCCCCTCTGGAAGGTCTGAGTTGGTTCCTCGGGAAGGTCTGAGTTGGGTCACCCCTTTCGAAGGTCATTAGCACCTCGGGAAGGGTCTTTAGGCCCTTTAAGGTCTTTGGGGGGATTGGGCCCTTAAGTTTGGTTAGGTTCCCGGCCCGGTTCTTATTAAAAAGTTGGACACCTTGGAAGGTTGGTTACGGTCATTTTTTTTTGAATTTTTTAGGTATCTCAAAATTTCGAGTTCCCGGTCACCTTAAAATCTTTCCTTTCCCCCTTGGGCTGAGTTACGGTTCCTTAATTTCTGAGTTACGGTATCCTCTGGAAGGTTGAGTTAGGTCATCCCCACCTTGGACCTTTGGAAGGTTTGAAGGTCTCCTGGAATTATTGGGTCATAATTTTGGGGAAAATTTTCCCCTTGGGGGATTTTCGGCACCCCGGAAGGGGGAATTTCACCCCTTTTGATTAGGTATCCTCTGGAAGGTCTGATTAGGTCACTCTGGAAGGTCTGAGTTAGGTCATTTTTGGAAGGTCTGAGTTAAGGTTTTCCCCGGGGTTACGGTCCCCCTGGAAAAAAGGTCTGGTTTGGTCCCCTCTGGGGATTTGGTTTGGGTCATCCTCGGGGCGATTTAAACCCCTTGGAAGGTCGGAAAACCCCCTGGAGTTTTAGGGTCTTTTCCTTGGAGGTCTGTTAGGCCCCTGGAAGGTCAATTAGGTCCCCTTAAGGTCTATTTCCCTACCTCGGAAAGGTAGTTCGGACCCCTGGGGCTGTTTCTCATCCTCGGGAATTTGTTTTCCCTGGGGGTTAAGGGGTTCTCCCTCTGGAAGGCCTGATTAGGGCATCCTTGGAAGGTCGATTAGGGTCACCCCTTGGAAGGGCGGGGATTTGGGCCCCCCTTGGAATCGGGGTAACCTCGGGAAAGGTTGGAGGTCACCTCTGGAAGGTCTGATTTTCCCTTCCTCGGGGGGGCTGGTTGGGTACCTCTGGAAGGTCTGATTACGGTCACCCCCCCCGAAGGTTGAGTTAGGTCACCTCTGGAAGGTCTTAGTTTAACGACGGTCATCCCAAGGGATTAAAGTTTTTCATTTGGAAGGGGGTTAGTCCCCCCCAAATTGAGTTGGGTTTCCCCCGGGAAGGGCTGATTAGGTACCCCTTGGAAGGTCGGGTTAGGTCATCCTTGGAGGTTTATTTAGGTATCCTCGGGAAAGGTCGGTTACGTCCCCTTTGGGAAGGTTGAGTTAGGTCACCCTTGGGAAGGTTGGGTTGGTATTCAATTTCTTTTGGGTTCCCGGATCTAAATCGATTTAGGGCTCCCCTTTGGAAGTTGATTAGGTCATCCTCTGGAAGGTCTGAGTTAGGTCACCCTTTGGGAAAGGGTTGGGTTCGGTCCCCCGGAAGGGGATTACGGCCCCTTTAAGTTGGCTTCCCCAAAGGGTTGGTTAGGTTCCTTGGAAGGTGGTTTAATATTTTTGGGGCCCTGAGTTAACTTTCCCCTCTGGAAGGTTGGTTACGGTCTCCTCTGGAAGGGAGTTGGTTTTTTGGGAATTTCGGTATTATGGAAGGGGTTTTGGTCACCCTTGGGGGGCTGATTTACGGTCTCCCTGGGGGTTGAGTTACGGTCATCCTCGGAATATTTGGGTCTCCTTGAAGCGGGTTTTGGGTCACCTTTTGGGGGTCTGAGTATTCCCTCGGGAAAAGTTATTTAGGTCTTCCTTGGAAGGCTGAGTTAGGGTCACCCTCTGGAAGGTCTGAATTTCCCTTATTTAGGTATTTCTGGGCCTTTTAAAATTTCTAGGAGGGTTTTTCCCTGGAATTTCCCTGGAAGGTCTTTTAAAAGGGGGGGTTAGTTACCCACCTTTAAGGTGATTTCGGCATCCGAAGGCTGTTTTGGATCCTTTTGAATTGAGTTAGGGAATCCGGGGGTTTTTAGGTACCCCCCAAAATTTTGGGACCCTCTGGGGTTGGGTTTGATCATTTTGGGAAAGGGCTAGTTACGGTTTCCCGGAAGGTCTGGTTACGGCTTCCTTGGGGGGAAAGTTGGTACCCCTTTTGGGGTTTTTTGGTTTTCCCCCCGGGGGGGGTTATTCCCCTCTGGGAATGGTTACCATCCTCGGAAGGCCCAAAACCCGGATCGGGAAGGTTTTGGTTTTGGGGTTTTTGGGGCCCTGATTACGGCATCCTCGGGAAGGGGGTCTTTTAGTTTTTGGGGGTTTTTTCTCCCCTTTGGAAAGGTCGGTTTAAACCCCCTTTGGGGTCTGAGTTGGTCACTCTAAAAGGTTGAGTTAGGTCATCCTCTGGAAGGTTTTGGGGTCACTTTTGGGGGGTTGGCCCCCTCTGGGGTCTGAGTTACGGCACCCTGGAAAGGGTCTGATTACGGTCATCCTTGGAAGGCCCTGAGTTAGGGTTTTCCCCTCTGGAAGGTTGAGTTTGGTCACTCTGGAAGGGTTGGGTTGGGCTCCCTGGAAGGTTTTTTGGGGTCTCCCTAAAGGTTGAGTTAGGTATCTTCTGGGGGGTCTGAGTTACGTCTTTGGAAGGTTGAGTTAGGGTCATCCGGAATTTGAGAAACGTATCCTCTGGAAGGTCTGGTTACGGTCCCCCCCGGGTTAGGGCCCATCCCTGAAGGCTGATTTGGTCACCCTTTGGGAAAAGGGGGGGTTTACCCCCTGGAGGCTGATTTAGGTCATCCTCGGGAAAGGGTTTTGATTTACGGCACTCGGGGTTTTTACGGTACCTTGGAGGTCTGATTTAAAATTTCCCTTTAAAGGTTGTTTGGGGTCTCCTTGGGGTCGGGTTAGGCATCCTCAGGGGGTTAGGTATCCTTGAAGGTCTGAGTTGGCACCTCTGGAATTTTAGTTAGGCATCCTCTGGAAGGTTGGTTAAAGGTCACCCTTGGAAGGGATTTACGGTCCCCCCTTGGAAGGTCGGGTTAGGTATCCTCGGGAAGGTCTGTTTTGGCATCTCGGGAAAAGGGGTTTAGGCCCTCGGGAAAGGTTTGGTTTTCCCTCGGAAGGCTTTAGGTACCCAAGGGGTTGGTTTCCCCTGGGTTGAGTTAGGCTCCTCGGAAGGTTGAGTTACGTCTCCTCTGGAAGGTCTATATGGTCATCCTCGGGAAAGGGGCTGAGTTTATAGGTTTTTTTTTTTTTTTTTTTTTTTTTTTTTTTTTTTTTTTTTTTTTTTTTTTTTTTTTTTTTTTTTTTTTTTTTTTTTTTTTTTTTTTTTTTTTTTTTTTTTTTTTTTTTTTTTTTTTTTTTTTTTTTTTTTTTTTTTTTTTTTTTTTTTTTTTTTTTTTTTTTTTTTTTTTTTTTTTTTTTTTTTTTTTTTTTTTTTTTTTTTTTTTTTTTTTTTTTTTTTTTTTTTTTTTTTTTTTTTTTTTTTTTTTTTTTTTTTTTTTTTTTTTTTTTTTTTTTTTTTTTTTTTTTTTTTTTTTTTTTTTTTTTTTTTTTTTTTTTTTTTTTTTTTTTTTTTTTTTTTTTTTTTTTTTTTTTTTTTTTTTTTTTTTTTTTTTTTTTTTTTTTTTTTTTTTTTTTTTTTTTTTTTTTTTTTTTTTTTTTTTTTTTTTTTTTTTTTTTTTTTTTTTTTTTTTTTTTTTTTTTTTTTTTTTTTTTTTTTTTTTTTTTTTTTTTTTTTTTTTTTTTTTTTTTTTTTTTTTTTTTTTTTTTTTTTTTTTTTTTTTTTTTTTTTTTTTTTTTTTTTTTTTTTTTTTTTTTTTTTTTTTTTTTTTTTTTTTTTTTTTTTTTTTTTTTTTTTTTTTTTTTTTTTTTTTTTTTTTTTTTTTTTTTTTTTTTTTTTTTTTTTTTTTTTTTTTTTTTTTTTTTTTTTTTTTTTTTTTTTTTTTTTTTTTTTTTTTTTTTTTTTTTTTTTTTTTTTTTTTTTTTTTTTTTTTTTTTTTTTTTTTTTTTTTTTTTTTTTTTTTTTTTTTTTTTTTTTTTTTTTTTTTTTTTTTTTTTTTTTTTTTTTTTTTTTTTTTTTTTTTTTTTTTTTTTTTTTTTTTTTTTTTTTTTTTTTTTTTTTTTTTTTTTTTTTTTTTTTTTTTTTTTTTTTTTTTTTTTTTTTTTTTTTTTTTTTTTTTTTTTTTTTTTTTTTTTTTTTTTTTTTTTTTTTTTTTTTTTTTTTTTTTTTTTTTTTTTTTTTTTTTTTTTTTTTTTTTTTTTTTTTTTTTTTTTTTTTTTTTTTTTTTTTTTTTTTTTTTTTTTTTTTTTTTTTTTTTTTTTTTTTTTTTTTTTTTTTTTTTTTTTTTTTTTTTTTTTTTTTTTTTTTTTTTTTTTTTTTTTTTTTTTTTTTTTTTTTTTTTTTTTTTTTTTTTTTTTTTTTTTTTTTTTTTTTTTTTTTTTTTTTTTTTTTTTTTTTTTTTTTTTTTTTTTTTTTTTTTTTTTTTTTTTTTTTTTTTTTTTTTTTTTTTTTTTTTTTTTTTTTTTTTTTTTTTTTTTTTTTTTTTTTTTTTTTTTTTTTTTTTTTTTTTTTTTTTTTTTTTTTTTTTTTTTTTTTTTTTTTTTTTTTTTTTTTTTTTTTTTTTTTTTTTTTTTTTTTTTTTTTTTTTTTTTTTTTTTTTTTTTTTTTTTTTTTTTTTTTTTTTTTTTTTTTTTTTTTTTTTTTTTTTTTTTTTTTTTTTTTTTTTTTTTTTTTTTTTTTTTTTTTTTTTTTTTTTTTTTTTTTTTTTTTTTTTTTTTTTTTTTTTTTTTTTTTTTTTTTTTTTTTTTTTTTTTTTTTTTTTTTTTTTTTTTTTTTTTTTTTTTTTTTTTTTTTTTTTTTTTTTTTTTTTTTTTTTTTTTTTTTTTTTTTTTTTTTTTTTTTTTTTTTTTTTTTTTTTTTTTTTTTTTTTTTTTTTTTTTTTTTTTTTTTTTTTTTTTTTTTTTTTTTTTTTTTTTTTTTTTTTTTTTTTTTTTTTTTTTTTTTTTTTTTTTTTTTTTTTTTTTTTTTTTTTTTTTTTTTTTTTTTTTTTTTTTTTTTTTTTTTTTTTTTTTTTTTTTTTTTTTTTTTTTTTTTTTTTTTTTTTTTTTTTTTTTTTTTTTTTTTTTTTTTTTTTTTTTTTTTTTTTTTTTTTTTTTTTTTTTTTTTTTTTTTTTTTTTTTTTTTTTTTTTTTTTTTTTTTTTTTTTTTTTTTTTTTTTTTTTTTTTTTTTTTTTTTTTTTTTTTTTTTTTTTTTTTTTTTTTTTTTTTTTTTTTTTTTTTTTTTTTTTTTTTTTTTTTTTTTTTTTTTTTTTTTTTTTTTTTTTTTTTTTTTTTTTTTTTTTTTTTTTTTTTTTTTTTTTTTTTTTTTTTTTTTTTTTTTTTTTTTTTTTTTTTTTTTTTTTTTTTTTTTTTTTTTTTTTTTTTTTTTTTTTTTTTTTTTTTTTTTTTTTTTTTTTTTTTTTTTTTTTTTTTTTTTTTTTTTTTTTTTTTTTTTTTTTTTTTTTTTTTTTTTTTTTTTTTTTTTTTTTTTTTTTTTTTTTTTTTTTTTTTTTTTTTTTTTTTTTTTTTTTTTTTTTTTTTTTTTTTTTTTTTTTTTTTTTTTTTTTTTTTTTTTTTTTTTTTTTTTTTTTTTTTTTTTTTTTTTTTTTTTTTTTTTTTTTTTTTTTTTTTTTTTTTTTTTTTTTTTTTTTTTTTTTTTTTTTTTTTTTTTTTTTTTTTTTTTTTTTTTTTTTTTTTTTTTTTTTTTTTTTTTTTTTTTTTTTTTTTTTTTTTTTTTTTTTTTTTTTTTTTTTTTTTTTTTTTTTTTTTTTTTTTTTTTTTTTTTTTTTTTTTTTTTTTTTTTTTTTTTTTTTTTTTTTTTTTTTTTTTTTTTTTTTTTTTTTTTTTTTTTTTTTTTTTTTTTTTTTTTTTTTTTTTTTTTTTTTTTTTTTTTTTTTTTTTTTTTTTTTTTTTTTTTTTTTTTTTTTTTTTTTTTTTTTTTTTTTTTTTTTTTTTTTTTTTTTTTTTTTTTTTTTTTTTTTTTTTTTTTTTTTTTTTTTTTTTTTTTTTTTTTTTTTTTTTTTTTTTTTTTTTTTTTTTTTTTTTTTTTTTTTTTTTTTTTTTTTTTTTTTTTTTTTTTTTTTTTTTTTTTTTTTTTTTTTTTTTTTTTTTTTTTTTTTTTTTTTTTTTTTTTTTTTTTTTTTTTTTTTTTTTTTTTTTTTTTTTTTTTTTTTTTTTTTTTTTTTTTTTTTTTTTTTTTTTTTTTTTTTTTTTTTTTTTTTTTTTTTTTTTTTTTTTTTTTTTTTTTTTTTTTTTTTTTTTTTTTTTTTTTTTTTTTTTTTTTTTTTTTTTTTTTTTTTTTTTTTTTTTTTTTTTTTTTTTTTTTTTTTTTTTTTTTTTTTTTTTTTTTTTTTTTTTTTTTTTTTTTTTTTTTTTTTTTTTTTTTTTTTTTTTTTTTTTTTTTTTTTTTTTTTTTTTTTTTTTTTTTTTTTTTTTTTTTTTTTTTTTTTTTTTTTTTTTTTTTTTTTTTTTTTTTTTTTTTTTTTTTTTTTTTTTTTTTTTTTTTTTTTTTTTTTTTTTTTTTTTTTTTTTTTTTTTTTTTTTTTTTTTTTTTTTTTTTTTTTTTTTTTTTTTTTTTTTTTTTTTTTTTTTTTTTTTTTTTTTTTTTTTTTTTTTTTTTTTTTTTTTTTTTTTTTTTTTTTTTTTTTTTTTTTTTTTTTTTGGGGGGGGGGGGGGGGGGGGGGGGGGGGGGGGGGGGGGGGGGGGGGGGGGGGGGGGGGGGGGGGGGGGGGGGGGGGGGGGGGGGGGGGGGGGGGGGGGGGGGGGGGGGGGGGGGGGGGGGGGGGGGGGGGGGGGGGGGGGGGGGGGGGGGGGGGGGGGGGGGGGGGGGGGGGGGGGGGGGGGGGGGGGGGGGGGGGGGGGGGGGGGGGGGGGGGGGGGGGGGGGGGGGGGGGGGGGGGGGGGGGGGGGGGGGGGGGGGGGGGGGGGGGGGGGGGGGGGGGGGGGGGGGGGGGGGGGGGGGGGGGGGGGGGGGGGGGGGGGGGGGGGGGGGGGGGGGGGGGGGGGGGGGGGGGGGGGGGGGGGGGGGGGGGGGGGGGGGGGGGGGGGGGGGGGGGGGGGGGGGGGGGGGGGGGGGGGGGGGGGGGGGGGGGGGGGGGGGGGGGGGGGGGGGGGGGGGGGGGGGGGGGGGGGGGGGGGGGGGGGGGGGGGGGGGGGGGGGGGGGGGGGGGGGGGGGGGGGGGGGGGGGGGGGGGGGGGGGGGGGGGGGGGGGGGGGGGGGGGGGGGGGGGGGGGGGGGGGGGGGGGGGGGGGGGGGGGGGGGGGGGGGGGGGGGGGGGGGGGGGGGGGGGGGGGGGGGGGGGGGGGGGGGGGGGGGGGGGGGGGGGGGGGGGGGGGGGGGGGGGGGGGGGGGGGGGGGGGGGGGGGGGGGGGGGGGGGGGGGGGGGGGGGGGGGGGGGGGGGGGGGGGGGGGGGGGGGGGGGGGGGGGGGGGGGGGGGGGGGGGGGGGGGGGGGGGGGGGGGGGGGGGGGGGGGGGGGGGGGGGGGGGGGGGGGGGGGGGGGGGGGGGGGGGGGGGGGGGGGGGGGGGGGGGGGGGGGGGGGGGGGGGGGGGGGGGGGGGGGGGGGGGGGGGGGGGGGGGGGGGGGGGGGGGGGGGGGGGGGGGGGGGGGGGGGGGGGGGGGGGGGGGGGGGGGGGGGGGGGGGGGGGGGGGGGGGGGGGGGGGGGGGGGGGGGGGGGGGGGGGGGGGGGGGGGGGGGGGGGGGGGGGGGGGGGGGGGGGGGGGGGGGGGGGGGGGGGGGGGGGGGGGGGGGGGGGGGGGGGGGGGGGGGGGGGGGGGGGGGGGGGGGGGGGGGGGGGGGGGGGGGGGGGGGGGGGGGGGGGGGGGGGGGGGGGGGGGGGGGGGGGGGGGGGGGGGGGGGGGGGGGGGGGGGGGGGGGGGGGGGGGGGGGGGGGGGGGGGGGGGGGGGGGGGGGGGGGGGGGGGGGGGGGGGGGGGGGGGGGGGGGGGGGGGGGGGGGGGGGGGGGGGGGGGGGGGGGGGGGGGGGGGGGGGGGGGGGGGGGGGGGGGGGGGGGGGGGGGGGGGGGGGGGGGGGGGGGGGGGGGGGGGGGGGGGGGGGGGGGGGGGGGGGGGGGGGGGGGGGGGGGGGGGGGGGGGGGGGGGGGGGGGGGGGGGGGGGGGGGGGGGGGGGGGGGGGGGGGGGGGGGGGGGGGGGGGGGGGGGGGGGGGGGGGGGGGGGGGGGGGGGGGGGGGGGGGGGGGGGGGGGGGGGGGGGGGGGGGGGGGGGGGGGGGGGGGGGGGGGGGGGGGGGGGGGGGGGGGGGGGGGGGGGGGGGGGGGGGGGGGGGGGGGGGGGGGGGGGGGGGGGGGGGGGGGGGGGGGGGGGGGGGGGGGGGGGGGGGGGGGGGGGGGGGGGGGGGGGGGGGGGGGGGGGGGGGGGGGGGGGGGGGGGGGGGGGGGGGGGGGGGGGGGGGGGGGGGGGGGGGGGGGGGGGGGGGGGGGGGGGGGGGGGGGGGGGGGGGGGGGGGGGGGGGGGGGGGGGGGGGGGGGGGGGGGGGGGGGGGGGGGGGGGGGGGGGGGGGGGGGGGGGGGGGGGGGGGGGGGGGGGGGGGGGGGGGGGGGGGGGGGGGGGGGGGGGGGGGGGGGGGGGGGGGGGGGGGGGGGGGGGGGGGGGGGGGGGGGGGGGGGGGGGGGGGGGGGGGGGGGGGGGGGGGGGGGGGGGGGGGGGGGGGGGGGGGGGGGGGGGGGGGGGGGGGGGGGGGGGGGGGGGGGGGGGGGGGGGGGGGGGGGGGGGGGGGGGGGGGGGGGGGGGGGGGGGGGGGGGGGGGGGGGGGGGGGGGGGGGGGGGGGGGGGGGGGGGGGGGGGGGGGGGGGGGGGGGGGGGGGGGGGGGGGGGGGGGGGGGGGGGGGGGGGGGGGGGGGGGGGGGGGGGGGGGGGGGGGGGGGGGGGGGGGGGGGGGGGGGGGGGGGGGGGGGGGGGGGGGGGGGGGGGGGGGGGGGGGGGGGGGGGGGGGGGGGGGGGGGGGGGGGGGGGGGGGGGGGGGGGGGGGGGGGGGGGGGGGGGGGGGGGGGGGGGGGGGGGGGGGGGGGGGGGGGGGGGGGGGGGGGGGGGGGGGGGGGGGGGGGGGGGGGGGGGGGGGGGGGGGGGGGGGGGGGGGGGGGGGGGGGGGGGGGGGGGGGGGGGGGGGGGGGGGGGGGGGGGGGGGGGGGGGGGGGGGGGGGGGGGGGGGGGGGGGGGGGGGGGGGGGGGGGGGGGGGGGGGGGGGGGGGGGGGGGGGGGGGGGGGGGGGGGGGGGGGGGGGGGGGGGGGGGGGGGGGGGGGGGGGGGGGGGGGGGGGGGGGGGGGGGGGGGGGGGGGGGGGGGGGGGGGGGGGGGGGGGGGGGGGGGGGGGGGGGGGGGGGGGGGGGGGGGGGGGGGGGGGGGGGGGGGGGGGGGGGGGGGGGGGGGGGGGGGGGGGGGGGGGGGGGGGGGGGGGGGGGGGGGGGGGGGGGGGGGGGGGGGGGGGGGGGGGGGGGGGGGGGGGGGGGGGGGGGGGGGGGGGGGGGGGGGGGGGGGGGGGGGGGGGGGGGGGGGGGGGGGGGGGGGGGGGGGGGGGGGGGGGGGGGGGGGGGGGGGGGGGGGGGGGGGGGGGGGGGGGGGGGGGGGGGGGGTTTTAGGGTCCCCTGGAAGGTTTTTGTTAGGTTTTTTGGGAGGGTCAAATTTTAGGGTTTTCCCCCTTTGGGAAGGGGTTTTTTACCCTTTTGGGGGGCCCCTTTTGGGGGTCCCCCCTTGGAAGGGGGTCCCTAAATTGGTTTTTTTGGGGCCCCCCCTTAAACCCCGGGGGGTTTTTCCTCGGAAGGGGTCGGAAAGGGGATTTTTGGGGTTAAACCCTCGGGAAAAGGCGGGTTTTTCGGCACCCCCCCCAAGGCCCTTGGGAAAAGGGTCATCCTTGGAGGTTGAGTTTTCCCCCAAATGGGGCCCCCCTTTGGGGGGTTTTGGAAGGTTTTTTTTCCCCCCTTTTTAAAAGGTTTTTGAGTTAGGTCCCCTTGAAGGTTGGTTAGGGTCATCCCTAAGGCGAGTTACGGTCACCCTGGAGGTCTTTTGGCACCCCGGAAAGGGTTTTGAGTTTTGGTCACCCCTTGGAAGGTTGGTTACGGCCCCGGATTCTGGTTTTTTTTTTTCCCCCCCCCGGGGGAAACCCCCGGGGTTTTGGTCACCCCTTGGGGTTTTGGTTAGGTCCCCCCAAATTTTTGGGGGGGTCTTTCGGACTGGGGGGGTTTAGCCCTGGGGGGGTTCCCGGTCATCCTCAAAAAAGGGTTTTTACCTCCCCGGGGGGGGTTTTGGCCCTCAAACTAGTTTTTAAAACGGTTTCTCTCGGGGGGTTTGGCCCCCCTTAATTGGAAGGCCCCTTTTTCAAAGGGGAAGGTTTTTTAGGGTTTCCCATTTTTGTCCTCGGGGGGTTTAAACCCCGGAAATCTGGGGGGGCCCCCAAAGGGGGCCCCGGGGTTTGGTTCCCCCTTTAATTTGGGGTACCCTAAATCTAAAGGGCAGGGGCCCCGGGGGTTTTTAGTTCCCTTCTAAGGTCCCTTTTGGCACCCTCTGGGGGGTTTTACGGCCCCCTGGGGGGGGAGTTTTGGGGTTTCGGGAAGGTTTTCCCCTTCGGAAGGTTAGAAACGGTCATCCTTGGAAGGGTTTTTAAAAATTTGGGGGTTATTCTCCCCCCGGAGGTCTGGTTGGTCCCCCCGGGGGGTTTGGGTTTCACCTCTGAAGGGTACGATTTTTAACCCTTTTGGGGTCTTTGGAGGGGTTTGATTAGTCATCTCGGGAAGGGTTTATTTACGGCACCTCGGGAAGGTCTATTACGGCCCTTTAAATTTTTTTTTACGGTCCCCTCTGGGGGGGGGGAAAAAACCCCCGGGGGGTGATTATTGGGTATCCCGGGAAAAGGTCGGTTTACCCCCGGAAGGTATTTTCCCCTTTAAAAAGGGTTTTAGGGCCCTTGGGAAAGGCCCTGAGTTACGGTCATCTGGGTTGATTGGCCCCCCCCCAAAGGGGTTGGATTTCCCGGTCTTTCCCTTTGGAAGTTGATTAGGCCCCTGGAAGGGGTTGAGTTAGGCCCTTTAAGGGGTTACGTACCTTTGGGGAAAAAATTTTGCTTTAAGGGCCCCTTTGGATTTTTTAAAAAGGCTTTTTGGGTCTTGGGAAGTTTAGGTTCCCCCGGGGGTTGGGGTTTTAAAAGGGGCCCCCCTTTGGGGGTTTTTTGGGGGGTTCTGAAGGTCTTGTTTAGGCCCTTGGGGGGTTTTTTTGGGGTTTTTCCCCTTTTTTTTTTTTTTTTTTTTCCCCCCCCCTCCCGGGGGGGAAAAAGGGAAACCCCCCCCCCCCCCCTTGGGGGAGTTTTACCGGGGGGGATTAGGAAAGGAAGGCCCTTTTTAACCCATATTTTTAAGGTCTTTTGGCCCCTCAAATAACCACCCTGAAGGTCTGGTTAGTCCCCTTTAAGGTCTTTAAGGTCTTTTCCCGGGAAAGGGGGTTTAAAGGTCACCTCGGGGGTTTTTTTTTTTGGGGTCTCCTCTGGAAGGTCGGGTTAAAGGCCCTCTGGGGGTTTTGGTCACCCTTTGGGTTTTTAAAAATATTTTCGGGGGGTTTGGGGTTAATTTTTGGGGACCCTAAAAGGTTTTTAAAAGGGTTTTCCCCTCGGGAAAAAGGGGGAAAATTACCCCCCCTTGGGGAAGGTCTGAGTTCCGCCCCTTGGGGGTCGGTTTTTCGTCACCCTTGGGAAAGGTCTGAGTTACCCCCAAAGGGTTTTTGGGGTTTTCCCCGGCCTTAAAGGTTGGGTTTAAAGGGGGCATTTATTTTGGAATTTGGGGTTCCTCGGAAGGCTGTTTTACGGTATCCCTGGAAGGGTCTGAGTTTTCGGGGCACCCCTCGGGAAAGGTTTGTTCCCCCTTAATTTTTTGGACCCTAAAAGGGGACCCCCGGGTGGGGCCCAAAAATTTTTTTTCCCCCCCCCCCCCCCGGAAAGGGGCCCCCGGGGGGTTGGTTTTCCCCCTTGGGGTCGGGGCCCACCCGGAAAAAAGGTTTTTCCCCCTTGGAAGGTCTGAGTTACGGTCATCCTCTGGAAGGTTTGAGTTACGGTCATCCTCTGGAAGGTCTGAGTTACGGTCATCCTCTGGAAGGTCTGAGTTATGGTCATCCTCTGGAAGGTCTGAGTTATGGTCATCCTCTGGAAGGTCTGAGTTACGGTCATCCTCTGGAAGGTCTGAGTTTACGGTTAATCCTCTTGAAGGTCTGAGTTACGGTCATCCTCTGGAAGGTCTGAGTTACGGTCATCCTCTGGAAGGTCTGAGTTACGGTCATCCTCTGGAAGGTCTGAGTTACGGTCATCTTCTGGAAGGTCTGAGTTACGGTCATCCTCTGGAAGGTCTGAGTTACGGTCATCCTCTGAAGGTCTGAGTTACGGTCATCCTCTGGAAGGTCTGAGTTACGGTCATCCTCTGGAAGGTCTGAGTTACGGTCATCCTCTGGAAGGTCTGAGTTTCGGTCATCCTATGGAAGGTCTGAGTTACGGTCGTCCTCTGGAAGGTCTGAGTTACGGTCTTCCATGGAAGGTGCCTGTGTTATGGTCATCCTCTGGAGGGTCTGAGTTACGGTAATCCTCTGGAAGGTCTGAGTTACAGTCGTCCTGTGGAAGGTCTGAGATACGGTCATCCTTTGGAAGGTTTGAGTTACGGTCATCCTCTGGAAGGTCTGAGTTACGGTCATCCTCTGGAAGGTCTGAGTTACGGTCATCCACTGGAAGGTCTGAGTTACGGTTATCCTCTGGAAGGTCTGAGTTTGGTCATCCTTTTTTGCTTGGGAAGGTTGAGTTACGGTCATCCTCTGGAAGGTCTGAGTTACGGTCATCCTCTGGAAGGTCTGAGTTACGGTCATCCTCTGGAAGGTCTGAGTTACGGTCATCCTCTGGAAGGTCTGAGTTACGGTCATCCTCTGGAAGGTCTGAGTTACGTTCGTCCTCTGGAAGGTCTGAGTTACGGTCATCCTCTGGAAGGTCTGAGTTACGGTCGTCCTCTGGAAGGTATGAGTTACGGTCATCCTCTGGAAGGTCTGAGTTACGGTCATCCTATGGAAGGTCTGTGTTACGGTCATCCTCTGGAGGGTCTGAGTTACGGTCATCCTCTGGAAGGTCTCAGTTACGGTCGTCCTGTGGAAGGTCTGAGTTACGGTCATCCTTTGGAAGGTCTGAGTTACGGTCATCCTCTGGAAGGTCTGAGTTATGGTCATCCTCTGGAAGGTCTGAGTTACGGTCATCCTCTGGAAGGTCTGAGTTACGGTCATCCTCTGGAAGGTCTGAGGTATGGTCATCCTCTGGAAGGTCTGAGTTACAGTCATCCTCTGGAAGGTCTGAGTTATGGTCATCTCTCGGAAGGTCTGAGTTACGGTCATCCTCTGGAAGGTCTGAGTTATGGTCATCCTCTGGAAGGTCTGAGTTACAGTCATCCTCTGGAAGGTCTGAGTTATGGTCATCCTCTGGAAGGTCTGAGTTACGGTTATCCTCTTGAAGGTCTGAGTTACGGTCATTCCTCTGGAAGGTCTGGTTACGGTTCATCCTCTGGAAGGTTGTGTTACGGTCATCATTGGAAGGTCTGTGTTAGGTTATCCTCTGGAAGGTCTGAGTTACGGTCGTCCTCTGGAAGGTCTGAGTTACGGTCATCCTCTGGAAGGTTTGAGTTACGGTCATCCTCTGGAAGGTCAGGGATTTACTCGGTCATCCTTGAAAGGTCTGAGTTTACGGTCTCCTTCCTCTCTGGAAGGTCTGAGTTACGGTCATCCTCTGGAAGGTCTGAGTTATGGTCATCCTCTGGAAGATCTGAGTTACGGTCATCCTCTGGAAGGTCTGAGTTACGGTCTCCTCTGGAAGGTTTGCTCAGAGTTCGGTCTTTCCTCGGGAAGGTCTGAGTTACGGTCATCCTCTGGAAGGTCTGAGTTACGGTCATCTTCTGGAAGGTCTGAGTTACGGTCATCCTCTGGAAGGTCTGAGTTACGGTCATCCTCTGGAAGGTCTGAGTTACGGTCATCCTCTGGAAGGTCTGAGTTACGGTCATCCTCTGGAAGGTCTGAGTTACGGTCATCCTCTGGAAGGTCTGAGTTACGGTCATCCTCTGGAAGGTCTGAGTTACGGTCATCCTCTGGAAGGTCTGAGTTACGGTCATCCTCTGGAAGGTCTGTGTTATGGTCATCCTCTGGAGGGTCTGAGTTACGGTAATCCTCTGGAAGGTCTGAGTTACAGTCGTCCTGTGGAAGGTCTGAGTTACGGTCATCCTCTGGAAGGTTTGAGTTACGGTCATCCTCTGGAAGGTCTGAGTTTCGCGTCATCCTCTGGAAAGTTCTGAGTACGGTCATCCCTGAATGGTCGGATGTTACGCGTTCTCCTCTGGAAAGGTCTGAGTTATGGTCTCCTCTGGAAGGTCCTGTTGTTACGGTCATCCTCTGGAAGGTCTGAGTTACGGTTTCATCCTTGGAAGGTCCTGAGTTACGGTATCCTCTGGAAGGTCTTGAAGTTATGGTATCCTCTGGAAGGCTGAGTTTCGGTCATCCTCTGGAAGGTCTGAGTTACGTTCGTCCTCTGGAAGGTCTGAGTTACGGTCATCCTCTGGAAGGTCTGAGTTACGGTCGTCCTCTGGAAGGTATGAGTTACGGTCATCCTCTGGAAGGTCTGAGTTTGGTCATCCTATGGAAGGTCTGTGATACCGGTCTCCTCTGGAGGTATGAGTTACGGTCATCCTCTGGAAGGTCTCAGTTACGGTCTTCCTGTGGAAGGTCTGAGTTACGGTCATCCTTTGGAAGGTCTGAGTTCGGTCTTTCCTCTGGACGGTTAGTTACGGTCATTCTCGGAAGGACTGAGTTACGGTCATCCTCTGGAAGGTCTGAGTTACGGTCATCCTCTGGAAGGTCTGAGTTATGGTCATCCTCTGGAAGGTCTGAGTTACAGTCATCCTCTGGAAGGTCTGAGTTATGGTCATCCTCTGGAAGGTCTGAGTTACGGTCATCCTCTGGAAGGTCTGAGTTATGGTCATCCTCTGGAAGGTCTGAGTTACAGTCATCCTCTGGAAGGTCTGAGTTATGGTCATCCTCTGGAAGGTCTGAGTTACGGTTATCCTCTTGAAGGTCTGAGTTACGGTCATCCTCTGGAAGGTCTGAGTTACGGTCATCCTCTGGAAGGTATGTGTTACGGTCATCCTCTGGAAGGTCTGAGTTACGGTTATCCTCTGGAAGGTCTGAGTTACGGTCGTCCTCTGGAAGGTCTGAGTTACGGTCATCCTTGGAAAAGGGTTGAAGTTAACGGTCATCCTACTGGAAGGTCTGATTTCCGTCATCCTCTGAAAGGTCTGAAGTTACGGTCTTCCTCTGGAAGGTCTGAGTTACCGGTATCTCTGGAAGGTTAGTTACGGTCATCCTCTGGAAGGTCTGAGTTAAGGTCATCCTCTGGAAGGTCTGAGTTACGGTCATCCTCTGGAAGGTCTGATTTACGGTCATCCTCTGAAAGGTCTGAGTTACGGTCATCCTCTGGAAGGTCTGAGTTACGGTCATCTTCTGGAAGGTCTGAGTTACGGTCATCCTCTGGAAGGTCTGAGTTACGGTCATCCTTTGGAAGTCTGAGTTACCGGTCATCCTCTGAAAGGTCTGTGTTAGGTCATCCTCTGGAAGATCTAATTTGTACGGTCATCCTCTGGAAGGTCTGAGTTACGGTCATCCTCTGGAAGGTCTGAGTTACGGTCATCCTCTGGAAGGTCTGAGTTACGGTCATCCACTGGAAGGTCTGTGTTATGGTCATCCTCTGGAGGGTCTGAGTTACGGTAATCCTCTGGAAGGTCTGAGTTACAGTCGTCCTGTGGAAGGTCTGAGTTACGGTCATCCTCTGGAAGGTTTGAGTTACGGTCATCCTCTGGAAGGTCTGAGTTACGGTCATCCTCTGGAAGGTCTGAGTTACGGTCATCCCCTGGAATGTCTGATTTACGGTCATCCTATGGAAGGTCTGAGTTATGGTCATCCTCTGGAAGGTCTGAGTTACGGTCATCCTCTGGAAGGTCTGAGTTACGGTCATCCTCTGGAAGGTCTGAGTTACGGTCATCCTCTGGAAGGTATGAGTTACGTCATCCTTTCTGGAGGTCTGGTTGTGGTCATCCTCTGGAAGAGTTGAGTTACGTTCGGCCTCTGGAAGGTCTGATTACCGGTCATCTTGGAAGGTTCGAGTTAACGGTCGTCCTCTGGAAGGTATGAGTACGGTCATCCGCTGGAAGGTCTGAGTTTCTGTCATCCTATGGAAGGTATGTGTTACGGTCATCCTCTGGGGGATTGAGTGACAGTCATCTCTGGCAGGTCTCAGTACGGTCGTTCCTGTGGAAAGGTTTGAGTTACGGTCGTCCTTTGGAAGGTCTGAGTTACGGTCATCCTCTGGAAGGTCTGAGTTACGGTCATTCTCTGGAAGGTCTGAGTTACGGTCATCCTCTTGAAGGTTTGAGTTACGGTCATCCTCTGGAAGGTCTGAGTTACGCGTCATCCTCTGGAAGGACCTGAGTTACGGTCATCCTCTGGAAGGTCTGAGTTACGGTCATCCTCTGGAAGGTCTGAGTTACGGTCATCCTCTGGAAGGTCTGAGTTACGGTCATCCTCTGGAAGGTCTGAGTTATGGTCATCCTCTGGAAGGTCTGAGTTATGGTCATCTTTGGAGGTCTGAGATTATGTCATCCTCTGAAGGTCTTGAGTTACGGGTCATCCTCTGGAAGGCTGAGTACGGTCATCCTCTGGAAGGTTGAGTGACGGTCAACCTCTGGAAGTTTTTGAGTTCGTCATCCTTGGAAGGTCTGAGTTACGGTATCCTCTGGAAGGTCTGTGTTACGGTCATCCTCTGGAGGGTCTGAGTTACGGTCATCCTCTGGAAGGTCTGAGTTACGGGCGTCCTGTGGAAGGTCTGAGTTACGGTCATCCTCTGGAAGGTTTGAGTTACGGTCATCCTCTGGAAGGTCTGAGTTATGGTCATCCTCTGGAAGGTCTGAGTTACGGTCATCCTCTGGAAGGTCTGAGTTAAGGTCATCCTGGAAGTCTGGTTATGGTCTTCCTCTGGAAGGTTTGGGTTACGGTCATCCTCTGGAAGGTCTGAGTTATGGTCATCCTCTGGAAGGTCTGAGTTACGGTCATCTTCTGGAAGGTCTGAGTTACGGTCATCCTCTGGAAGGTCTGAGTTACGGTTCATCTCTGGAGGTCTGAGTTAACGGTCATACCTCTGGAAGGTCTGAGTTACGGTCATCCTCTGGAAGGTCTGAGTTACGGTCATCCTCTGGAAGGTCTGAGTTTCGGTCATCCTATGGAAGGTCTGAGTTACGGTCGTCCTCTAGAAGGTATTGAGTTCGGTCATCTCTGGAAGGTTTTGAGTTACGGTCATCCTCTGGAAATGGCTGGAGTTACGGTCATCCTCTGAAGGTCTGAGTTCACGGATCATCCTCTGGACCGGAAGGTCTGAGTTACGGTCATCCTCTGGAAGGTCTGAGTTACGGTCATCCTCTGGAATGTCTGATTTACGGTCATCCTCTGAAAGGTCTGAGTTACGGTCATCCTGTGGAAGGTCTGAGTTACGGTCATCCTCTGGAAGGTCTGAGTTACGGTCATCCTCTGGAAGGTCTGAGTTACGGTCATCCTCTGGAAGGTCTGAGTTATGGTTATCCTCTGGAAGGTCTGAGTTACGGTCATCTTCTGGAAGGTCTGAGTTACGGTCATCCTGGAAGGTCTGATTATGGTATTCCTCTGGAAGGTTGAGTTGACGGGTATCCTCTGGAAGGTCTGAGTTATGGTCATCCTCTGGAAGGTCTGAGTTACGGTCATCTTCTGGAAGGTCTGAGTTACGGTCCTCCTCTGGAAGGTCTGAGTTACGGTCATCCTCTGGTAGTCTGAGGTATGGTCATCCCTGGAAGGTCGAAGTTACGGTTCATCTCTGGGAAGGTTGTGTTACGGTCATCTGGAAGGTCTGAGTTACGGTATCCTCTGGACGGTCTTGTGTTACGGTCATCATCTGGAGGGTTTTCTGAGTTCGGTCATCCTCTGGAAGGTCTGAGTTACGGGTTCATCCTCTAGAGGTCGAGTTTCGGTCATCATCTGGAGGTTTTTTTTTGAGTTCGGTCATCCTCTGGAAGGTATCTGAGTATACGGGTCATCCATGGAAGGTCTGAGTTACGGTCATCCTCTGGAAGGCTGAGTTACGGTCTCTCTGGAAGGTCTGATTTTCGTGTCCTCTGGAAGGTCTGAGTTACGGTCATCCTCTGGAGGTCTGAATTACGGGTCGTCCTCTGGAAGGTCTGGTTGTTTTTTTACGGTCGTCCTCGGAAAGTCTGAGTTACGGTCATTCCTCTGGATGAAGGTCTTGTGTTACGGTCATCCTCTGGAGGGTCTGAGTTTCGGTCATCCTCTGGAAGGTCTCAGTTTCGGTCGTCCTGTGGAAGGTCTGAGTTACGGTCATCCTCTGGAAGGTTTGAGTTACGGTCATCCTCTGGAAGGTCTGAGTTACGGTCATCCTCTGGAAGGTCTGAGTTACGGTCATCCTCTGGAAGGTCTGAGTTACGGTCATCCTCTGGAAGGTCTGAGTTACGGTCATCCTCTGGAAGGTCTGAGTTACGGTCATTCGTCTGGAAGGTCTGTGTTATGGTCTCTCTGCGAAGGTCTGAGATACGGTCCATCCTCTGGAAGGGTCTGGAGTTATGGTTCATCTCTGGAAGGTCCTGAGTGACGGTCATCTTCGGAAGGTCTGTGTTATGGTCATCATCTGGAAGGGTCTGAGTTACGCACCCAGTCATCCCTGGAAGGTTGAGTTACGGTCATCTCTGGAAGCGTTGAGTTACGGTCATCTCTTCTGGGAAGGTTCTGAGTTACGGTCATCCTCTGGAAGGTCTGAGTTACGGTCATCCTCTGGAAGGTCTGTGTTACGGTCATCCTCTGGAGGGTCTGAGTTACGGTCATCCTCTGGAAGGTCTGAGTTACGGTCGTCCTGTGGAAGGTCTGAGTTACGGTCATCCTCTGGAAGGTTTGAGTTTTTGGTCATACCTTGAGGTCCTTGAGTTACGGTCATCCTCTGGAAGGTCTGAGTTACGGTCATCCTCTGGAAGGTCTGAGTTACGGTCATCCTCTGGAAGGTCTGAGTTACGGTCATCCTCTGGAAGGTCTGAGTTACGGTCATCTTCTGGAAGGTCTGAGTTATGGGCATCCTCTGGAAGGTCTGAGATACGGCATCCTTGGTAGGTCTGAGTTACGGTCATCCTTGGAAGGTCTGAGTTTTCGGTATCTCTGGAAGGTCTGAGTTACGGTCGTCCTCTGGAAGGTCTGAGTTACGGTCATCCTCTGGAAGGTTTGAGTTACGGTCGTCCTGTGGAAGGTCTGAGTTACGGTCATCCTGTGGAAGGTAATGAGTTGCGGTCAGCCTCTGGAAGGTTGAGTTACGGTTTCCTCCTCTGGAAGGTCTGAGTTATGGTCATCCTCTGGAAGGTCTGAGTTACGGTCATCTTATGGCAGGTGTGAGTTACGGGTCATCCTCTGTGAAGGTCTGAGTTACGGTTCATCTCTGGAAGGTCTGTCTGAGTTCCGGTCATCCTGGGAAGGTCTGGTTAGGGTCATCCTCTGCAAGGTCTGTGTTACCGGTTTAATCACTCTGGAAGCGTCTGAGTTCGGTCATCCTCTGGAAAGGTTGAGGTTACGTGTTCCTCTGGAAGGGTCTGAGTTATGGTCAACCTCTGAAGGTCTGAGTTACGGTCATCTCTGGAAGGTTTGAGTTACGGTCATCCTCTGGTAGGTTTCTGAGTTTCGGTCATCCTTGGAAGGTCGAGTTATGGTCATCCTTCTGGAAGGTCTGAGTTACGGTCATCCTCTGGAAGGTCTGAGTTACGGTCATCCTCTGGAAGGTCTGAGTTTCGGTCATCCTCTGGAAGGTCTGAGTTACGGTCGTCCTCTGGAAGGTCTGAGTTACGGTCATCCTCTGGAAGGTTTGAGTTACGGTCATCCTCTGGAAGGTCTGAGTTACGGTCATCCTCTGGAAGGTCTGAGTTACGGTTCATCCTCTAGAAGGTCTGAGTTCGGTCATCCTTGGAAGGTCTGAGTTACGGTCATCCTGGAATATCTGATCTACGGTCATCCTTGACAGGCTGAGTTCGGTCATCCTGTGGAAGGTCTGAGTTACGGTCATCCTGTGGAAGGTCTGAGTTACGGTCATCCTCTGGAAGGTCTGAGTTACGGTCATCCTCTGGAAGGTCTGAGTTACGGTCATCCTCTGGAAGGTCTGAGTTACGGTCATCCTCTGGAAGGTCTGAGTTATTGGTCATCCTCTGGAAGGTCTGAGTTACGGTCATCCTCTGGAAGGTTCTGAGTTACGGTCATCCTCTGGAAGGTCTGAGTTACGGTCATCCTCTGGAAGGTCTGAGTTACGGTCATCCTCTGGAAGGTCTGAGTTATGGTCATCCTCTGGAAGGTCTGAGTTACGGTCATCCTCTGGAAGGTCTGAGTTACGGTCATCCTCTGGAAGGTCTGAGTTACGGTCATCCTCTGGAAGGTCTGAGTTACGGTCATCCTCTGGAAGGTCTGAGTTACGGTCATCCTCTGGAAAGGTCTAGAGTTACGTCATCCTCTGGAAGGTCTGAGTTACGGTCATCCTCTGGAAGGTCTGAGTTACGGTCATCCTCTGGAAGGTCTGAGTTACGGTCATCTTCTGGAAGGTCTTAATTAAATAATTCGAAAACACCTATTTTCCTGATTTTCTCTCCCTGCATAAATTAGAAGGATTTAGATAATCAGATAATTCCCTGTTTCTCCCTGCATCCATTAGAAGGTTTTAGATAATCAGATAATTCCCTGTCTTTCCCTGCATCCATGAGAAGGTTTTAGATATTCAGATAATTCCCTGTCTTTCCCAGCATCAATTAGAAGGTTTTAGATAATCAGATAATTCCGTCTTTCCCTGCATCCATTAGAAGGTTTTAGATAATCAGATAATTTCTGTCTCTGCCTTACATTTCCGATCATCTTGTCTGTCTTCACCAGTTCTCTCATTTACTGTTATTTTGATCCTTCATGATCAAGTCATTTAAATGTTCTCTTTTTACTTCTCTCTCCATTCATCCTCTATCTATCTATCTCTCTTCAAAAAAAAAAAAATCCTCCCTTCCCTTTCTCGTTATTAACATTTCCTTCATCTACTTTCTTTCACTTTTTCTCGTTTCCTCTTCCTTTCTATTCTATTAGCCTTGTATCAAATTCTTGTCACTTAATTTCTTAAGAACATAAGAACATAAGAAGAACGAACTCTGCATCCAGGCCTATTGACTATGCGGAGCAGGTCATGTCCCCCCGCATTAGCCAATGCCCACCAGTCTGATCATCTCCACTCAAGGATGAAGCACTGCACCAGACTCAGCAGCACAAGCTAGTCAGGTCCAACTCACACCCACCCACACCCACTCATGTATTTATCTAACCTATTTTTAAAACTACACAACGTTGTAGCCTCAATAATGAGTCTTAATGCAACATTATAAAATAATAATGCCAATATTCTCTTTGTTTTACTCTGGTTACATATTAATGGAGTATTTATGTATATATTGAAGATAGTGTGTCTACAATTACTGGGAGCGCTTGAGGTTTCTAAACCTGTATTCCCTGGAACGCAGGAGGGAGAGATACATGATTATATACACCTGGAAAATCCTAGAGGGACTAGTACCGAACTTGCACACGAAAATCACTCACTACGAAAGCAAAAGATTGGGCAGACGATTGCACCATCCCCATGGGAAAAGCAAGGGGGTGCCACTAGCACGTTAACGAGACCATACAATAAGTGTCAGGGGCCCAAGACTGTTCAACTGCCTCCCAGCATACATAAGGGGGATTACCAACAGACCCCTGGCAGTCTTCAAGCTGGCACTGGACAAGCACCTAAAGTCGGTTCCTGACCAGCCGGGCTGTGGCTCGTACGTTGGTTTGCGTGCAGTCAGCAGCAACAGCCTGGTTGATCAGGCTCTGATCCACCAGGAGTCCTGGTCACAGACCGGGCCGCTGGGGCGTTGACCCCAGCTCAATATAAATTACACCAGTTATGTTTACCTGGAATTTACCTGGAACTCTCTCCAGGTAAACTCCAGGTAAACATAACTGGTGTAATTTATATTGAGCTTCGTAAATAAACACACTCTTGTTTTTGTTCCAGTAATAGAGGTATATAAGAATAAAATATAAGACTTCTAAAAGCCAATTTATTTGCTGCATCGTAAAATAAAGTTGAGTGAAATACAGGAACAGTTAGTAAAGAAAATATTAGTGGAGATACATGGTAGATGTTATATTAGTGGAGATACATGGTAGATGTTATATTAGTGGAGATACATGGTAGATGTTATATTAGTGGAGATACATGGTAGATGTTATATTAGTGGAGATACATGGTAGATGTTATATTAGTGGAGATACATGGTAGATGTTATGGTGCAAGTTTAGCCAAGATGAAGGTGAGTAAAGTAGGATTTCTGATTCAGAACAGCGTGCTGCTAGTTAATGCTAGTGCTGGTAGGTGCTAGTTGATGCTGGTAGATGCTAGTTGATGCTCTCATGTTCATAACAGTTGTTCTTGATCCTTGTTATAACAGCACATGTGGATGGTAGTGTTGTAACAGCACATGTGGATGGTAGTGTTGGAAACATTGTTATAACAGCACATGTGGATGGTAGTGTTGTAACAGCACATGTGGATGGTAGTGTTGTAACAGCACATGTGGATGGTAGTGTTGTAACAGCACATGTGGATGGTAGTGTTGTAACAGCACATGTGGATGGTAGTGTTGTAACAGCACATGTGGATGGTAGTTTTATTAAATGATTTTACCTATCAAAGTTTATTCTCATTTTTACTAAATTTTATTTTTTTTTCATTTCGTTTCTATTTTCCTCTTCACAAACAACATTTGCTTCTCCTTCTATATATTACTTTGGTTTATTACATTTTCCTTTTCACTCTTGTTCGTTATCTACTGATTTTTTATTTATGTGCTGGAGGAAATACAGAAGTGAGCCTTCAACATGTGTATTAGACAGGTGTTTTGTCAACATGGGGTGAGCAGGTGGGTCGTCAACATGGGGTGAGCAGGTGGGTCGTCAACATGGGGTGAGCAGGTGGGTCGTCAACATGGGGTGAGCAGGTGGGTCGTCAGCAGGTAGTGGGCACATGTTAGGGTACAGAGGGTACACTCTACCCACTTGTGCTTGCTGGCAAACATGTAGTAGCCTGCAGGAATATTTTCAGTATGAATTAATTTGGTAGGAATGCAAAGATTTTTGTAATAAACAATTTATTGTTAATGATAGTAAGGCATAAACACACACACACACACACACACATGTGAAGTGTATACTATCATAAGTGAAAAGTGAAATCGCATGAGGAATGCAGGATGTATGAGCATATATGGTTATAAACATCACGGGTGAAGGATCTCCAAAATAGTGATTTAAGGCCTATGTACGACGACTATGTCATCAGCATCTGGCAACTTGTCACCACACCGCAGCCAGTGCAAGTATTACTCATCTATTGTGGTTGCATGTTGCAGGCTCTGGATTCTGGTCTTGCATCACTGTTAGATACTGGTCACTCACTTCTGCAAGCTATTACCAGAATTAGAGTAGAAATAGCATAGATAAAGTGAAGATAGTGTTGACGAGAGTGTGAGGTGTAGAGCAGACTAGCGAGGGGTAACGTAGTATTACTACCGGTAGTTATTAGCAGTATGAATACTTAGGAAGCTAGAAAGTCCTCTCTCAATGTGAACAATGAATAGGATAATAACCAGCAGTAATTGACACTTAAATCCAGAAAGGGCAATAAGTGGAGAGAGTAGCATTACTAGGAAAGACAGCTGGGACTAAATTGAGCCTACACGACAGAGGTATAACGGATCTTTCAACCACACAACCCTACCCCCCTAACCATTTCTCCCCACACACATA
>NC_069431.1:36147028-36167028 GCF_026875155.1 Cherax quadricarinatus
ATTTTTTAATGATTTTAACCTATCAAAGTTTATTCTCATTTTTACTAAATTTTTTTTTTTTTATTCGTTTCTATTTTCCTCTTCACAAACAACATTTGCTTCTCCTTCTATATATTACTTTGGTTTATTACATTTTCCTTTTCACTCTTGTTCGTTATCTACTGATTTTTTATTTATGTGCTGGAGGAAATACAGAAGTGAGCCTTCAACATGTGTATTAGACAGGTGTTTGTCAACATGGGGTGAGCAGGTGGTCGAACATGGGGTGAGCAGGTGGGTCGTCAACATGGGGTGAGCAGGTGGGTCGTCAACATGGGGTGAGCAGGTGGGTCGTCAGCAGGTAGTGGGCACATGTTAGGGTACAGAGGGTACACTCTACCCACTTGTGCTTGCTGGCAAACATGGAGTAGCCTGCAGGAATATTTTCAGTACGAATTAATTTGGTAGGAATGCAAAGATTTTTGTAATAAACAATTTATTGTTAATGATAGTAAGGCATAAACACACACACACACACACACACATGTGAAGTGTATACTATCATAAGTGAAAAGTGAAATCGCATGAGGAATGCAGGATGTATGAGCATATATGGTTATAAACATCACGGGTGAAGGATCTCCAAAATAGTGATTTAAGGCCTATGTACGACGACTATGTCATCAGCATCTGGCAACTTGTCACCACACCGCAGCCAGTGCAAGTATTACTCATCTATTGTGGTTGCATGTTGCAGGCTCTGGATTCTGGTCTTGCATCACTGTTAGATACTGGTCACTCACTTCTGCAAGCTATTACCAGAATTAGAGTAGAAATAGCATAGATAAAGTGAAGATAGTGTTGACGAGAGTGTGAGGTGTAGAGCAGACTAGCGAGGGGTAACGTAGTATTACTACCGGTAGTTATTAGCAGTATGAATACTTAGGAAGCTAGAAAGTCCTCTCTCAATGTGAACAATGAATAGGATAATAACCAGCAGTAATTGACACTTAAATCCAGAAAGGGCAATAAGTGGAGAGAGTAGCATTACTAGGAAAGACAGCTGGGACTAAATTTGAGCCTACACGACAGAGGTATAACGGATCTTTCAACCACAACAACCCTACCCCCCTAACCATTTCTCCCTCACACACATACACACACAAGGGTAGACACTCTAGAAGCTTTAGACCCTAGTAGCAATTTCCGCTTTTATAACTCAGAATTACTGGTATGTATGAGAATATATGGTTATAATCATCACGGGTGAAGGATCTCCAAAATAGGGATTTAAGGCCTACGTACGACGACTTCGTCATCAGCAGCTGGCAACTGTCACCGCAAGTTTATTCGCCTATTTGTGGTTTGCATGTTGACGGCCCTCGCTGGCCTTGCATACTGTTTGATACTGGTCACTCACTCCTGCAAGCTATTACCAGAATTAGAATAGAAATAGCATAGACATAGAGAATATAGAGTTGACGAGTGTGAGAAGGTAGGTGGGACAAGCTTTTAAGGGCAACATTGTAAGACGGTGCTAGGGTCAGGTCCCAGGAGGGTTGTGTCAGGTCACAAGAAGTTGCGGCCAGTCATTACACCGCATAAGACTCTCTCACACACACACACACACACACTCACACACACACACATGCACACACGCACACAGGCAGTGTTACTACCGGTAGTTATTAGCAGTAAGAATATTTAGGAAGCTAGGAAGTCCTCTCTCAATGTGAACAAGGAAAATGATAATAACCAGCAACAATTAATACGTAAATCCAGAAAGGGCAATAAGTGGATAGAGTAGATAATTGGGAAAGATAAATGAGACTAAATTTGTGCCAACACGATGGATCTTTCAACCACACAACCCACCCCCCCTAACCCTCTCTCCCTCACACACAAGCACACACACACAAGGGTAGACACTCACACACTCACACACACACACACACACACACACACACACACACACACACACACACACACACACACACACACACACACACACACACCACACACACACACCACACACACACCCCACACACATACACACCCCACACACACACACACCACACACACACACCACACACACACACCACACACACACACCACACACACACACACCTCACATACCCCACACACACACACACCACACACACACACATCACAAACACACACCAAACCACACACACCACACACACACACCACACACACACACCACACACACACACACACCGCACACACACACGCACACGCACACATGCACATACACACACACACACACACACCCACACAACCTCCACCACTTGACACAAACACTTGACAGAAACACGTACCCCCCCCCCCTAACCACCTCTCCCCCTTCCCTAACCACCTCACCTTAGCCACCTACCCTTCCCCAAACCACCTAACCCCTCCCCAAACCGTCTAACCCCCCAACTACCTCCCACCCTCCAATAACCATCCTCCCCCTCCCCCATAATCATCCATCCCCTCTCTCCCCCAAACCATCTAACCCCCTCCCCAAAACTATCTCTACCCCTCCAATAACCATCCTCCCCCTCCCCCACAACCATCCATCCCCTCTCCTAACCATCTATTCCCCTCCCCTAACCAGGATGAGAGAAGGGGCTCCAAGGACGAATCTGGGAGGGAGGAATGGGAGGTAGAGCTCAAAAAAAGGGAGGAAGACTGGGGAAGGAGACTAGATGAGCTGGAAAGGAAGATGGAAGAGAGGTTAGCAGCAGAATGCAGAAGGTGGAAGCAACAGGCCACAGCAGCAGAAATCAAGATAGAGAGATTAGAAGAGGAGCTGAGACATCAGAAACAGCACAGAGACAAAGATATTACAGAAGTAGCATCGTTAATGGCTACATCAAACACAGACAACAGGTCTGAAGGAAGCATCGAAACTAAACTGTATGCAGAGGTCCTGTCAAACCCACATGGGGCCAAAACAAAGACAGGGAGCACACTAGGACAGAATGTGAGGTTGGAAGACATTGAAGGAACTAGGACATGTGCAAGGACCTTACCAAATACCTGTGGGGGCCAGGAGCAGGTGAGCAGGAAGGATAAACCAAGAAGCATAGGGGCCATAACTAGGGAAGGGACTGAAGGAAGGAACACTCCACGGGAAGGAACTAAAACACATCAGAGGATGCAATGGGAGTCACAGTGGGAGGTGGAAAGGGAAAGATCCGTGTTTGTCTATGGGCTAGACGAAGCTAAAGGGGAAACTTATGATGAAAGAAAGCAGGAGGAGAAAAAAGCGACTGAAGATATCATGAAGGTGATAGGCGAGGGGGACATGACCCAGGTGGCAAATTTTTGGAGAATTGGGTGGTCACAAGAAAAGGAATCGGCCTCTCAAAGTAATTTTCAAGGCAGAATCAACCCGAACCATGATCCTGCAGGAGAAAGCACGGCTGAGAGGCAAGCAGGAGTTTCCGGAGTGTGTACCTCGATCGAGACAGAACACAGGACGAAAGGAGACAATGAAAGAGAGAGTTCAAAAACGAAAGCAGAAATGGGAGGAAATGAAAAAGGAGAGCAGAATAACCCAGGATCAAATGGAAGGACAAGCGCACCCCCCGGAAACACCTGCAGAAGGACTCCAGCCACGACACCCCCAAGGCAACTGAACAATCCAAACCAACCATCACACACCGATCCCTCTGTTTCCACCCCCGCACCACAGTTACAGTATTAGAACAGAAGTTGAAGGTTTTGGTACACAAATGCAGATGGATTAACGAATAAACATGAGGAATAGCAAGAAAGAATCAATGAGAAGTCCCCAGACATCATAGCAGTTACAGAAACAAAACTCATGGAGACAATAACAGATGCAATCGTCCCACCAGGATACCAGATCATGAGGAAAGATAGTAGGGGCAGGGGGGGAGGTGGGTTGCTCTGCTCGTAAAAAAACGATGGAAAAATTCGAGAAATGGAAGGAATAGATGAGACGGGAGAAAGAGACTACATAGCAGGTACACTTCAGTCTGGGGAACACAAAGTGGTCATTGCAGTGATGTATAATCCACCACAGAACTGCAGGAGGCCAAGAGAGGAATATGAAGAGAGCAACAGAGCAATGGTGGACACACTTGCTGAGGTGGCAAGAAGAGCTCACTCCAGCAGAGCAAAGTTGGTGGTTATGGGGGATTTCAACCACAGGGAGATTGACTGGGAAAACCTGGAGCCACATGTGGGTCCCGAAACATGGAGAGCCAGGATGCGGACGTGGTGCTGGAAAACCTCATGCACCAACATGTTAAGGACACTACCAGAGTGAGAGGGGAGGATGAACCAGCAAGATTGGACCTTGTGTTCGCCCTGGGCAGTTCAGACATTGAGAACATAGCATATGAGAGTCCCCTAGGAGCTAGTGACCACGTGGTTCTGTGCTTTGAATACATAGTAGAGTTGCAAGTGGAGAGAGTAACAGGAGTTGAATGGGAAAAGCCTGACTATAGAAGAGGGGACTACATAGGGTTGAGGAACTTCCTGGGACAGAGAACTGGCAGGAAAGCCAGCAACCGAAATGATGGAATATGTAACAACAAAATGCAAGGAGGCAATGGAAAGGTTTATTCCCAAGGGCAACAGAAGCAATGGGAAGACCAGAACGAACCCCTGGTTTACCCGACGGTGTAAGGAGGCAAAAACAAAGTGCAATAGAGAATGGAAAAAGTTCAGAAGGCAGAGAACACATGAAAATAGGGAGATCAGTCGCAGAGCCAGGAACGAGTATGCACAGGTAAGGAGGGAGGCCCAGCAACAGTATGAAAATAACATAGCATCGAAAATCAAGACTGACCCAAAACTGTTGTATAGCCACATCAGGAGGAAGACAACAGTCGAAGACCAGGTGATCAGATTGAGGACAGAAGGTGGAGAACTCACAAGAAATGATAAGGAGGTATGTGAGGAGCTAAACAGGAGATTTAAGGAAGTTTTTACAGTAGAGACAGGAAGGGCTTTGGGAAGACAGCACAGAAGGGAACATCAAGAGGGAATATACCAACAAGTGTTGAATGGCATATGAACAACCGAGGAGGAGGTGCAGAAGCTTCTAAGCGACCTTGATACCTCAAAGGTGATGAGACCGGACATCTCCCCATAGGTCCTTAGAGAAGGAGCAGAGATGCTCTGCGCCCCCCTAACCACAATCTTCAACACATCCCTTGAAACTGGGCAACTACCTGAGAAATGGAAGAGAGCAAATGTAGTCCCTATATTTAAGAAAGGAAACAGAAATGAGGCACTAAACTACAGACCTGTGTCTCTGACATGTATTGTGTGCAAAGTCATGGAGAAGATTGTCAGGAGGAGAGTGGTCAAACACCTGGAAAGGAACAAGATTATAAATGAAAACCAGCATGGGTTCATGGAAGGCAAATCTTGCATCACAAACCTCCTGGAGATTTATGACAAGGTAACAGAAGTAAGACACGAGAGAGAGGGGTGGGTAGATTGCGTTTTCCTAGACTGCAGGAAGGCCTTTGACACAGTTCCCCACAAGAGATTAGTGCAGAAGCTGGAGGATCAGGTGCATGTAAAAGGGAGGGCACTGCAATGGATAAGGGAATACCTGACAGGGAGGCAGCAACGAGTCATGGTACGTGAAGAGGTATCACAGTGGGTGCCTGTTACGAGCGGGGTCCCACAGGGGTCAGTTCTAGGACCAGTGACACTCTCTTGCACAGGGAGTTGGGACGTCACACTCTCTTGCACAGGGAGGTGGGACGCGACACTCCCTTGCACAGGGAGGTGGGACGCGACACTCCCTTGCACAGGGAGATGGGACGTGACACTCCCTTGCACATTGAGATGGGACGCGACACTCCCTTACACAAATAGGAGGGACGCGAAACTCCCTTGCACAGGGAGGTGGGACGCGACACTCCCTTGCACAGGGAGATGGGACGCGACACTCCCTTGCACTGGGAGGGGGGACGCGACACTTCCTAGCACAGGGAGATGGGACGCGACACTCCCTTGCACAGGGAGGTGGGACGCTACACTAACTTGCACAGGGAGAGGGGACGCGACACTCCCTTGCACATGGAGATGGGACGTGACACTCCCTTGCACAGGGAGGTGGGACGCGACACTCCCCCTCACAGGGAGGTGGGACGCGACACTCTCTTGCACAGGGAGATGGGACGTGACACTCCCTTGCACATGGAGATGGGACGCGACACTCCCTTGCACAAGGAGGTGGGACGCGAAGCTCCCTTGCACATGGAGATGGGACGCGACACTCCCTTGCACAAGGAGGTGGGACGTGAAACTCCTTTGCACTGGGAGGTGGGACGCGACACTCCCTTGCACAGAGAGATAGGAGGCGACACTCCCTTGCACAGGGAGGTGGGACGCGACACTCCCTTGCACAGGGAGGTGGGAAGCGACACTCCCTTGCACGGGGAGGTGGGACGGGACACTCCCATGCACAGGGAGGTGAGACGCAACACTCCCTTGCACATAGAGATGGGATGCAACACTCCCTTGCACAGGTAGATGTGACGCGACACTCCGTTGCACAAGGAGGTGGGACGCGACACTCCCTTGCACAGGGAGGTGGGACGCGACACTCCCTTGCACAGGGAGATGGGACGCGACACTCCCTTGCACAGGGAGGTGGGACGCGACACTCCCTTGCACAGGGAGATGGGACACGACACTCCCTTGCGCAGGGAGGTGGGACGCGACACTCCCTTGCACAGGGAGGAGGGATGCGACACTCCCTTGCACAGGGAGAGGGGACGCGACACTCCCTTGCACATGGAGATGGGACGTGACACTCCCTTGCACAGGTAGGTGTGGGACGCGACACTCCATTGCACAGGGAGATGGGACGTGACACTCCCTTGCACAGGGAGATGGGACGTGACACTCCCTTGAAGAGGGAGGTGGAACGCGACACTCCCTTGCACAGGGAGATGGGACGCGACACTCCCTTGCACAGGGAGATTGAACGCGACACTCCCTTGCACAGGGAGATGGGACGCGACACTCCCTTGCACAGGGAGGTGGGACGCGACACTCCCTTGCGCACGGAGATGGTACGCGACACTCCCTTGCACAGGGAGGTGGGACGCGACACTTCCTTGCACAGGGAGGTGGGACGCGACAGTCCCTTGCACAGAGAGGTGGGACGCGACACTTCCTTGTACAGGGAGGTGGTACGCGACACTCCCTTGCACGGGGAGGTGGGACGCGACACTCCCTTGCACAGAGAGGTGGGACGCGACACTCTCTTGCACAGGGAGGTGGGACGCGACACTCCCTTGCACAGGGAGAGGGGACGCGACACTCCCTTGCAAAGGGAGATGGGACGTGACACTCCGTTGCACAGGGAGGTGGGACGCGACACTCCCTTGCACAGGGAGGTGGGACGCGACACTCTTGCACAGGGAGATGGGACACGACACTCCCTTGCACATGGAGATGGGACGCGACACTCCCTTGCACAGGGAGATGGGACACGACACTCCCTTGCACATGGAGATGGGACGCGACACTCCCTTGCACAGGGAGATGGGACACGACACTCCCTTGCACAGGGAGGTGAGACGCGACACTCTTTTGCACAGGGAGATGGGACACGACACTCCCTTGCACATGGAGATGGGACGCGACACTCCCTTGCACAGGGAGATGGGACACGACACTCCCTTGCACATGGAGATGGGACGCGACACTCCCTTGCACAGGGAGATAGGACACGACACTCCCTTGCACATGGAGATGGGACGCGACACTCTCTTGCACATGGAGGTGGGACGCGAAACTCTCTTGCACAGGGAGGTGGGACGCAACCCTCCCTTGCACAGGGAGATGAGACGCGACACTTTCTTGCACAAGGAGGTGGGACGCGACACTCCCTTGCACAGGGAGGTTGGACGCGACACTCTCTTGCACAGGGAGGTGGGACGCGACACTCCCTTGCACAGAGAGAGGTGCAACTCTCCCTAGATATTCATGTTCTCCTTTCACTTAAGTATCTGGTGAAGAGGATTTCAAAAGGGGATCGAAATATACAAACCAATTAATCTTCTAAGTCTGTGTGTTCATATGGGATATCATTGAGAGAATACTCGTGCTGCCTATGCAGCATGGTTAAACATCAACAACATGTTAGATGAAAAAGCCTTGATCATATTGGACTTTGCCAACACATTCAACTTAGAAGGAATGCTGATCTCTAAGCAGTTTCCAATTACTTTCTTTCCCTCTACCCCTTCATACAATGCGAAATATTTTCTATCCATCGACAGATCGTTGAGGATATTAGTGTTGGTTTACGAAGAGCACGAGCTATTGATCTAGCCATCAGCACTCTCCATGGTGCCCCTCCTGGGCCCAATGCCATTGATCTGATCTTAGCCCTTTCACTGTCGAGACTCCTGCTCACAAACTTGATCTCAATGTCGGAGAATATAAAAAAAAAAATTTTTTCTTATGAAATGATAGCGAATCCTTGCCCGATGGTAATGACACCAAAAGTATAAAATTTGATGGAAAACTTTCGGAATTACGCTCTCGCGAACTTATCGGTCTCGGCGATGTTTACGCATCGCTGATTTCGCCCAGTTTGAGCTCTATATTCGGCCAATTCCATTGTTCCAGTTGATCAAGCTTATTATTATTTCGCTAGAGCTCCATTTGTTCTATCGATTGAGTATAAGAAACCTCCCATTTACCGATTTTAACTACTCAGTAAAGTGATCAGAAATTGGTAATTTGGCCAATTTCATATACAATTCAGATCAGGCCAATTTCAAAATAGGGTCTAGAATTAACAATAGAAACATTCCTGGCACTAAAATAATATTTTCTCTGTTCATTAGTCACGTCTCCAGGCTCCTCTTATATTATCCTTGCTTTCCATTTTTAATTTTTATTCACACAAAAAAATAGAAGATTTGCTGTTATGCAGACTACTGCATTATGTAAAAATGGCATAAATAATATCAGCGCATTTGTGAAAGCATATTAGACCCACCAGTTGACGTGTATTGGACGCGTGAGGTGATTTGTTTACTCTTGAACATCAGCAAAAATCGAACATTTCCGCTACTTTGGGTTCATTTTCGAGATACTTTTTTTCGGTAAACTATTCGAACTCATCTCTATTTCTGTAATATATATGTTCCATTCTATCAAATGACACCAAGAAAACAAGAATACAATCGTAAATATCATACGAAAATACACTGCAAAGTCTTGAAGCCACTAGAATTTTGGCGTAATATTAGAGGACCGAGACTGGCTTGCAAACCGTTATATACGGGACCGACAGTGAAAGGGCTGGAAAAGAAAATATCAGATCTCAGGACGATGGAAGGCAGGAAGAAAGACATCGATGCACATGATGCCTTTTACCTGGTCACCTGATGTCTGTCCAATGGTGGCTCATAGTGAAAGTAATACCTATACTATCGTACCGCATCAATCTTCTACTTTTAACCATTTTTTTATATCGTTTCAAATAAAAACAATAAAATTCACTTACAAATACATTGAAAACAACATACAACAGATTTTTCCCTGTAATATATTTGTCAGTTGCAAATTATTTAAGCTTAAGGTTGATGAAGTCATACGTCTGGCAGTGAGCATCTGGGGGGGATTGCAGCTCAGCAGCTCCTGTGGACGAGCTGCCACTGTGCCTGTCAATCCCAAAATTTGCCTACTTCTTGAGATACTCCCCAGCCTTCAGTAGTCCAAAACTCAAGGAATCTGATTCCGTCTTTAAGACCATGCTAGAGAATGTATTGAATCTTTCCCTTGAAGATGGACAGTGGTTGCAAGCCTCACTTCCAGTTAGGCTTGGGGGCTGGGAGTATGCAGATTCTCCCAGATTGCTCTACCAGCTTTCCTATCCTCTTTTTTAGCATCAAACAAGTTGGTAAAATTATTTTTTCTGGACAACCTTAGTGACTCAGCAGGAATACAGAACCCTAGCTACGCCAGTGCCATTACCGAATGAGAGATTCTCGCTGCTCCAGCACCTATACCTAGTGCAGCACTGGCCTACAAATAGACGAGTTAGGATGGCCCTATCACTGAAGAGGTGCTTGTCAACATGCTTTGGGCTGTACCATCAGACAGGGAGACTGTCTCCATTTCAGCAATTGGAACACGTCTCGACCCTAAGACCATCCGCATTGCAGTGGCTCTCCGCCTCGCTGCTCCAATTCACATACAATATACGTGTGTGTGGTGACCTGGAGTTTACCTGGAGAGAGTTTCGGGGGTCAACGCCCCCGCGGCCCGGTCTGTGACCAGGCCTCCTGGTGGATCAGCCCCTGATCAACCAGGCTGTTGCTGCTGGCTGCACGCAAACCAACGTACGAGCCACAGCCCGGCTGATCAGGAACTGACTTTAGGTGCTTGTCCAGTGCCAGCTTGAAGACTGCCAGGGGTCTGTTGGTAATCCCCCTTATGTGTGCTGGGAGGCAGTTGAACAGTCTCGGGCCCCTGACACTTATTGTATGGTCTCTTAACGTGCTAGTGACACCCCTGCTTTTCATTGGGGGGATGGTGCATCGTCTGCCAAGTCTTTTGCTTTCGTAGTGAGTGATTTTCGTGTGCAAGTTCGGTACTAGTCCCTCTAGGATTTTCCAGGTGTATATAATCATGTATCTCTCCCTCCTGCGTTCCAGGGAATACAGGTTTAGAAACCTCAAGCGCTTCCAGTAACTGAGGTGTTTTATCTCCGTTATGCGCGCCGTGAAAGTTCTCTGTACATTTTCTAGGTCGGCAATTTCACCTGCCTTGAAAGGTGCTGTTAGAGTGCAGCAATATTCCAGCCTAGATAGAACAAGTGATCTGAAGAGTGTCATCATGGGCTTGGCCTCCCTAGTTTTGAAGGTTCTCATTATCCATCCTGTCATTTTTCTAGCAGATGCGATTGATACAATGTTATATGGTCCTTGAAGGTGAGATCCTCCGACATAATCACTCCCAGGTCTTTGACGTTGGTGTTTCGCTCTATTTTGTGGCCAGAATTTGTTTTGTACTCTGTTGAAGATTTAATTTCCTCATGTTTACCATATCTGAGTAATTGAAATTTCTCATCGTTGAACTTCATGTTGTTTTCCGCAGCCCACTGAAAGATTTGGCTGATGTCCGCCTGGAGCCTTGCAGTGTCTGCAATGGAAGACACTGTCATGCAGATTCGGGTGTCATCTGCAAAGGAAGACACGGTGCTGTGGCTGACATCCTTGTCTATGTCGGATATGAGGATGAGGAACAAGATGGGAGCTAGTACTGTGCCTTGTGGAACAGAGCTTTTCACCGTAGCTGCCTCGGACTTTACTCTGTTGACGACTACTCTCTGTGTTCTGTTAGTGAGGAAATTATAGATCCATCGACCGACTTTTCCTGTTATTCCTTTAGCACGCATTTTGTGCGCTATTACGCCATGGTCACACTTGTCGAAGGCTTTTGCAAAGTCTGTATATATTACATCTGCATTCTTTTTGTCTTCTAGTGCATTTAGGACCTTGTCGTAGTGATCCAATAGTTGAGACAGACAGGAGCGACCTGTTCTAAACCCATGTTGCCCTGGGTTGTGTAACTGATGGGTTTCTAGATGGGTGGTGATCTTGCTTCTTAGGACCCTTTCAAAGATTTTTATGATATGGGATGTTAGTGCTATTGGTCTGTAGTTCTTTGCTGTTGCTTTACTGCCCCCTTTGTGGAGTGGGGCTATGTCTGTTGTTTTTAGTAACTGAGGGACGACCCCCGTGTCCATGCTCCCTCTCCATAGGATGGAAAAGGCTCGTGATAGGGGCTTCTTGCAGTTCTTGATGAACACAGAGTTCCATGAGTCTGGCCCTGGGGCAGAGTGCATGGGCATGTCATTTATCGCCTGTTCGAAGTCATTTGGCGTCAGGATAACATCGGATAGGTTTGTGTTAATCAAATTTTGTGGCTCTCTCATAAAAAATTCATTTTGATCTTCGACTCTCAGTCTGGTTAGCGGCTTGCTAAAAACTGAGTCATATTGGGACTTGAGTAGCTCACTCATTTCCTTGCTGTCATCTGTGTAGGACCCATCTTGTTTAAGTAGGGGCCCAATACTGGACGTTGTTCTCGATTTTGATTTGGCATAGGAGAAGAAATACTTTGGGTTTCTTTCGATTTCATTTATGGCTTTTAGTTCTTCCCGCGATTCCTGACTCCTAAAGGATTCTTTTAGCTTAAGTTCGATGCTTGCTATTTCTCTGACCAGTGTCTCCCTACGCATTTCAGATATATTGACCTCTTTTAGCCGCTCTGTTATTCTTTTCCGTCGCCTGTAAAGGGAGCGCCTGTCTCTTTCTATTTTACATCTACTCCTCCTTTTTCTTAGAGGAATAAGCCTTGTGCATACATCGAGTGCCACCGAGTTAATCTGTTCTAGGCATAAGTTGGGGTCTGTGTTGCTTAGTGTATCTTCCCAGCTTATATCGGTTAGGACTTGGTTTACTTGGCCCCACTTTATGTTTTTGTTATTGAAGTTGAATTTGGTGAATGCTCCCTCGTGACTAGTCTCATTTTGTCGGTCTGGGGCTCCACGCATACATGTCTGAACCTCAATTATGTTGTGATCTGAGTATATTGTTTTTGATATGGTGACATTTCTTATCAGATCATCATTGTTAGTGAAGATGAGGTCTAGTGTATTCTCCAGTCTAGTAGGCTCTATTATTTGCTGGTTTAAATTGAATTTTGTGCAGAGATTTAAAAGCTCGTGTGAGTGTGAGTTTTCATTAGAGCTGCCTCCTGGTGTTATTACTGCAACAAGCCACCAAGCCAACCAATATGGTCTACATGATCTTAACTGCTCAGAAACCAAGGGTTGGCACGCAAGACAGTGAAGTCGGTGGCTGGATGCCCAGCCAAAAGAGCGCCCCAATCACTATACTCACAACCCCACAAACAACCCCAACGGGATCACCATCTAATATTGGAAGAATGGCAAGCTCTTAGCATGGGACTTTACCTACATGTCGACAGTGGTTGACACCTACATACATTTTAGTGTGAGGCGACAGAGAGGAGCCGCTGATCACAGGAAGGAGTAGATCAGAGCTACTACATCTGAGGTACTTCAGCGTTTACCAGAATATCTAAAGGAAAAGGAGATAGTGATGATCAGGAAAAGTGCATTAAAATGGTTGGAGGAGAAGACTGAGGCCCTTCAAGGATCAGTACTGGAACCAGTACTGTTCCTCATACTCGTAAAACATACCAGAGAAGAGAATTCCTAATTAAGTATGGGGAAAGATATGAAACAATATTTGCAAATGACAGCCTGAAGGGCCTCCTTCGTCGACTGTGTCTCCTAGAGTTCCCAGAAGTTAGTCTCCAGTAATGTTTTATGTGCTGAAATATGACTTACCGAAGCGTTTTGCTGCTGCGAGGCATGAGATAACTGTAGCAGCAACACAGTCTGAAAATGTCATAAAATATATTATTTTCTGTTCATGATAACATAATAAAATTATTTGAAAAAAAAAAATAACTATGAATTACGATGACAGTAATATACAGTCATTAAAAATTATCATAATACTAGTAATAATTATTATTAAGCAAGGTAATGAGACTACCAAAATCTGTAGTCAATGAAAGAATGTATATCAACTTGGAGGGAGAATAAAAGAAATGAATATCTTCATATATTTAGTAGTGGACTGGTTGACGGATGGTTCTATGAAAGGTGAGATGAACCACAGTATTAGCCGTGGGAAAAAAAAAAATGATGCATTGAGGGATTCGTGATGCACAAAAATTGGAATGTACCAAATGACAGTAATATTAACAGTGTTATATGGATGTGAAACATGGGGTTTAAATGTTGCAGTGACGAGGAGGCTGCAATAAGTGGAGCTGTTGTATTTGAGGGAAATGTGTGATGGTAATATGAACAGAATTTGGAGCTTGAAGATTAGATGGAGGTTACCAAAGGTAGTATTCAGAGAGCTGAGAAGACGTTGTTGAAGTGTACTGAAGTTTTAGGACTACTAAAGCAACATTGGATTAGAAGTGTGGAGGGATGATGACTGAGTCACTCCACGAAAGGGTGGAGAGAAGCGTAAGAGGGTTTCTGAGTGTTATTGGCTTAGACATCCACCAGGCTTAAGTGACTGTCTTAGATAAGGGTGAGTGGAAGCAAGTGTCTTTTATGTCTTGACGTGCTGTTTGAGTGTGATCAACGTAACGTGAGGGAGTCAAGGAAACCTGTGAACCAGACTTGAGTCCTGGAGGTGTGGCTAGTACAATCTCTGCACTCTGAAGTATGTTACAGTTCAGACAGCCATCTAAAGTGATGTGCACACGCGTTTTGCAAGACGCTGACTGAATGATTGTAAAAGTGTTTCTTCTTTTTTGGGTCACTTTGTGAGGAAACAGCACCGAATGTGAGGAAACAGTGCCACATGTGAGGAAACAGTGCCACATGTGAGGAAACAGTGCCACATGTGAGGAAACAGTGCCACATGTGAAGAAACAGTGCCACATGTGAAGAAACAGTGCCACATGTCAGGAAACAGTGCCACATGTGAAGAAACAGTGCCACATGTCAGGAAACAGTGCCACATGTGAGGAAACAGTGCCACATGTGAGGAAACAGTGCCACATGTGAGGAAACAGTGCCACATGTGAGGAAACAGTGCCACATGTGAAGAAACAGTGCCACATGTGAAGAAACAGTGCCATATGTCAGGAAACAGTGCCACATGTGAAGAAACAGTGCCACATGTGAAGAAACAGTGTCACATGTGAAGAAACAGTGCCACATGTGAAGAAACAGTGCCACATGTGAGGAAACAGTGCCACATATGAAGAAACAGTGCCACATGTGAAGAGACAGCGCCACATGTGAAGAAACAGTGCCACATGTGACGAAACAGTGCCACATGTGAAGAAACAGTGCCACATGTAAAGAAACAGTGCCACATGTGAAAAAACAGTGCCACATGTTAGGAAACAGTGCCAAATGTGAAGAAACAGTTCCACATGTGAGGAAACAGTGCCACATGTGAAGAAACAGTGCCACATGTGAGAAAACAGTGCCACATGTGAAGAAACAGTGCCACATGTGAGGAAACAGTGCCACATGTGAAGAAACAGTGCCACATGTGAGGAAACAGTGCCACATGTGAAGAAACAGTGCCACATGTGAAGAAACAGTGCCACATGTGAGGAAACAGTGCCATATGTGAGGAAACAGTGCCACATGTGATGAAACAGTGCCACATGTGAGGAAACAGTGCCACATGTGAAGAAACAGTGCCATATGTGAAGAAACAGTGCCACATGTGAGGAAACAGTGTCACATGTGAAGAAACAGTGCCACATGTGAGGAAACAGTGCCACATGTGATGAAACAGTGCCACATGTGAGAAAACAGTGCCACATGTGAGGAAACAGTGCCACATGTGATGAAACAGTGCCACATGTGAAGAAACAGTGCCACATGTGAGGAAACAGTGCCACATGTGAGGAAACAGTGCCACATGTGATGAAACAGTGCCACATGTGAGGAAAGAGTGCCACATGTGAGGAAACAGTGCCACATGTGAGGAAACAGCGCCACATGTGAAGAAACAGTGCCACATGTGAGGAGACAGTGCCACATGTGAAGAAACAGTGCCACATGTGAAGAAACAGTGCCACATGTGAAGAAACAGTGCCACATGTGAGGAAACAGTGCTACATGTGAGGAAACAGTGCCACATGTGAAGAAATAGTGCCAAATGTGAAGAAACAGTGCCACATGTGAGGAAACAGTGCCACATGTGAGGAAACAGTGCCACATGTGAAGAAACAGTGCCACATGTGAAGAAACAGTGCCACATGTGAAAAAACAGTGCCACATGTGAGGAAACAGTGCCAAATGTGAAGAAACAGTGTCAAATGTGAGGAAACAGTGCCACATGTGAAGAATCAGTGCCACATGTAAAGAAACAGTGCCACATGTGAAGAAACAGTGCCACATGTGAGGAAACAGTGCCACATGTGAAGAAACAGTGCCACCTGTGAAGAAACAGTGCCACATGTGAAGAAACAGTGGCACATGTGAGGAAACAGTGCCACATGTGAGGAAACAGTGCCACATGTGAGGAAACAGTGCCACATGTGAGGAAACAGTGCCACATGTAAAGAAACAGTGCCACATGTGAAGAAACAGTGCCACATGCGAGGAAACAGTTCCACATGTGAGGAAACAGTGCCATATGTGAAGAAACAGTGCCACATGTGAAGAAACAGTGCCACATGTGAAGAAACAGTGCCCCATGTGAAGAAACAGTGCCACATGTGAGGAAATAGTGCCACATGTGAGGAAACAGTGCCACATGTGAAGAAACAGTGCCACATGTGAGGAAACAGTACCACATGTGAGGAAACAATGCCACATGTGAGGAAACAGTGCCACATGTGAGGAAACAGTACCACATGTGAGGAAACAGTGCCACATGTGAGGAAACAGTGCCACATGTGAAGAAACAGTGCCACATGTGAGGAAACAGTGCCACATGTGAGGAAACAGTGCCACATGTGAGGAAACAGTGCCACATGTGAGGAAACAGTGCCACATGTGAGGAAACAGTGCCACATGTGAGGAAACAGTGCCACATGTGAGGAAACAGTGCCACATGTGGTTCTTAAGCACAATGAAAATATCTGATAATTTTTTCTTTGCTATTTAGTGTGTGCGTGTGTGTGTGTGTGTGTGTGTGTGTGTGTGTGTGTGTGTACTCACCTATTTGTACTCACCTATTTGTGGTTGCAGGGGTCGAGTCCTAGCTCCTGGCCCCGCCTCTTTACCGGTTGCTACTAGGCCCTCTCTCTCCCCGCTCCATGAGCTTTATCAAACCTCGTCTTAAAACTGTGTATGGTTCCTGCCTCCACTACGTCATTTTCTAGGCTATTCCACTGCCTTACAACTCTATGACTGAAGAAATACTTCCTACTATCTCTCTGACTCATTTGTGTCTTCAACTTCCAATTGTGGCCTCTTGTTTCTGTGTCCCCTCCCTGGAACATCCTGTCCTTGTCCACCTTGTCTATTCCACGCAGTATTTTGTATGTCGTTATCATGTCTCCCCTGACCCTCCTGTCCTCCAGTGTCGTCAGGCCGATTTCCCTTAATCTTTCTTCATAGGACATTCCCCTTAGCTCTGGAACTAACCTTGATGCAAACCTTTGTACTTTCTCTGGTTTCTTGACGTGCTTTATCAAGTGCGGGTTCCAAACAGGTGCTGCATACTCCAGTATGGGCCTGACATACACGGTGTACAGTGTCTTGTATGATTCCTTACTAAGGTATCGGAATGCTGTTCTCAGGTTTGCCAGGCGCCCATATGCTGCAGCAGTTATCTGATTGATGTGTGTGTGTGTGTGTGTGTGTGTGTGTGTGTGTGTGTGTGTGTGTGTGTGTGTGTGTGTGTGTGTGTGTGCGTGTGTGTGTGTGTGTGTGTGTGTGTGTGTGTGTGTGTGTGTGTGTGCGTGTGTGTGTGTGTGTGTGTGTTGTGTGTGTGTGTGTGTGTGTGTGTGTGTGTGTGGATGTGTGTGTGTGTGTGTGTGTGTGTGTGTGTGTGTGTGTGTGTGTGTGTGTGTGTGTGTGTGTGTGTAGTGTGTATGTGTGTGTGTGTGTGTGTGTGTGTGTGTGTGTGTGTGTACTCACTTATTTATGGTTGCAGGGGTCGATTCATAGCTTCTGGTCTCACCTCTTCACTGGTCGCTACAGGTCACTTCCTCCCTGCTCTGTGAGCTTTATCATACCTCTTCTTAAAGCTGTGTAAGGATCTTGCCTCCACCCTTTCCAGACTATTCCACTTCTGAGAAATTTGTGACTGAAGAAATACTTTCTAAAATCTCTGAGGCTCATCTGAGTCTTCAACTGTCAATTATGACTCCTTGTTGGTATGTCCCATCTCTGAATCATCCTGTCTCTGTCCACCTTGTCAGTTCTTCTTAGTATTTTATATGTTATCATGTTCCCTGTCCCTCCAGGAGCCATTTACTGGATCAGGCCCGCAGCCTGTCCTTATCCCTTTGTAGTTCTGCCTGGTCCTCGTCCGATTGAATTAATCTTATCAACTACACATCACTGTAAACAGGGGCACTTCTGAGTCTATTTCTTCAATCATGTCGTCAAAAATACCAGAAACAGCACCGGTCCTAGGACTGACCCCTGTGGAACCCTACTCTGACACCTCGCCACGTACCATGACTCAATGTTGTCTTCCTGACAGATATTCCCTGATCCATTGCAAAGCCTTCCCTGTTATCCCTCCTGGCTCCGTTTCTTCAATGGTCGCTACTAGGTCACTCTCCATGAACCATGAGCTTTATCTTAAATCTGCTTAAAGCTATGTATGGATCCTGCCTCCACTACATCGCTTCCCAAACTATTCCACTTCCTGACTACTCTGTAGCTGAAGAAATACTTCCTAACATCTCTGTGATTCATCTGTGTCTTCAACTTCCAACTGTGTCCCCATGTTGCTGTGTGTTTGCGTTTGTGTGTGTGTGTATACTCACCCAGTTGTACTCACCTAGTTGAGGTTGCAGGGGTCGAGTCCAAGCTCCAGGCCCCGCCTCTTCACTGGTCGCTACTAGGTCACTCTCCCTGAACCGTGAGCTTTATCATACCTCTGCTTAAAGCTATGCATGGATCCTGCCTCCACTACATCGCTTCCCAAACTTTTCCACTTCCTGACTACTCTGTGGCTGAAGAAATACTTCCTAACATTCCTGTGATTCATTTGTGTCTTCATCTTCCAACTGTGTCCCATTGTTGCTGTGTCCCATCTCTGGAACATCCTGTCTTTGTCCACCTTGTCAATTCCTCTCAGTATTTTGTATGTCGTTATCATGTCCCCCCTATCTCTCCTGTCCTCCAGTGTCGTAAGGTTGATTTCCCTTAACCTTTCCTCATAGGACATACCTCTTAGCTCTGGAACTATTCTTGTTGCAAACCTATGCACTTTCTCTAGTTTCTTTACTACAACAATGCAGCTAATACTGGTACTACAACAATGCAACTAATCTCTTTATTTTCCTGAGTTCTCTGTCTTCTGTGAGTGTGTATGTGTACTCACCTCACCTATTTGTACTCACCTATTTGTTGCTACTGGGCCCTCTCTCTCCCCGCTCCATGAGCTTTATCAAACCTCGTCTTAAAACTGTGTATGGTTCCTGCCTCCACTACGTCATTTTCTAGGCTATTCCACTGCCTTACAACTCTATGACTGAAGAAATACTTCCTACTATCTCTCTGACTCATTTGTGTCTTCAACTTCCAATTGTGGCCTCTTGTTTCTGTGTCCCCTCCCTGGAACATCCTGTCTTTGTCCACCTTGTCTATTCCACGCAGTATTTTATATGTCGTTATCATGTCTCCCCTGACCCTCCTGTCCTCCAGTGTCGTCAGGCCGATTTCCCTTAATCTTTCTTCATAGGACATTCCCCTTCGCTCTGGAACTAACCTTGTGGCAAACCTTTGTACTTTCTCTAGTTTCTTGACGTGCTTTATCAAGTGCGGGTTCCAAACAGGTGCTGCATACTCCAGTATGGGCCTGACATACACGGTGTACAGTGTCTTGAACGATTCCTTACTAAGGTATCGGAATGCTGTTCTCAGGTTTGCCAGGCGCCCATATGCTGCAGCAGTTATCTGATTGATGTGTGCTTCCGGAGACATGCTCGGTGTTATACTCACCCCAAGATCTTTCTCCTTGAGTGAGGTTTGCAGTCTTTGGCCACCTAGCCTATACTCTGTCTGTGGTCTTCTGTGCCCTTCCCCTATCTTCATGACTTTGCATTTGGCAGGATTAAATTCGAGAAGCCATTTGCTGGACCAGGTGTCCAGTCTGTCAGGTCTCTTTGAAGTCCTGCCTGGTCCTCATCAGATTTAATTCTCCTCATTAACTTCACATCATCTGCAAACAGGGACACTTCTGAGTCTAACCCTTCCATCATGTCGTTCACATATACCAAAAATA
>NC_069431.1:36175532-36199126 GCF_026875155.1 Cherax quadricarinatus
AAGAATCAATGAGAAGTCCCCAGACATCATAGCAGTTACAGAAACAAAACTCATGGAGACAATAACAGATGCAATCTTCCCACCAGGATACCAGATCATGAGGAAAGATAGAAGGGGCAGGGGGGGAGGTGGGGTTGCTCTGCTCGTAAAAAACAGATGGAAATTCGAGAAAATGGAAGGAATATATGAGACGGGAGAAAGAGACTACATAGCAGGTACACTTCAGTCTGGGGAACACAAAATGGTCATTGCAGTGATGTATAATCCACCACAGAACTGCAGGAGGCCAAAAGAGGAATATGAAGAGAGCAACAGAGCAATGTGGACACACTTGCTGAGGTGGCAAGAAGAGCTCACTCCAGCAGAGTAAAGTTGCTGGTTATGGGGATTTCAACCACAGGGAGATTGACTGGGAAAACCTGGAGCCACATGGGGGTCCCGAAACATGGAGAGCCAGGATGTTGGACGTGGTGCTGGAAAACCTCATGCACCAACATGTTAAGGACACTACCAGAGTGAGAGGGGAGGATGAACCAGCAAGATTCGACCTTGTGTTCACCCTGGGCAGCTCAGATATTGAGGACATCAAGTATGAGAGTCCCCTAGGAGCTAGCGACCACGTGGTTCTGTGCTTTGAATACATAGTAGAGCTGCAAGTGGAGAGAATAACAGGAGTTGAATGGGAAAAGCCTGACTATAAAAGAGGGGACTACATAGGGGTTGAAGAACTTCCTGCAGGAGGTCCAGTGGGACAGAGAACTGGCAGGAAAGCCAGTAAATGAAATGATGGAATATGTAACAACAAAATGCAAGGAGGGAGTGGAAAGGTTTATTCCCAAGGGCAACAGTAACAACGGGAAGACCAGAACGAGCCCCTGGTTTACCCGACGGTGTAAGGAGGCAAAAACAAAATGCAATAGAGAATGGAAAAAGTACAGAAGGCAGAGAACACACGAAAATAGGGAGATCACTCGCAGAGCCAGGAATGAGTACGCACAGGTAAGGAGGGAGGCCCAGCGACAGTATGAAAATGACATAGCATCGAGAATCAAGACTGACCCGAAACTGTTGTATAGCCACATCAGGAGGAAGACAACAGTCAAAGACCAGGTGATCAGATTAAGGACAGAAGGTGGAGAACTCACAAGAAATGATCAGGAGGTATGTGAGGAGCTGAACAGGAGATTTAAGGAAGTTTTTACAGTAGAGACAGGAGGGGCTGTGGGAAGACAGCACAGAAGGGAACATCAAGACGGAATATACCAACAAGTGTTGGACGACATACGAACAACTGAGGAGGAGGTGAAGAAGCTCTTAAGTGACCTTGACACCTCAAAGGCGATGGGACCGGACAAAATCTCCCCATGGGTCCTTAGAGAAGGAGCAGAGAATGCTGTGCGTGCCTCTAACCACAATCTTCAACACATCCCTTGAAACTGGGCAACTACCTGAGAAATGGAAGACAGCTAATGTAGTCCCCATATTTAAGAAAGGAAACAGAAACGAGGCACTAAACTACAGACCTGTGTCTCTGACATGTATTGTGTGCAAAGTCATGGGGAAGATTATCAGGAGGAGAGTGGTCGAACACCTGGAAAGGAACAAGATTATAAATGAAAAACAGCATGGGTTCATGGAAGGCAAATCTTGTATCACAAACCTCCTGGAGTTTTATGACAAGGTAACAGAAGTAAGACACGAGAGAGAGGGGGGGTAGATTGCGTTTTCCTAGACTGCAGGAAGGCCTTTGACACAGTTCCCCACAAGAGATTAGTGCAGAAGCTGGAGGATCAGGCGCACGTAAAAGGGAGGGCACTGCAATGGATAAGGGAATACCTGACAGGGAGGCAGCAACGATTCATGGTACGTGAAGAGGTATCACAGTGGGCGCCTGTTACGAGCGGGGTCCCACAGGGGTCAGTTCTAGGACCAGTGCTATTTTTGATATATGTGAACGACATGATGGAAGGAATAGACTCTGAAGTGTCCCTGTTCGCAGATGACGTGAAGTTGATGAGAAGAATTAAATCGGACGAGGATGAGGCAGGACTGCAAAGAGACCTGGACAGGCTGGACATGTGGTCCAGCAACTGGCTTCTCGAATTCAATCCAGCCAAATGCAAAGTCATGAAGATTGGGGAGGGGCAAAGAAGACCGCAGACAGAGTATAGGCTAGGTGGGCAAAGACTACAGACCTCACTCAGGAGAAAGACCTTGGGGTGACCATAACACCGAGCACATCACCGGAGGCACACATCAACCAAATAACCGCTGCAGCATACGGGCGCCTGGCAAACCTGAGAATAGCGTTCCGATACCTTAATAAGGAATCGTTCAAGACACTGTACACTGTGTATGTTAGGCCCATACTGGAGTATGCAGCACCAGTCTGGAACCCACACCTGGTCAAGCACGTCAAGAAGTTAGAGAAAGTACAAAGGTTTGCAACAAGGCTAGTCCAGAGCTCAAGGGAATGTCGTACGAGGAAAGGTTAAGGGAAATCGGACTGACGACACTGGAGGACAGAAGGGTCAGGGGAGACATGATAACGACATACAAGATACTGCGGGGAATAGACAAGGTGGACACAGATAGGATGTTCCAGAGAGGGGACACAGGGACAAGGGGTCACAACTGGAAGCTGAAGACTCAGACGAGTCACCGGGACGATAGGAAGTATTTCTTCAGTCATAGAGTTGTCAGCAAGTGGAATAGCCTAGCAAGTGAAGTAGTGGAGGCAGGAACCATACATAGTTTTAAGAAGAGGTATGACAAAGCTCAGGAAGCAGAGAGAGAGAGGATCCAGTAGCGATCAGTGAAGAGGCGGGGCCAGGAGCTGAGTCTCGACCCCTGCAACCTCAATTACGTGAGTACAATTAGGTGAGTACCCACACACACACACACACACACACACACGGACACACTAAATAGCAAAGAAAAAATTATCAGATATTTTCATTGTGCTTAAGAACCACATTTGGCACTGTTTCCTCACATGTGGCACTGTTTCCTCACATGTGGCACTGTTTCCTCACATGTGGAAACTGTTTTCCTCACATGTGGCACTGTTTTCCTCACATGTGGCACTTTTTTCCTTTCACATGGGGCACTTTTTTCCTCACATGTGGCACTGTTTCTTCACATTGGGCACTGTTTCTTCACATGTGGCACTGTTTCTTCACATGTGGCACTGTTTCTTCACATGTGGCACTGTTTCCTCACATGTGGCACTGTTTCCTCGCATGTGGAACTGTTTCTTCACATGTGGCACTGTTTCTTCACATGTGGCACTGTTTCCTCACATGTGGCACTGTTTCCTCACACATGGCACTGTTTCCTCACATGTGGCACTATTTCCTCACATATGCCACTGTTTCTTCACATGTGGCACTGTTTCTTCACATGTGGCACTGTTTCTTCACATGTGGCACTGTTTCCTACATGTGGCACTGTTTTTTTCACATGTGGCACTGTTTCTTCACATGTGGCACTGATTCTTCACATGTGGCACTGTTTCCTCACATTTGACACTGTTTCTTCACATGTGGCACTATTTCCTCACATATGCCACTGTTTCTTCACATGTGGCACTGTTTCTTCACATGTGGCACTGTTTCTTCACATGTGGCACTGTTTCCTCACATGTGGCACTGTTTCTTCACATGTGGCACTGTTTCTTCACATGTGGCACTGATTCTTCACATGTGGCACTGTTTCCTCACATTTGACACTGTTTCTTCACATGTGGCACTGTTTCCTCACATGTGGCCTGTTTCTTCACATGTGGCACTGTTTCTTCACATGTGGCACTGTTTCTTCACTGTGGCCACTGTTTCCTCACATGTGGCACTTTTTTCCTCACATGTGGCAACTGTTTCTTCACATGTGGCACTTTTTCTTCACATGTGCACTGTTTCCTCACATGTAGCACTGTTTCCTCACATGTGGCACTGTTTCTTCACATGTGGCACTGTTTCTTCCATGTGGCGCTGTTTCTTCACATGTGGCACTGTCTCCTCACATGTGGCACTGTTTCTTCACATTGGCATTTTTTCCTCACATGTGGCACTGTTTCCTCATATGGGGCACTGTTCCTCACATGTGGCACTTTTTCATCACATGTGGAAACTGTTTCCTCACATGTGGCAACTGTTTCCTCACAATGTTCACTTTTTTCTTCACATGTGGCACTGTTTCCTCACATGTGGCACTGTTTCCTCACATGTGGCACTTTTTCCCTCACATGTGGCACTGTTTCATCACATTGGCACTGTTTCCTCACATGTGGCACTGTTTCTTCACATGTGGCACTGTTTCTTCACATGTGGCACTGTTCCTTCACATATGGCACTGTTTCTTCACATGTGGCACTGTTTCCTCACATGTTTCACTGTTTCATCACATGTGGCATTGTTTCCTCACATATGGCACTGTTTCCTCACATGTGGCACTGTTTCTTCACATGTGGCACTGTTTCCTCACATGTGGCACTGTTTCCTCACATGTGGCACTGTTTTCTTTCACATGTGGCACTGTTTCTTCACATGTGGCACTGTTCTTCACATGTGGCCACTGTTTCTTCACATGTGGCACTGTTTCTTCACATGTGGCACTGTTTCTTCACATGTGCCACTGTTTCCTCACATGTGGCACTGTTTCCTCACATGTGGCACTTTTTTCTTCACATGTGCACTGTTTCCTCACATGTGGCACTGTTTCCTCACATGTGGCACTGTTTCTTCACATGTGGCACTGTTTCTTCACATGTGGCACTGTTTCCTCACATGTGGCACTGTTTCTTCACATGTGGCCCCTGTTTCCTCACATGTGGCACTGTTCTTCACATGTGGCACTGTTTCCTCAAAATGTGGCACGTTTTTTCACATGGGGAACTGTTTCTTTACATGTGGCACTGTTTCTTCACATGTGGCACTGTTTCGTCCATGGGCACTGTTTCTTCAATGTGGCACTGTCCCCTTTCTCATGTGGCACTGTTTCTTCACATGTGGCACTGTTTCCTCACATGTGGCACGGGTTTCTTCATATGTGGCACGGTTTCTTCACATGTGGCACTGTTTCTTCACATGTGGTTTCTGTTTTTTTCACATGTGGCACTGTTTCTTCACATGTGGCACTGTTTCCTCACATGTGGCACTGTTTTCCTCACATGGGCACTGTTTCATCAACATGTGGCACTTTTTTCCTCACATGTGGCACTGTTTTTTCACATTGGCACTGTTTCCTCACATGTGGCACTGTTTCTTCACATGTGGCACTGTTTCCTCACATGTGGCACTGTTTCTTCACATGTGGCACTGTTTCCTCACATGTGGCACTGTTTTTAAACATGTGGCACTGTTTCATCACATGTGCACTGTTTCCTCACATGTGGCACTGTTTCTTCACATGTGGCACTGTTTCCTCACATGTGGCACTGTTTCTTCACATGTGGCACTGTTTCCTCACATGTGGCACTGTTTCTTCACATGTGGCACTGTTTCCTCACAAGTGGCACTGTTTTTCACATGTGGCACTGTTTCCTCCATGTGGCACTGTTTTTTCACATGTGGCACTGTTTCTTTACATGTGGCACTGTTTCTTTACATGTGGCACTGTTTCGTCACATGTGGCACTGTTTCTTCACATGTGGTGCTGTCTCTTCACATGTGGCACTGTTTCTTCACATGTGGCACTGTTTCCTCACATGTGGCACTGTTTCTTCACATGTGGCACTGTTTCTTCACATGTGGCACTGTTTCTTCACATGTGGCGCTGTTTCTTCACATGTGGCACTGTTTCTTCACATGTGGCACTTGTTATTGCTATTCTTACTGCTGAACAGCGGTTTAGTGCCGATGAAGGTAGCGTAGGTAGCAATGATACGGCCGTGGACTAGATTGGCTTTAATCGGGTAGGAGTGAGTACACAACGGGCAGTGTGAGGGAGTGACCGCAAGCCAGTCCGTGGAGGGGGAGTACTTGTGTACGTCAAGTCGGTCGAGGCAGGAGTGAGAGAGGGTGGTCTGTGCTTCCCACCGACCTAGGTAGGCCTACAGAGGGCAGCACTGAATGCCGCGAAATATGAACTAGTCAGAGCAGACGGCTAGGCTGTGTGCTCTGACAGTACAGGCTGTCTACACACTGTTTCCTGACATGTGGCACTGTTTCTTCACATGTGGCACTGTTTCTTCACATGTGGCACTGTTTCCTCACATGTAGCACTGTTTCCTCACATGTGGCACTGTTTCGTCACATGTGGCACTGTTTCCTCACATGTGGCACTGTTTCTTCACATGTGGCACTGTTTCCTCACATGTGGCACTATTTCTTCACATGTGGCACTGTTTCCTCACATGTGGCACTGTTTTTTTTCACATGTGGCACTGTTTTCTTTCACATGTGGCACTGTTTCTTACATGTTGGCACTGTTTCTTCACATGTGGCACTGTTTCGCACAGTGGCACTGTTTTCTCACATGTGGCGCTGTCTCTTCACATGTGGCACTGTTTCTTCACATGTGGCACTGTTTCCTCACATGTGGCACTGTTTCTTCACATGTGGCACTGTTTCTTCACATGTGGCACTGTTTCTTCACATGTGGCGCTGTTTCTTCACATGTGGCACTGTTTCTTCACATGTGGCACTGTTTCCTGACATGTGGCACTGTTTCTTCACATGTGGCACTGTTTCTTCACATGTGGCACTGTTTCCTCACATGTGGCACTGTTTCCTCACATGTGGCACTGTTTCCTCACATGTGGCACTGTTTCCTCACATGCAGTGCTGTTTCCTCACAAAGTGACCCAAAAAAGAAGAAACACTTTTACAATCATTCAGTCAGCGTCTTGCAAAACGCGTGTGCACATCACTTTAGATGGCTGTCTGAACTGTAACATACTTCAGAGTGCAGAGATTGTACTAGCCACACCCCCAGGACTCAAGTCTGGTTCACAGGTTTCCCTGACTCCCTCACGTTACGTTGATCACACTCAAACAGCACGTCCCAAATCATAAAAGACACTTGCTTCCCTCACCCTTATCTAAGACAGTCACTTAAGCCTGGTGGATGTCTAAGCCAATAACAATCAGAAACCCTCTTACGCTTCTCTCCAACCTTTCGTGGAGTGACTCAGTCCCTCATCCCTCCACACTTCTAATCCAATGTTGCTTTAGTAGTCCTAAATCTTCAATACACTTCAACAACGTCTTCTCAGCTCTCTGAATACTACCTTTGTAACCTCCATCTAATCTTCAAGCTCCAAATTCTGTTTATATTTACCATCACACATTTCCCTCAAATACAAAACTCCACTTATTCAGCCTCCCCCGTCATTGGAACATTTAAACCCCATGTTTCACATCCATATAACACTGTTAATATTACTGTCATTTGGTACATTCCAATTTTTTGTCATCACGAATCCCCCAATGCATCATTTTTTTTTTTGCCACGGGTAATACTGTGGGTTTAAACTCACCTTTCATAGAACCATCCGTCAACCAGTCCACTACTAAATATATGAAGATATTCATTTCTTTTATTCTCCCTCCAAGTTGATATACATTCTTTCATTGACTACAGATTTTGGTAGTCTCATTACCTTGCTTAATAATAATTATTACTAGTATTTTGATAATTTTTAATGACTGTATATTACTGTCATCGTAATTCGTAGTTATTTTTTTTTTTTTCAAATAATTTTATTATGTTATCATGAACAGAAAATAATATATCTTATGACATTTTCAGACTGTGTTGCTGCTACAGTTATCTCATGCCTCGCAGCAGCAAACGCTTCGGTAAGTCATATTTCAGCACATAAAACATTACTGGAGACTAACTTCTGGGAACTCTAGGAGACACAGTCGACGAAGGAGGCCCTTCAGGCTGTCATTTGCAAATATTGTTTCATATCTTTCCCCATACTTAATTAGGAATTTCTCTTCTCTGGTATGTTTACGAGTATGAGGAACAGTACTGGTTCCAGTACTGATCCTTGAAGGGCCTCAGTCTTTTCCTCCAACCATTTTAATGCACTTTTCCTGATCATCACTATCTCCTTTTCCTTTAGATATTCTGGTAAACGCTGAAGTACCTCAGATGTAGTAGCTCTGATCTACTCCTTCCTGTGATCAGCGGCTCCTCTCTGTCGCCTCACACTGAAATGTATGTAGGTGTCAACCACTGTCGACATGTAGGTAAAGTCCCAAGCTAAGAGCTTGCCATTCTTCCAATATTAGATGGTGATCCCGTTGGGGTTGTTTGTGGGGTTGTGAGTATTGTGATTGGGGCGCTCTTTTGGCTGGGCATCCAGCCACCGACTTCACTGTCTTGCGTGCCAACCCTTGGTTTCTGAGCAGTTAAGATCATGTAGACCATATTGGTTGGCTTGCGCATCACCACACACACGTATATTGTATGTGAATTGGAGCAGCGAGGCGGAGAGCCACTGCAATGCGGATGGTCTTAGGGTCGAGACGTGTTCCAATTGCTGAAATGGAGACAGTCTCCCTGTCTGATGGTACAGCCCAAAGCATGTTGACAAGCACCTCTTCAGTGATAGGGCCATGCTAACTCGTCTATTTGTAGGCCAGTGCTGCACTAGGTATAGGTGCTGGAGCAGCGAGAATCTCTCATTCGGTAATGGCACTGGCGTAGCTAGGGTTCTGTATTCCTGCTGAGTCACTAAGGTTGTCCAGAAAAAATAATTTTACCAACTTGTTTGATGCTAAAAAAGAGGATAGGAAAGCTGGTAGAGCAATCTGGGAGAATCTGCATACTCCCAGCCCCCAAGCCTAACTGGAAGTGAGGCTTGCAACCACTGTCCATCTTCAAGGGAAAGATTCAATACATTCTCTAGCATGGTCTTAAAGACGGAATCAGATTCCTTGAGTTTTGGACTACTGAAGGCTGGGGAGTATCTCAAGAAGTAGGCAAGTTTTGGGATTGACAGGCACAGTGGCAGCTCGTCCACAGGAGCTGCTGAGCTGCAATCCCCCCCAGATGCTCACTGCCAGACGTATGACTTCATCAACCTTAAGCTTAAATAATTTGCAACTGACAAATATATTACAGGGAAAAATCTGTTGTATGTTGTTTTCAATGTATTTGTAAGTGAATTTTATTGTTTTTATTTGAAACGATATAAAAAAAATGGTTAAAAGTAGAAGATTGATGCGGTACGATAGTATAGGTATTACTTTCACTATGAGCCACCATTGGACAGACATCAGGTGACCAGGTAAAAGGCATCATGTGCATCGATGTCTTTCTCCTGCCTTCCATCGTCCTGAGATCTGATATTTTCTTTTCCAGCCCTTTCACTGTCGGTCCCGTATATAACGGTTTGCAAGCCAGTCTCGGTCCTCTAATATTACGCCAAAATTCTAGTGGCTTCAAGACTTTGCAGTGTATTTTCGTATGATATTTACGATTGTATTCTTGTTTTCTTGGTGTCATTTGATAGAATGGAACATATATATTACAGAAATAGAGATGAGTTCGAATAGTTTACCGAAAAAAAGTATCTCGAAAATGAACCCAAAGTAGCCGAAATGTTCGATTTTTGCTGATGTTCAAGAGTAAACAAATCACCTCACGCGTCCAATACACGTCAACTGGTGGGTCTAATATGCTTTCACAAATGCGCTGATATTATTTTATGCCATTTTTACATAATGCAGTAGTCTGCATAACAGCAAATCTTCTATTTTTTGTGTGAATAAAAATAAAAATGGAAAGCAAGGATAATATAAGAGGAGACCTGGAGACGTGACTAATGAACAGAGAAAATATTATTTTAGTGCCAGGAATGTTTCTATTGTTAATTCTAGACCCTATTTTGAAATTGGCCTGATTTGAATTGTATATGAAATTGGCCAAATTACCCAATTTCTGATCACTTTACTGAGTAGTTAAAAATCGGTAAATGGGAGGTTTCTTATACTCAATCGATAGAACAAATGGAGCTCTAGCGAAATAATAAATAAGCTTGATCAACTGGAACAATGGAATTGGCCGAATATAGAGCTCAAACTGGCGAAATCAGCGATGCGAAAAACATCGCCGAGACCGTAAGTTCCCGAGGCGTAATTCCGAAAGTTTTCATAAAATTTTAAATTTTTTTGGTGTAAATTACCATCGGGCAAGGGGGTTTCGCTTCATTTCAAAAAGGAAATTTTTTTTTTTTTATATTCTCCGACATTGAGATCAATTTTGTGGCAGGAGTTCGACAGTGAAAGGGCAAGATCAGATCAAGGCATTGGGCCCAGGGGGGCACCAGGAGGTGGATGGTAGATCAATGCTCGTGCTCTTCGAAACCAACACTAAACCTCAACGATCTTTTCGATGGATAGAAATATTTCGCTTGTATGAAGGGGTAGAGGGAAAGAAAGTAATTGGAAAGTTAGAGATCAGCTTTCCCTTCTAAGTTGAAGTTTTGGAAAAAGTCCAATATTCAAGGCTTTTTCATTGACATGTTGTTGATGTTTAAACCCATGTGCATAGGCAGCACGAGTTTCCTCAATGAAAATCCCATTGAACACACGACTTAGAAGATTAAATTGGGTTTGTATATTTCGATCCCCTTTTGAAACCCCTCTTCCCCAGATACTTAAGTGAAAGGAGAACATGAATATTGGGGGGGGTTGACCTCTCTTGTGCAAGGGGAGTGTCGCGCCCCACCCCCTGTGCAAGGAGTGTCGCGTCCAACCCCCCTGTGAAAGGGGAGTTCGCCCCCACCTCCTTGTGCAAGAAAGTGCGCGTCTCATTCCCTGTGCAAGGGAGGGTTGCGTCCCACCCCCCTGTGCAAGAGAGTTTCGCGTCCCCCCCTGTGCAAGAATGTCGCGTCCCATCTCCATGTGAAGGGGAGTGTCGTGTCCCTCCCCCTGTGCAAGGGAGTGTCGGTCCCCTTTTCCCCATGGCAAGGGATGTCGCGTCTCACCCCCCTGTGCAAGGGAGTGTCGCGTAAAACCCCCCGTGAAAGGGGAGAGTCGCTTTCCCACCTCCCTGTAAAAGGGGAGTGTCGGTCCCACCTCCTGTGCAAGGGAGTTCGCGTCCCTTTCCCCCTGTGAAGGGATTTGGGTCGCGTCCCACCTCCCTGTGCGGGGGGAGTTTCGCGTCCCCCCCTTGTGCAAAAGGTTTACCCCCCAATTCCTGTGCAAGGGAGAGTCCGTCCCATCCCATGTGAAAGGGAGGTCACACCCTCTCCATGTGCAAGGGATTGTCGCGCCCCACCTCCCTGTGCAAGGGATGTCGCGTCCCACCTCCCTGTGCAAGAAGTTCGCGCCCAACCTCCCTTGAAAGGGAGTGTCGCGTCCCCCTCCTTGTGCAAGAAAGTGCGCTTTCCCCCCTCCCGTGCAAGGGGGGTTGCGCCCCAAACCTCCCGTGCAAGACATTTTTCGCGCCCCTTTCCTGTGCAAGAGAGTGTCGGCCCCATCCCCGTGCAAGGGAGTGTCGCGCCCCTTTCCCCCTGTGAAAGGATGCGCGCCCCTTTTCCCATGTGCAAGGGAGTGCGCGTCTCCCCTCCCTGTGAAAGGGAGTGTCGGTACCACCCCCCCGTGAAAGGGGAGTGTCGCGTCCCCCCTCCCGTGAAAGGGAGTGTGCGCCCCACCTCCCTGTAAAAAGGGAGTGTCGCATCCCATCCCCTGTGCAAGGGGATGTCGCGCCCCACCCCCCTGTGCAAAGGGTTTCGCGTCCCACCCCTTGTGAAGGGAGTGTGCGTCCCATCTCCCTGTGAAAGGGAGAGTCGCGCCCTTTCCCCATGTGCAAGTGAGTGTCGCGTCCCACCTCCTGTGCAAGGGAGTGTCGGTCCCACCTCCCTTGAAAGGGAGGGGTCGGTCCCACCCCCTGTGCAAGGGGTGTCACCCCTCCTCATGTGAAAGGGGGGGTCGCGTCCCACCCCCTGTGCAAAAGAGTGTGGGTCTCACCTCCTGTGCAAGGGGAGGGTTGGTCCACCTCTCTGGAAAGGGAGGTCGCGTCCCACCTCCCTGTGCAAGGAGTGTCGCGCCCTAAATCCCTGTGCAAGGGAGTGTGCGCCCCATAACTTGCAAGGGAGTGTCGCGTCTCATCCCCCGTGAAGGAAAATTTTTTTCGCGCCCCCCCACCTAATGTGAAGGGAGTGTCGCGTCCAACCCCTGTGCGGGGAAAGGTGTCGCCCCCCACCTAACCTTTGAAAGAGTGTAGCGCCCACCCCCCTGTGCAAGGAGGGTTTTGGTCCCACCTCCAGTGCAAGAGGTGACGCGTCCCCACCTCCTTGTGCAAGAAGTGTCGCGCCCCATCTCCCTGTGCAAGAGAGGTTCGGTCCCCCCCTCCCTGTGAAAGGGGTTCGCGCCCCACCTCCTGTGAAAGAGTGTCGGTCCCACCTCCCTGGCAAGGAGTGTCACGTCCTTTCCCCCTTTGCAAGGGGGTGTCGGTCCCCTCTCCCTGTGCAAGGGAGTGTCGCGTCCCACTCCCTGTGCAGAGAGTGTCGCGCCCCACCTCTCTCTGCAAGGGAGTGTCGCGTCCCACCTCCCCGTGCAAGGGAGGGGTCGCGTACCACCTCCCTGTCAAGGAAGTGTCGCGTCCACCTCCGTGCAAGGGACTTGGGTCCCCCCCTCCTGTGAAAGGGAAAAGTTGGTCCCACCTCCCTGTGAAAGGGAGTGTCGCGTACCATCTCCTGGAAAGGGAGTTGTCGCGTCCCACCTCCTGTGAAAGGGAGGTCGGTCCCATTTGGCAGGGGTGTCGCGTTCAATCTCCCTGTGCAAGGGGGGTTCGCGCCCCATCTCCCGTGAAAGGGGAGTGTCGCGTCCCCCTCCCCTTCAAGGGAGTTTTTCAGCCCCATTCCCTGTGCAGGGAGTGTCCGTCCCTCCCCCCGTGAAATGGGTGTCGGTCCCAACCTACCTGGCAAGGGAGTGTAAGCCCACTCCATGTCGGGGAGTTCGCGTCCCCTTCCCTTGCAGGGGAGTGTCGCACCCCCTCCCCTGTGCAAGGGAGTGTGGTCCCCCCTCCTGCGCAAGGGAGTGTCGTGCCCCCTTTCCCCCTGTCCCGGGAGTGTCGCGTCCCACCTCCCTGTGCAAGGGGTGTCGCCCCCCCATCTCCCTGTGCAAGGGAGTGTCGCGTCCCACCCCCTTTTGGCAAGGGAGTGTCGGTCCCACCCCCTTGTGAAAGGGAAAAGTTCGCGTCCATCCCTGTGCAAGGGAGTGTTTGCCCCATCTTATGTGCAAGGGAGGTTGCGTCTCACCTCCCTGTCATGGGATTTGCCCCCGCCCCCCAACCTCCCGTGCAAGGGGAGTGTCCCCCCACCTCCCTGTGCAAGGGAGTGTCCGTCCCCCCCCCCTGTGCAAGGGAGTGTCGCCCCCTATCTCTCTGTGAAAGGGGTGTCGCGCCCAAATTTCCCCCAGTGCAAAGGGTTTCACGTCCACCCCTTGTGCGGGGGAGTGTCGGCCCCCATTCCATGTGAAGGGGCTTCGCGTCCCCACCCCCTTTGTGAAAGGGAGTGTCGCGTCCCATCTCCATGTCAAGGGGGTGTCACGCCCCTCCCCCGGGCAAGAGAGTGTCGGTCCCACCCCCCTGTGAGGGGGAGTGTCGGTCCCCATCCCGTGAAAGGGGAGTGCCCCGTCCACTCCTTGCAAGGGGTGTCGCGCCCCCTTCCCCCCTGTGCAAGTTATTTGTGCGCCCCACCCCCCCTGTGCAAGGGAGTGTCGCGTCCCATTCCCGTGCAAGGAAGGCGCGCCCCTCCCAGGCAAGGGGGGTGTCGCGTCCCATTCCCGTGCAAGGGAGGGGTTTCGGCCCCACCCCCTGTGAAAGGGGAGTTTCGCGTCCCTCCTATTTGTGTAAGGGGTGTCGGCCCCTCTCAAGGGTGAAAGGGGTGTACGTCCCATTCCTGTGCAAGGGGGTTCGCGTCCCCCCTCCCTGGCAAGGGAGGGTCGCGCCCCACCTCCCTGTGCAAGAGAGTGTGGCGTCCCAAACCCCCTGTGCAAGAGAGGTCAGGCCCTAGAAACTGCCCCCTGTGGGACCCCCTCGTAACAGGCACCCATGTGAACCTCTTCACGTCCCCCATATCGTTGCTGCCTCCCTGTAGGTTTTCCCCTTACCATTGCAGTCCCTCCCTTTTACGCACCTGATCCTCCGCTTCTCACTAATCTTTGGGGGGAACTGTGTAAAAGGGCCTTTTTCCCTCAGTCTAGGAAAAACGAAAATTACCCACCCCTCTCTCTCGTGTCTTACTTCTTTACCTTGCTAAATCTCCAGGGGGTTTTTGTGAACAAGATTTGCCTTCCATGAACCCATGGGATTTTTTCTTGCCTTTCCCGGGTTTTTGCCCACTCCTCCTGATAATCTTCTCCAGACTTTGCACACAATACATGTAGAGACACAGGTCTGTAGTTTAGTGCTCTTTTGTTCCTTTCAAATTTTGGGCTACATTTGCTCCCTTCTTTTTCCCAGGTATTTGCCCATTTCAAGGGATTGTTGAAGATTTGTTGGGGGGGGGCGCAGAGATTCGCCCTTCTCTAAGGCCTAGGGGGAATGTTGCGGTTCATCACCTTTGAGGTACAAGGTCCTTAAAAGTTCTGCCCCTCCTCCCGGTTGTTCATATGCCATTAAAAACACTTGGGGATATTCCCTTTTGATGCCCCTGTGCTGTCTTCCCAAAAGCCCTTCCTGTCTCTACTGAAAAAAATTTCCCTTTTAATTCCGTTTAGTTTCCTCAATACCTCCTTATCATTTTCTTGTGAGTCTTCGACTGTTGTTTCCCCCTGATGGGGCATAAATTTTTGGGTTGCTGATTTTCGATGCTATTTATTTTCATCTGTTGGGGCCCCCTCCTTCCCTGTGCATCTCGTTCTGGCTCTGCGATGATCTCCCTTTTTTTCATGTGTTTTGTCTTCTGAATTTTTCCCATTTTATTGCACTTTGTTTTTCCCTCCTTACCCCGTCGGGTAAACCCAGGGGTTGTTTGGTTTTCCCATTTTTCTGTTGCCCTTGGGAAAAAACCTATCATTGCCCCCTTGATTTTTTTTTACAATTCCATTTCATTTCCCCATGTAGGTAGTGGGTTGGTAGCCCGCAACCACCCAGGGAATACTACCCTCCTGCCAGATCGTGAAAAAAAAAAACCTGTAACTGTTTTGCATGTGGTAGGATTGCTGGTTTTTTTCGTTTTCATAAAAACGAAGAAACAGGGATATCTTGCTACTCCCACTTACACTTTGGGCCATTCACAGACAGCACTGCATAATATAATAATACTTAGGTTTTCTCCTTTTTTAAAAAGCTCTTGTTTTTTTTATTTCTTCTATTGTCCATGGGAAGTGGAAAAGAATCTTTCCTCCGTAAGCCATGCGTGTCGTATGAGGCGACTAAAATGCCGGGAGCAATGGGCTAGTAACCCCTTCTCCTGTATACAATTACTAAAAAAGAGAAGAAGAAAAACTTTATAAAACTGGGTTGCTTAAATGTGCGTGGATGTAGTGCGGATGACAAGAAACAGATGATTGCTGATGTTATGAATGAAAAGAAGTTGGATGTCCTGGCCCTAAGCGAAACAAAGCTGAAGGGGGTAGGAGAGTTTCAGTGGGGGGAAATAAATGGGATTAAATCTGGAGTATCTGAGGAGAGTTAGAGCAAAGGAAGGGGTAGCAGTAATGTTAAATGATCAGTTATGGAAGGAGAAAAGAGAATATGAATGTGTAAATTCAAGAATTATGTGGATTAAAGTAAAGGTTGGATGCGAGAAGTGGGTCATAATAAGCGTGTATGCACCTGGAGAAGAGAGGAATGCAGAGGAGAGAGAGAGATTTTGGGAGATGTTAAGTGAATGTATAGGAGCTTTTGAACCAAGTGAGAGAGTAATTGTGGTAGGGGACTTGAATGCTAAAGCAGGAGAAACTTTTAGAGAGGGTGTGGTAGGTAAGTTTGGGGTGCCAGGTGTAAATGATAATGGGAGCCCTTTGATTGAACTTTGTATAGAAAGGGGTTTAGTTATAGGTAATACATATTTTAAGAAAAAGAGGATAAATAAGTATACACGATATGATGTAGGGCGAAATGACAGTAGTTTGTTGGATTATGTATTGGTAGATAAAAGACTGTTGAGATAGACTTCAGGATGTACATGTTTATAGAGGGGCCACAGATATATCAGATCACTTTCTAGTTGTAGCTACACTGAGAGTAAAAGGTAGATGGATACAAGGAGAATAGAAGCATCAGGGAAGAGAGAGGTGAAGGTTTATAAACTAAAAGAGGAGGCAGTTAGGGTAAGATATAAACAGCTATTGGAGGATAGATGGGCTAATGAGAGCATAGGCAATGGGGTCGAAGAGGTATGGGGTAGGTTTAAAATGTAGTGTTAGAGTGTTCAGCAGAAGTTTGTGGTTACAGGAAAGTGGGTGCAGGAGGGAAGAGGAGCGATTGGTGGAATGATGATGTAAAGAGAGTAGTATAGGGAGAAAAAGTTAGCATATGAGAAGTTTTTACAAAGTAGAAGTGATGCAAGGAGGGAAGAGTATATGAGAAAAAGAGAGAAGTTAAGAGAGTGGTGAAGCAATGTAAAAAGAGAGCAAATGAGAGATGGGTGAGATGTTATCAACAATTTTGTTGAAAATAAGAAAAAGTTTTGGAGTGAGATTAACAAGTTAAGAAAGCCTAGAGAACAAATGGATTTGTCAGTTAAAAATAGGAGAGGAGAGTTATTAAATGGAGAGTTAGAGGTTATTGGGAAGATGGAAGGAATATTTTGAGGAATTGTTAAATGTTGATGAAGATAGGGAAGCTGTGATTTCGTGTATAGGGCAAGGAGGAATAACATCTTGTAGGAGTGAGGAAGAGCCAGTTGTGAGTGTGGGGAAGTTCGTGAGGCAGTAGGTAAATGAAAGGGGGTAAGGCAGCCGGGGATTGATGGGATAAAGATAGAAATTTTTAAAAGCAGGTGGGGATATAGTTTTGGAGTGGTTGGTGCAATTATTTAATAAATGTATGGAAGAGGGTAAGGTACCTAGGGATTGGCAGAGAGCATGCATAGTTCCTTTGTATAAAGGCAAAGGGGATAAAAGAGAGTGCAAAAATTATAGGGGGATAAGTCTGTTGAGTGTACCTGGTAAAGTGTATGGTAGAGTTATAATTGAAAGAATTAAGAGTAAGACGGAGAATAGGATAGCAGATGAACAAGGAGGCTTTAGGAAAGGTTGGGGGTGTGTGGACCAGGTGTTTACAGTGAAACATATAAGTGAACAGTATTTAGGATAAGGCTAAAGAGGTCTTTGTGGCATTTATGGATTTGGAAAAGGCGTATGACAGGGTGGATAGGGGGGCAATGTGGCAGATGTTGCAAGTGTATGGTGTAGGAGGTAGGTTACTGAAAGCAGTGAAGAGTTTTTACGAGGATAGTGAGGCTCAAGTTAGAGTATGTAGGAAAGAGGGAAATTTTTTCCCAGTAAAAGTAGGCTTAGACAAGGATGTGTGATGTCACTGTGGTTGTTTATATATATTTATAGATGGGGTTGTAAGAGAAGTAAATGCGAGTGTCTTGGCAAGAGGCGTGGAGTTAAAAGATAAAGAATCACACACAAAGTGGGAGTTGTCACAGCTGCTCTTTGCTGATGACACTGTGCTCTTGGAGATTCTGAGAGAAGTTGCAGAGATTGGTGGATGAATTTGGTAGGGTGTGCAAAAGAAGAAAATTAAAGGTGAATACAGGAAAGAGTAAGGTTATGAGGATAACAAAAAGATTAGGTGATGAAAGATTGAATATCAGATTGGAGGAGAGAGTATGGAGGAGGTGAACGTATTCAGATATTTGGGAGTGGACGTGTCAGCGGATGGGTCTATGGAAGATGAGGTGAATCATAGAATTGATGAGGAAAAAGAGTGAGTGGTGCACTTAGGAGTCTGTGGAGACAAAGAACTTTGTCCTTGGAGGCAAAGAGGGGAATGTATGAGAGTATAGTTTTTACCAACGCTCTTATATGGGTGTGAAGCGTGGGTGATGAATGTTGCAGCGAGGAGAAGGCTGGAGGCAGTGGAGATGTCATGTCTGAGGGCATGTGTGGTTGTGAATATAATGCAGAGAATTCGTAGTTTTGGGAAATTTGGAGGAGGTGGGGATTACCAAAAAGTTGTCCAGAGGGCTGGGAAGGTTGTTTTGGGGTTTGGTTCGGAAATGTAGAGAGAATGGGAGCGAAACAGAATGACTTCAAGAGTGTATCAGGGTATTGGAAGGAACCCGGGGGTATGGGGGGGGGCCCTGGGGGGGTTTGGAGGGAGGGGGAAAAAGGAGGTTTTTGGGTGGAGGGGTTTGGACTTCCAGGGGCATGCTTGGGGCGGGGTTTAAAGGGGAGTGAAGGGAGACAAAGGGTTTTAAAAATTATTTTGGACTCTGTGTTGGGAGTGTGAGCAAAGTAACATTTATAAAAGGGATTCGGGGAAAAACCGGGCGGGCCCGGGACTTAGTCCTGGAGAGGGAAAAGTAAGTCCCTTTTGCACCCCGAAGGAGGGGTATTAATGTTTCAGTTTAAAAACTGTAGTGTAAAAGCACCCTTCGGCAAGGACGTGACGGAGTGAATGTTGGTGAAAGTTTTTTTTTTTCCCGGGCCACCCGCCTTGGTGGGAATCGGCCGGTTTGGGGGTTTAATAAAAAAATAAATATCCATCATTTCGGTTACTGGGTTTTCCCTTCCAGTTTCTCTGTCCCAGGGGAAATTTCCCCCAACCCTATGTTTGTCCCCTCTTTATAGTCAGGCTTTTCCCCCTTCAACTCCTGTTTCTCTCCCCCACTTGCAACCCCTAATTTTGTTTTTCCAAAAAACAGGGAAACCCCGTTGGGGCACCAAACCCTAGGGGGCTCTCATTTTGCGATGTTTTTCAATTTTTCGGAAAATTTCCCAGGGCGAACACAAGGTCCAATCTTGCTGGTTCATCCCCCCCTTTTCCCGTTCCCCGAAATGAAAATTTACCTGCTATGTAGTCCCCTTATCTCCCCCCTTTTCATCTATTCCTTTTCCCTTTTCCCCCGAATTTTTCCCTCTTTTTTTTTTCGAGCAGAGCAAAAAACCAAACCCCCGCCCCTGCCCCTACTACCTTTTCCCCATGATCTGGTATTTCCCGGTGGGCGATTGTTTTGTTTTTTGTCTCCATGAGTTTTTTTCTGTAACTGTAAAGATGTTGGGGGCTTTTCATTGATTCTTTTTTTGCTATTCCTCATGGGTTTTTTCGTTTTTAATTTCCCTCTGCATTTGTGTACCAAACCTTTAACTTCTGTTCTAATACGTAACTGTGGGCGGGGGGTGGAAACAGAGGGTCGGTTTTTGTATGGTTTTGGGTTTGGATTGTACAGTTTGGGGCCCCGGGGGGGTCTGGCCCCGGGGGTTTCCCTTTTGCAGGTTTTTTCTGGGGGGTTCCCCTTTTCCTTCCCTTTGATTTCCCGGGGTTTTTCTGCTCCTCCTTTTTCATTTTTTCCCCCCATTTTGCTTTTTTGTTTTTGAAAATCTCTCTTTCATTGTCCCTTTCCCTTTTGTCCTGTGTTTTTTGCTCGATCGAGGTACAAATCCTTCCCAAAATCCCGGGTTGCCTCTCAGCCCTTTTCTTTTTCCCCCGGGGGTCTTTGGGGGCGGGTTTAAATTTGGCCCTTTAAAAAATTAAATTTGAGAGGCCGATTCCCCTTTTTTTTGTGGGCCCCCCCAATTTCCAAAAAAATTTTTCCACCTGGGTCATGTCCCCCTCGCCCCAACACCTTCATATTTCTTCAATCGATTTTTTCTCCTCCCGCCCTTTTTTTATCATAAGTTTCCCCTTTAGCTTCGTTTAAACCCAAAACAAACACGGATCTTTTCCCCTTTTCCCCCTCCCACTGTGCTCCCATTTTCACCTCTGATGGTTTTAGTTCCTTCCCCGGGGTGTTCCTTTTCCCCTTTAGTCCCTTTTCCCAAATTTTTGGGCCCCTATTCTTTGGTTTAAACCCTTTTCCCGCTCACCTGCTCCTGGCCCCCCCAAAAAGGGATTTGGTTTAAAGGGCCTTTTCACATGCCCTAATTCCTTTTAAAGTTTTTCCAAAACCCCACATTTTTGTCCTAGTGTGCCCCCCCCGTCTTTTTTTTTGGGCCCCATGGGGGTTTGGGCAGGACCTTGCCTACCTTTAAATTTTTCCGGATGCTTCCCCTTTAAAACCCCGTTGCTGTGTTTGATGTAGCCATTAAACCCCATGCCTACTTCTGTAATTTTTCCCCCTTTGTCTCTGGGGCTGGGTTTTTGATTTTCTCAGCCCCCCCCCTTCCCAAACTCTCTATCCCTTGATTTCCCCGCCCCCCCGCTTAGGCCCCCCCGTTGCTTCCACCCCCTTAAACCTTTTTGCTGGACTAACCCTCCCCTTTTTCCCCCTTCCCATCCTTTTCCCGTCATTTTTAGTTCTCCCCCCCCCCAGTTTCCCCCCCACCCTTTTTTTTAGCTCTAACCCCCCCATTTTCCCCCCCCCCAATTCGTCCTTGGAAACCCCTTCCCCTCACCTTTTTTAGGGGGAGGGGGAAAAGATGGGTTTGGAGGGGGATGGATGGTTGTGGGGGGGGGGGGGAGGGTGGTTATTGGAGGGGTAAGGAAAATTTTGGGGGGGGGGTTAGATGGTTTTGGGGGGGAGAGAGGGGATGGATGATTATGGGGGGGGGAGGAAGGTTATTTTTGGAGGGTGGGAGGGAAATTGGGGGGGGAAAAACGGTTTTTGGGGGGGGGTTAGGGGGTTTTGGGGGAAGGGGTAGGTGGCCCCAAGGTGAGGTTTGGGTTTTGGGGAAGGGGGGGGGGAGGGGGGTTAGGGGAGGGGGGGAAAGTGTTTGTGTCAAGTTTTTTGGTCAAGTGGTGGAGGTTTTTGTGGGTGTGTTTTTGTGTGTGGGTGTGTGTGTGTGTAAGTGATGGGTGCGGGGGGGGGTGTGTGTGCGGTGTGTTGTGTGTGTTGTGGGGGGTGTGTTTTGTGGGGGTGTTTTGTTGGTGTGTGTTTTTGGGGTGTGTGTGTGATGTGTTTTTTTGTGGTGTGTGTTGTGTGGGGTATGTGAGGTGTGTGTGGGGTGTGGGTGTGTGTGGGGTGGTGTGTGGGGTGGTTTTGGGGTGTGTGGGGGTGTGGTTTTGGGGGGGGGTGTTTATGTGTTTGGGGTTTTGTGTGTGGTGTGTGTGTGTGTGGGTGTGTTGGGGGTGTGTGTGTGGGGTGTGTGTTGTTTGTGTGTGTTGTGCGTTTTCCCTGTTGTTGTGTGTGGGGGGTTGTGAGTGTGGAGTGTCCCCTTGTGTGGTGTGGCCCTTTTGGGGTGGGGGAGAGGGGGGTTTAGGGGGGGTGGGGGTTTTGTGGTTAAAAAATCCGGTGGGGGGGGTTTTGGCACAAATTTAGTCTCCCTTTATCTTTTTTCCCCAAAAAAACTACTCTATCCACTTATTGCCCTTTCTGGGGTTTTTCGTTTTAAATTTTTTGCTGGGTTTTTATCTTTTCCTTGTTTTACATTGAGAGAGGACTTTTCCCAGCTTCCTAAATATTCTTAGCTAATAAAATCCGGTAAAAACACTGGGCCCGTTTTGGGGGTGTGTTTCATGTGTGTGGTGTGAGTGGGGGGTTGGGGTGTGTTTGAGAGGGGTCTTATGCGGTGTAAAAAACTGGCCCCCCAACTTCTTGTGAACCCGCACAACCCCCTGGGGACCTGAAACCCCCAAAACACCGTCTTACAATTTTTGCCCTTTTAAAAACTTGGCCCACCTACCTTCTCACACTCGTAACTCTATAATTTTCCCATGTCTATGGGTATTTCTTTCTAATTCTGGGAATTGCTTGGGAGGAGTTTAGTGACCAGTATCAAACCGTATGCAAGGGCCCGCGAGGGCCGTTTAACAAACAAAACCACCCCAAAAAGGCCGGGAAAAAACTTGCGGTGACAGGGTTTCCAAAGGGTTTATGACGAAGTCGTCGTTTTCGTAGGTTAAATCCCTATTTTTGGAGTTCCCCTTTACCCCCTGATTTAAATTTTAACCATATATTCTCATACAACCCCGTAATTCTGGTTAAAAAAAGGCCCAAAAAATTTCTACTAGGGGCTAAAGCTTCTAGAGTGTCCTACCCCTTTTGTGTGTTTTTGGTGTGAGGGAGGAAAAAGGTTAGGGGGGGTTTGGGTTTTTGTGAATTGGGAAAAAAACCGTTATACCTCTGGGGCGTGTAGGCTCAAATTTAGTCCCCCTGCTTTCCCCAGTAAAACTACTCTCCCCCACTTTTTTGGGCCCCTTTTTGGAATTTTAAATGTCCCTTTTTTTTCTGGTTATTATCCTATTCTTTGTTCACCTTGAGAGAAAGGGGGTTTTTTAAACTTCCTAAGAAATTTATACTGGGTAATAAATACCGGTTTGTAAAAAAATACGTTAACCCCCCCTTGTAGTCCCGCTCTTTCACCTCAAACTCTCCCTCAACACTTTTCTTCCCCTTTAAAATTTTGTATTTTACTCTAATTTTTGGTAATAGCTTGCAGGGAAATGAGTTGGGCCATAAAAAAACATGATGCAAGACCAGAATTTCCCGAGCCTTTCAACATGCAAACCCCCAATTGATGAGTAATACTTGCCCCTGGCTGCGGGTGTGGTGGCAAGTTGCCAGATGTGAAAGAATAGTCGTCGTACATAGGCCCTTAAAAACACAATTTTTTGGGGATTTCCCCCTGATTTTAAAAACATATATGCCATTAAAATCCCGGATTCCTCATTCGATTTCACTTTTCCCCTTAAGATAGTTTTACAATTCACATTTGTTTGTTTGGTGTGTGTGTTTAAAGCCTTACTTCATTAACAATAAAATTTTTTATTACAAAAATCTTTGCCCTTTCCCACCAATTAATTCATACGAAAAAAATTCCTGCAGGCTTCTACATGTTTTTCCCGCAAGCAAAGTGGGAAAAGGGGTACCCTCTTTACCCTAAAATGGCCCACTACCCGCGACCCACCCACCGCTCCCCCCCATGTTTTACGACCCACCTGCCCCAACCCCCTGTTGGGCGGACCCCCTGCTCACCCCATGTTGAAAAAAAAACCTGTCTAAAACACATTTTGAAGGGGTCAATTCTGTATTTCCCCAGCCCCATAAAAAAAAAAAATCATTTGATAACCCAAAAAGAGGTGAAAAAAAAAAATGTAATTTAAACCCCAAAGAAAATAAAAGGAGAAGGAAAATTTTTGTTTTGAAGAGGGAAAAAAAGAAACGGAAAAAAAAAAAAAATAAAATTTTTGTAAAAATGAAAAATAAAATTTTATAGGTAAAATCATTTAAAAAAAAAAGAAAAAGGGAGGGAAATAAAGTTTTTAAAAATTGGGTTTCCAAAACTTTCCAACCACATTTTGGGTGTTAAACACTAACCCCCCCACATGTTCCCGTTACCCCAAAAAAACCCTCCACAAGGGGCTGTTTAAAAACCCCTAAACCCTCCCATGTTTCTGTTTTTAACAAAGGGTTTCCCAAAACTTTCCATCCCCAAAATTTGCTGTTAAAAACAACCCAACCCCTCCACATGTGCGTTAATAAAAAGGGGGCAAGAACAACTTTTTATGAACATGGGGCATCAAACAGCATCTACCCACAACAAGCACCTACCCGCAATAGCATTAAAAAAAAC
>NC_069431.1:36199626-36215385 GCF_026875155.1 Cherax quadricarinatus
TAGTAAGTGGGATGATGAATGGGATAAGTTTAGATTTTGAAGAGTGGGGGGTGTGCTCCCCGGGGTGGGTTTTAGTGATTTATTTTACTGCGCTTTTTGTTGGGTTATTTTTGGGCTTTGGTGGTTGCTGCATTTGATCCCAAGCACAAATAGCATAGGTGAGGTATGGATAAATGAGTGGTATAGTGTGAGAAGGGCATTTTGCGGCACTATTTATCGTATCTTGGAGGGGGATCCCAACTGTTTTGGATACTTTTTTGGCTATATGCGGATATGGGTGCTGAAATTCAGGTTGTTGTCAAGGTATAAGCCTAGGAATTTCCCCCCATTATTTCGGGTAATTAGAGTGTTGTCAATCTTAATGTTAATTTGTGCACTCCTGCCCCTCCCTCCCAAAACATAATATATTTAAGTTTTGTCAGTGCTAAGCGTAAGTTTATTGGCTGTCATCCAATCGATATTTTAATCAGCTCCTCATTCACAATGGTTTTAAAGGGTGGCAAGATTGGGGAGAGAGATGACATAAGTCGTGTCATCAGCAAAGGAATGGGTTTCAGGTGCTGGGATACGTTTGGAAGGTCATTGATGTATATGAGGAAGAGCAGGGGATCAAGGACACTTCCCTGCGGAACTCCAGTATCAAGTGGCCGTGTTGCTGATGCTGTGTCTTTAATGGTGACGTACTGATACCTATTAGTAATGTAAGATTTGAAATAAGCAAGCGCATGGCCTCTTATACCGTAGTGGTCAAGTTTGTGGAGTAGGATTTCGTGGTTTACTGTGTCAAAAGCTTTTCTTAGGCCAATAAAAATTCGGAGATAAAACACCTCAATTACTGGGAGCGCTTGAGGTTCCTTAACCTGTATTCCCTGGAACGCAGGAGGGAGAGATACATGATTATATACACCTGGAAAATCCTAGAGGGACTAGTACCGAACTTGCACACGAAAATCACTCACTACGAAAGCAAAAGACTTGGCAGACGATGCACCATCCCCCCAATGAAAAGCAGGGGTGTCACTAGCACGTTAAGAGACCATACAATAAGTGTCAGGGGCCCGAGACTGTTCAACTGCCTCCCAGCACACATACCTGGTTTTTCCCTGGAGAGAGTTCCGGGGGTCAACGCCCCCGCGGCCCGGTCTGTGACAACCCTCCTGGTGGATCAAGCCGATCAACCGGGGCTTTGTGCGGCTGCACGCAAACCAACGTACGAGCCACACCCCGGCTGATCCGGAACTGACTTTGGTGCTGCCCAGTGCCAGTTGAAGACTCCCGGGGGGTCGTTGGAACCCCCCTTATGTGTGTGGGGGGCAGTTGAACAGTCTCGGGCCCCTACACTTATTGTATGGTTCCTTAACGTGCTAGTGACCCCCCTGCTTTTCTTTGGGGGGGATGGTGCATCGTCTCCCAAAGTCTTTTGCTTTCGACTGAGTGTTTTTTCGGGAAGTTCGGTTATCCCTCTAGGATTTTCCGGGTGTATATAATCATGTTCTCTCCCCCGCGTTCCGGGAAACAGGTTTAGGAACCTCAAGCGTCCCAATAATTGAGGTGTTTTATTTTCCTTTATGGCCCGTGAAAGTTTTCCGTACATTTTCGGTCGGCAATTTCCCCTCCCTTAAAAGGTGCTGTTAGTAGCACAATATTCCCCCTAGATAGAACAAGTGCCAAAGGTGTCATCAGGGGCTTGGCCCCCCTATTTTTTAAAGGTTTTTCCATACCACCTGTCATTTTTTTGAGATGCGTTTGATACAAGTTAGGGTCCTTGAAGGTGAATCTCCGACTGATCACTCCCAGGTCTTTGACTTTGGTGTTTCGTCTATTTTTGTGGCCAGAATTTGTTTGTACTCTGATGAAGATTTAATTTCCCCTTTTTTACCATACTGAGTAATTTAAATTTCACTTGAAATTCTATTTTTTTCGCAGCCCCCTAAAAAATTTGGTTGATGTCCGCCCGGGGCTTTGCAGTGTCTGCAAGGAAACACTGTCATGCAATTGGGGGTTTATCTGCAAAGGGAAAACCCCCGGGGCGGGGGTGACTCCTTGTCTATGTCGGTATGGGAGAGGAAAAAGATGGGAGCGAGTACTGTGCCTTGTGGAAAAGAGCTTTCCACCGTAGCTGCCTCGGACTTTACTCTTTGAGACTCTCTCTGTGTTTGTTAGTGGGAAATTATTTGATCCTCACCACTTTTCCGGGTTTTTTCCTTTAGCACGCTTTTTTTGGTATTACGTCATGGTCACACTTGTCAAGGGTTTTTTCAAAGCTGTATTATTACATCTGCATTCTTTTTTGTCTTCTATTGCATTTGGGGACCTTGTCGTAGTGATCCAAAAGTTGAAAAGCAGGGCGACCTGTTCTAAACCCTTTTGCCCGGGGTTTGTAAGAGGGGTTTTCTAGATGGGTGGTGATCTTGCTTCTTAGGACCCTTTCAAAGTTTTTTGAATGGGATTTTAGTGTTTTGGGTCTGTAGTTCTTTGCTTTTTGCTTTATGCCCCCTTTGTGGAGGGGGGATGTCGTTGTTTTTAGTAATTTGGGGGCGACCCCGTGCCCCATGCCCCCTCCCCATGGGGGAGGAAAAAGGCCCGTGATAGGGGTTTTCTTGCATTTCTTGATGAACACAGAGTTCCTGAGTCTGGCCCTGGGGCAGAGTGCTGGGCATGCTTTATCGCCTGTTCGAAGTTTTGGGCGTCAGGATAACATCGGTGGCTTGTGTTAACAAATTTTGGGGCTCTCTCATAAAAAAATTCATTTTGACTTCGATCCTTTTCTGATTAGCGGCTTGCTAAAAACTGAGTCATATTGGGATTTGAAGCTCATCATTTCGCTGTATTTTTAAAACCCCATCTTGTTTAAGTAGAGGCCCAATAGGGACGTTTTTCCCCGATTTTGATTTGGCATAGGAGAAGAAATATTTGGGTTTCTTTCGTTTTCTTTTTTGGCTTTTAGTTCTTCCCGCGATTCCTGACTCCAAAAGGATTACCAACAGCCCCCTGGCAGTTTTAAAGTTTGGCACGGGAAAAGGGCACCTAAAGTCATTCCTGACGCCCGGCTTGGCCGTACGTTGGTTTGCGTGCGCCGCAGCAACACCCGGGTTGATCAGGCTCTGATCCACCAGGAGGCCTGGCACAGCCCGGGGCCGGGGGGGCTTGCCCCCCGGAACTCTCTCCAGGAAAAAAAAAAATAGGTAAACATTGTAACAGAGCCAGTAAAAGGAGACGACCCGGGTACAGAGACCGGGAAGGAAATGTGGAGGGGGATAAAGGGAAAGAGGGTTGAAGTTTTTTTTGGCCCTCTGAGAGAGGGACGACGGGAGGGGGGGTGACTTTGCGATACGTCTTGTCATACCGGGTTTATGAGGGGGAACACGAAGAAGTGGGAAAGTGAGGGGTTAAGTAGGGATGTCTGGCCCCGGGCAGCAAAAAAATTAGATACAGGAGTGACTAGGGTGGCAAAACCACAGAGGAGGCGCAGAAGAGTGACCCCGAATAGGGGGATGCTTTGAAACACGGAAAAAACGGGAGCAATCTTCCTTGGAGGGGAGAGATGAGAAACTGCCATTTGCATAAGGAGACCTTCGGTCTCTTTGAGGCAACAAATTTTCCCGCTCATTTAAGTAGACCCGGCAAAGCGGAGTACGAAGGGTGAGCTTCATGACAATTTGGCAAAAGGGGAGTTGATGCAAGACGTATTTGAAAAGGTCATGGTCACGGCACCACGACTGGGGATTCGGTATAGATCAGCAATTTTTTAGTGGTGGCCCAAAAGCCAGGAATTCCCACACTGTTTTCGGTGTAGGGATCACCTTCCGAAATTGAACCAAAAGTCCTCTACAAAAAAAAAGAGGATGGAGTTCACGGCGCAAAGTTAAAAGAGCCCCATTTCAAGGGTATCGTTTTTCGCCCCCGGGGGAAAGGGAAAAACATAAAAGGGCACCTTGAGAATTGGGAGACTTGGAGTTTCCCCCTGTTCAGAATGTCATTGTACATGTCGGAAGTTATTTGGTCTATGATGGGGCAAATAACATTACCATAAAAGAATTGAGGGAATGAGTTTTTCGATAGTGTAGGAAAGTATCGTATGTGAAAGAAAAATTTTATTAAATTATAATCAAAAAGAAACGTAAGCCCAAGGATATTCAGCGCGAGGGCAAAAGGGAAGAACGAGGGGGATTTGGGGGCAAAAGGAGATGGTGAGTAATAGGTTACGGAAAAAACAGCGGGGTAGTGGATGGTGAAAGGGTAAAGGGCAGCAAGAGACTGAACTAGAAAGGGCTGAGGGAGTGCGGAAAGTATCATCAGAGTTTGTGGAGTAAATCAGTCGTTGTCAAGAAGTCAATGAGAGAGTCAGGATTAAAGGAGGGTCCATCAGCAAGAAGGGAAGGTAAAGAGAGAGTAGTAGAACGAAGACGACGTTGGAGGTAAATTCTGCGTGCTCATTGATAGAGAGGGCAGTCTAACAGAATATGGATAATCGATGCTGGAACTTGACACTGCTCACAGAGAGGAACAGGGTGCCTCTCCATGAGATACCAATGAGTAAGACGAGTGTGGATAATGCGAAGGCGGGAGAGAGTGGTCTCCCAACCTCGGCACTGATGACAAGAAGACGGCCAGTAACCTATGCTCGGTTTAATAGAATGAAGTTTGTTACCGAGCAGAGTTGACCAACGTTGTTGCCAACGGGTGCGAAGGTGGGTAGCTATTGCAGCAAAATAGTCCAGAAATGGAACACCTCTATAGGAAATTGGTAGGTCATGTACTGCTGACCGCGCAGCAGTGTCTGCCTGTTCATTGCTCTGTACGTCGACATGACCAGGGACCCAACAAAAAACAATATCTTTATGTTTGGTAGAGATATGGCATAGCCAAAGTTGGATACGGAGAACTAGGGGGTGAGATGCATCAAATTTTCGTAAAGCCTGAAGAGCACTAAGGGAGTCTGAGACTACTACAAATGATGACACAGGCATAGATGTGATACGAATAAGTGCTGCAAGAATGACATACAATTCAGCAGCAAAAATGCTAGCCGAAGATAGTAAATGCCCCCGCACAACGCTGTCCGGAAACACTGCTGCGAATCCGATGCCGTCTGAAGACTTAGAGCCATCTGTGTACACAGCTGTGGTATGAGAATGGGAGTGGAAGTGATCAAGGAAAAGAGAGCGAGAAGCCACCGTAGGCAGTTGAGCTTTCGAGCAAGAGAGTGAGAAAGAACAGACCCGAACAGCTGGAACTTCCCAGGGGGATAGGGAAAAGTGAGATGCTACATGAACATATAAAGGTGGTAACTGAAGGGAAGACAAGAGTGAATGTAGGCGAAGAGAAAAGGGATGGAGCAAACAGGGGCGGCGAATGAATAAAGAATGTCTACTAATATCAGTGACCATTCTATAAATGGAAGGATTGTGGAGATCGTGAGAGCGTACATAGTAGCGAAGGCAATGGGCATCACAGCGATCAGACAAGGATGGAACATTCGCTTCTGCATAGAGGCTCTCAACAGGGGAAGAGCAAAAAGCACCAAGGCACAAACGTAATCCTTGGTGATGGATAGAGTTAAGGCTAGAGAGAGTAGCAGGAGAGGCCGCAGAATAAATCTGGTCACCATAATCGAGTTTCGATAAAACGAGGGTTGAATGTAGGCGAAGCAGAGTTCGACGATCAGCTCCCCAGGAAAGATGAGAAAGGGTTTTAAGAAGGTTTAGCCGGCTGTGACAAGTTGCCTTCAGAGAGGTAATGTGAGGTTTCCAGGATAACCTACGGTCAAATAGAAGGCCTAGAAACCCGACTGCATCACGTTCGGGGATACGGGAGCCATAGAGATACAAAGGATGATCGGAGATGACAGAGCGTCTAGTGAAAGTAATTTGGTGAGTTTTGGTACTTGAAAATTTAAACCCATGCGTGGTGGCCCAAGTGGAAACACGGTCGACCGCATGCTGGAGAGAAACTGCAATGAGATGACAGTCAGCGCCTGCACAAGCAACAGCGAAGTCATCAACATAGAGTGATGACCAAATATTGAGTGGAAGAACAGAGGCCAAATCATTTATAGCAAGGAGAAAAAGTGTTGTGCTTAGAACACATCCCTGAGGGACACCTTCAGCTTGGACGAAGTCCGGGGAAAGAACATTATTGACTCGAACACGGAAATGTCTGTCAGTTAAAAAGTTCTTAAGGAAGGATGGTAGATTGCCTCGGAGGCCTAAGGAATGGGCCTGGGCCAAAATATTATACCTCCAAGTTGTGTCATATGCCTTCTCAAGGTCAAAAAATATGGCAATAACTGAGTGATTATTCGCAAAGGCATTACGAACATACGTATCCAAGCGTAGTAAGGGGTCTATGGTAGAACGACCCTTACGAAAGCCATATTGACTTGCGGAGAGACTGTTGTGTGTCTCTAAATACCACATTAAACGTCGATTTACGAGACGTTCCACCACTTTGCAAACTGCACAGTAAGAGCGATGGGATGATAGAGGGAGGCATCATGTCCTGTAGTACCCGGTTTATGGAAAGGGAGAACAATGGCAGATTTCCACAGCTGGGGAAGAACTCCTTGTGCCCAAATAAGATTGAAGAAGTGTAAGAGGACTACAAGGGCTGACCGATGTAAATGTTGTAACATACGAATATGAATGTCGTCAGGCACAGCTGCCGATGATCGGCAAGCTGAGAGCGTTGCCTCTAGTTCTTGAAGTGTAAAAGGCACATTATACTGTTCTTCTCTGAGAGAAGAAAAGTCCAAGGGTACTAACTCTCTGGCAGACTTTGAGGAAAGAAACGAGGGGCATAGATGAGCCCCCGGGAAATACGGACCAGATGTGTGCCAAGTTCAATGGCAATGCCGAGAGGGTTTGCTACATCAACACCAGTGACCTGTAGAACAGGAACCGGGTCAGGAGAGTATTTACCACTCAATTTCCTCACTTTTTTCCAGACTGCACTCATAGAAGAAGCAGAGGTGATGGTGGAAACATAGTCTCGCCAACAAGTGTGTTTAGCTTCACGGATGACACGGCGAGCGATCGCATGCTTCTGCTTAAAATCAAGAAGTCTCTCAGCGGTTCTATTGTACCGGTACCTGCCCCATGCAGCGCGTTTCAAACGTACTGCATGAGCACAAGCAGGAGACCACCAAGGCATGCACTTCTGAGAATGCCTGCCTGAGGTTTGGGGTATAGAATGAGAAGCTGCGGTAGAAACTGACGTCGAGAAGAGGTGTAGGAGCTCATCAATGGAGGATGAAGAAGGAACCTCACTAAAAGCAGTGAGGTGTGAGTAAAGATCCCAATTTGCCCGATCAAATTGCCAGCGAGGGCTACGGAAAGGTGGTGAATAGGAAGGAGAAGTAAGAATGATTGGAAAATGATCACTGTCATGTAAGTCTGGTAGAACAGACCAGGTGAAGTCTAGTGCAGTGGAGGAAGAGCAGACTGATAAATCGATGCAAGAGAGAGTATGAGTACGAGGATCAAAATGGGTGGGAGCACCCATATTTAAAACATGGAGGGGGTGAGAGGCGAGAAAAGCCTCCAACTGGATGCCACATGAGTCACAATGAGATCCCCCCCCAGAGGAAATGGTGGGCGTTAAAATCACCAAGTAACAGAAGTGGTGGTGGTAAGGATGAAACAAGAAAGGCAAAGTCTGGGATAGAAAATTCTCGAGAAGGAGAGAGATATAAACAACATATTGTAAACCACTTATTCAAGTGGATACGGGCTGCACTGTAATGCAGCGAGGTATGGACAGATAGTTGACAGTACGGAATATCATTGCGTAGAAGAAGGGCACTTTCATTAAAGGTCCCATCTGAGAAAGGATACGAAGAATACAATAAATTATAGCATGAGATAGGTTGGAAAACAGCCGAGTGTAATTTTGGTTCTTGTAAGCAAGCACCAACAGGGAAAAACCTGGAAAGCAACATCTGAAGCTCACCCCGATTACCCCTGAGGCCGCGGATATTCCGCTGTAAATAGGCCATGATTGGCGATGAAGAAAATACCAGGAATCCATAGGGAAAGGCACCTACGGACTAGAGGGGTTAGAAAAGTCAATGTGTGGTGGCATTGGAAGACGTTCAAGCAGCGAAGGAATGGAGCATTGCAAAGAATGGGGTTGTGAAGATGGAGGAGAGGAAAGAGAAGGAACAGGAAGCAGAATCAGTGTCCATTGAAGGTTTAGTCTCTGCAATATATTCTGAAATGGCTTCAAGTGTTTCTGAATTCAAAGATGGATGGGAGACCATATTGGAGATAGAAGGAGGAGGGTGAGTAAAGATTGGGACAGGAATGGACTGTACCAAAGTAGAGGGGGAGGGAAGAGTGTAAGGGACTGGAGATGAAGTGTGGGGGGGGGGACAGAAGAGGCAGAAACCTGGGAGGTGGCATTAGAGGGAGAAACTTGGGAGGGGATGGGGGTGGAAGGCATAGTATGAGGAGGAGGGTGAATCTCCACACTTGTAATAGAGCCAGAGAGAGGGGAAGAACTATGTACAGAGACTGGAAAGGTAAAGTGTGGAGGTGGAAGAAGGGAAGGAAGGGGCAAAGAAGATTTGAGCAATGTGGATTTTTTGGACTTCTGAGAAGTAGAGGGGCGATTGGTATTAGGTGTCGTACGAGGTCTTGTCGATACTGGGGCTTGTGAGGAAGGACGCGAAGATGTGAGAACAGACTGAGTTGTAGTCGGGACGTCAGAGCCAAGGACAGCAAAAGGATTAGATGCCAGAGTGGCTATGGGAAGGGTAACAACAGAGGAGGCTGCAGAAGATGGGACCCCAGAAGTGGGGGAATGTTTTGAAACACAAGAATAAGAAACACGGGGTAGTCTCCCTTGGAGGCGGAGATGAGTAACTGCCATAGCATAAGGGAGACCTTCTGCCTCTTTGAGGCAACGGATTTCATGTTCATTTAAGTAGACCTGGCAACGGCGGGAGTACGAAGGGTGAGCTTCATTACAATTAAGGCAAGATGGAGGTTGACTGCAAGTGTATTACAATGGTCGTTGGCACCACAGACTGGGCATTCGGCCATTGATCTGCAATATTTCACTGGGTGACCAAAACGCCAGCAATTTCTACACTGTTGCAGTGTAGGTATCACCTTTCAAACTTGTAACCGATGTCCCGCGACATATACAGAGGACGGGAGTTCTCGGCTGTCAAAAGTTAAACGAGCCACATTGCAAGGGTAACGTCTCCGCCCATGGGCAGGAAGGACATAAGTGTCTACTTTGAGGATTGGGAGATCCTGGAGTTCCAGCTGTTCAAGAATGTCATTGCCACATGACTGGAAATTCTGTTGGACTATGGTATGGGGCAGAATGACAGTACCACTACAAGAATTGAGAGAAAGATGTTTTTCAACAGTGATAGGAGTAGTATCAATATTCGAAAGGAGAGAAAGATCATGAGCTTGGGTAGCATTCTGGACAGTGACGATGCATGTACTGCTCTTAAGAGCATGAAATGAAATATCTCTACCAACATGATGCAGGAGCGCTTTGCCAATACTATGGTCAGAAAGGTAGGCAGAAGAAGAAGTCGGTCTTAAAGTAAAGAATTTAGTCCATTGTGTGGTCCGAAACTGTGCGTGGAGAGGGAGTGCTTGACGTGTCGATCTTTTCCGAGTAGGATGGGAAGGTAACGAAAGAGCATCATCAGGAGATTGACATTGGCGTTTAGGAGTAGGACCGAGTTGGTCCGGCGTGAAATGGGTGGGCGATTCGAAAATTGCCGTACCTAGAGGGAGAAGCCGGAAGCATAGTCAAAGGAGAGCGGAGTTCAGACAAATCGAAGGAGTCAGTCGAAGCCCCGGTACCTGAAGTGGGTGAGGAAACAGCACCAGCAAGAGGTACAGGGGCATCAGGAGTGTCCGAAGAGTGGTCTAAACACAAGGCAGGGTCAGAATGGGGTGCGATATCAAGAAGGGGCCCGGGGGTAGTGGGTTCATGGATTGGGTTCTCCATGGTTAGGTTACTCCTTTGCTTTTTGTTTTTAAGAAAAAAAAAGAAAGAAGAAAAGAAAATAAAAATAAAAAAAAGAATAAAAAAAGGGGGGAGTGGGGAGGAATAGTTCTCAGGAGGAATGAAAGGGCCGGAAATCTCCCTCCGCGCCCAAGAGGACCTCAGCACCGCTAGTAGCGCAGATGCAGCATGGAAACCGTGCCATACCCTACCCTTCATGCCAGTAAACCAGCAATCCAGGATAGCAACCTCACATCTGCCGAGCTACCTCAGTGGACAAAAGAGAGGGTGGCCGGATATCTGCCACAAAGCATACCTCCTTCAGCCACCACCCCCGGAATCCGAAAGGTGGCTTCCAGAGATACACCCATCGCCCGAAAGACACCCAAAGCTACTCCAGAATACTGGAGGGGGGATCGGGACATCCCCAGGCGGGATCCAGATTCCATGGAAAACACGCCACTGCCAAGAACTCAACGGAATGGGATGGACCCAGGTATCCTTTCCTCTACCAAAGGAACTAGCGCGCCTGTGGAGAAAATCCCAAAGGCCAAAAAGAGGAAGGGCAAAAGGGGGGGGTGGGGAGGGGGAGGAGGAAAGGAAAAAGGGGAGGATGGGATAGGGGAGGGGAGATTGGGGGGTAATTAGGTTCGGTCTGAGGAAGAAGACCGACAGGTCTAATTCCTCAGACCAAGAGCCTCTTCACCACGCCAAGGAGCCCCCCTTGAAGAGGTGTGAAAGAGAAAGATCATGAGCTTGGGTAGAATTCTGGACTGTGATGATGAGCGTACCACTCTTAAGAGCATGAAAGGAAATATCTCTACCAACGTGGCGTAGGAGCGCTTTGCCAATACTATGGTTGGAAAGATAGGCACTAGAAGAAGTTGGTCTTAATGTAAAGAATTTAGTCCATTGTATGGTCTGAAACTGAGTGTGGAGAGGGAGTGCATGATGTGTCGGTCTTTTCCGAGTAGAATGGGAAGGTAACGAAGTAACATCAGGATATTGTCGCTGACGTTTAGAAGTGGGACCAGAGTTGGTACGATGTGGGACGGGCTGGCGATTCGAAAATCGCCGCATCATAGAGGGAGAAGCCGGAAGCATATTCAAAGGAGAGCGGAGGTCAGACAAATTGAAGGAATCAGTTAAAACCCCAGTACCTGAAGGGGGTGACAAAACAGCACCAGCAAGAGGTACAGGGGCTTTAGGAATGTCCGAAGAGTGGCCAAAAGACAAGGTGAGGTCAGAACTTAGTGCAGTAACAATAAGGGGCCTAGGGGTAGTGGGGTCATGGATCGGGTACTCCATGGTTAGGTACTTCTTTCTTTTTGTTTTTAAGAAAAAAAAGAAAAGAAAAGAAAAAGGAAAAAAAGAATAAAAAAAGGGGGACCAGGGAGAGATAGTTCCTAGGAGGAATGAAAGAGCCAGAAATCTTCCTCCTCACCCAAGAGGACCTCAGCACCGCAAGTAGCACAGATGCAGCATGGAACCCTGCCATACCCTACACATCATGCCAGTAAACCAGCAATCCGGGATAGCAACCTCACATCTGCCAAGCTACCTGGAGTTTACCTGGAGAGAGTTCCGGGGGTCAACGCCCCCGCGGCCCGGTCTGTGACCAGGCCTCCTGGTGGATCAGAGCCTGATCAACCAGGCTGTTGCTGCTGGCTGCACGCAAACCAACGTATGAGCCACAGCCCGGCTGATCAGGAACTGACTTTAGGTGCTTGTCCAGTGCCAGCTTGAAGACTGCCAGGGGTCTGTTGGTAATCCCCCTTATGTGTGCTGGGAGGCAGTTGAACAGTCTCGGGCCCCTGACACTTATTGTATGGTCTCTTAACGTGCTAGTGACACCCCTGCTTCTCATTGGGGGGATGGTGCATCGTCTGCCAAGTCTTTTGCTTTCGTAGTAAGTGATTTTCGTGTGCAAGTTCGGTACTAGTCCCTCTAGGATTTTCCAGGTGTATATAATCATGTATCTGTCCCTCCTGCGTTCCAGGGAATACAGGTTTAGGAACCTCAAGCGCTCCCAATAATTGAGGTGTTTTATCTCCGTTATGCGCGCCGTGAAAGTTCTCTGTACATTTTCTAGGTCGGCAATTTCACCTGCCTTGAAAGGTGCTGTTAGTGTGCAGCAATATTCCAGCCTAGATAGAACAAGTGACCTGAAGAGTGTCATCATGGGCTTGGCCTCCCTAGTTTTGAAGGTTTCCATTATCCATCCTGTCATTTTTCTAGCAGATGCGATTGATACAATGTTATGGTCCTTGAAGGTGAGATCCTCCGACATGATCACTCCAGGTCTTTGGACGTTGGTGTTTCGCTCTATTTTGTGGCCAGAATTTGTTTTGAAACTCTGATGAAGATTTAATTTCCTCATGTTTACCATATCTGAGTAATTGAAATTTCTCATCGTTGAACTTCATATTGTTTTCTGCAGCCCACTGAAAGATTTGGTTGATGTCCCCCTTTGGAGCTTTGCAGTGTCTGCAATGGAAGACACTGTCATGCAGATTCGGGTGTCATCTGCAAAGGAAGACCGGTGCTGTGGCTGACATCCTTGTTTTGTATCAGATATGAAATGGGAACAAGATGGGAGTGAGTACTGTGCCTTGTGGAACAGAGCTTTTCACCGTAGCTTGCCTCGGACTTTACTCTGTTGACGACTACTCTCTGTGTTCTTTTTAGTGAGGAAATTATAGATCCATCGACCGACTTTTCCTGTTATTCCTTTAGCACGCTTTTTTGTGCGCTATTACGCCCATGGTCACACTTGTCGAAGGCTTTTGCAAGTCTGTATATATTACATCTGCATTCTTTTTGTCTTCTAGTGCATTTAGGACCTTGTCGTAGTGATCCAATAGTTGAGACAGACAGGAGCGACCTGTTCTAAACCCATGTTGCCCTGGGTTGTGTAACTGATGGGTTTTAGATGGGTGGTGATCTTGCTTTTAGGACCATTTCAAAATTTTTATGATATGGGATGTTAGTGCTATTGGTCTGTAGTTCTTTGCTGTTGCTTTACTGCCCCCTTTGTGGAGTGAGGCTATGCCCATTGTTTTTAGTAACTGTGGGACGACCCCCATGTCCATGCTCCCTCTCCATTTGGATGGGAAAAAGGGTCGTGATAGGGGCTTCTTGAAGTTCTTGATGAACACAGAGTTCCATGAGTCTGGCCCTGGGGCAGAGTGCATGGGCATGTCATTTTTTCGCCTGTTCGAAGTCATTTGGCATCAGGATAAAAATCGGATAGGCTTGTGTTAATCAAATTTTGTGGCCCTCTCATAAAAAAATCATTTTGATCTTCGACTCTCAGTCTGGTTAGCGGCTTGCTAAAAACTGAGTCATATTGGGACTTGAGTAGCTCACTCATTTCCTTGCTGTCATCTGTGTAGGACCATCTTGTTTAAGTAGGGGCCCAATACTGGACGTTGTTCTCGATTTTGATTTGGCATAGGAGAAGAAATACTTTGGGTTTCTTTCGATTTCATTTATGGCTTTTAGTTCTTCCCGCGATTCCTTACTCCTAAAGGATTCTTTTAGCTTAAGTTCGATGCTTGCTATTTCTCTGACCAGTGTCTCCCTACGCATTTCAGATATATTGACCTCTTTTAGGACGCAGGCCGCCGAGTCTGAGCCTAAATACACCAAAAAATCGAAAAAATATGGAAAATGAGTTATTCATACAGAAAATAGCTTAACTCTTTCGCAACACAATGGTACAAGAATCAATGTTCTACAACGTTTCTACAAGAAATTATAGTCATTTATATCAGTATGGTGGCGGCGATGTAGGCCATAATATTTGCGAGAGTCCACCAGCAATATTCGATATAAATGAGTTACTCCTCGTCCCCTTGTTCTATTGTTTGGTATGTGAGTGATAGAAAACGGTGTTTTGAAGAGGATAACTGCATTAGAACATCAGTTTACTGAGAAATACACCGAAAAAAACACGATTTCCGCGCAAAAAAAAAAAATTTTTTGAGACGGTAGGCCGGCCGACGTTCTAGGCCTATATCTCGGAAGTAACTTATTCACTTATTTCGCTTCATAACTCCATTATTAATGATTGTATTGAAATGATTTTCACAGACAATATAAAACATAGTGTGTTTGAAATTGAGACATAAAATTTTTTGGAATATCTCAAATATATTTGATTTTATGCGGGGTTAAAAGGCAGATATTTTGGCGAATGCCAAAAATTCTGTCAAATGTATTTTTTTTTAACTTGATAATAAGATATATTAGATGAAATGGCTATGTTAAAATGTCGTGCTAGTTGCATTCTAACAGTTGGGAATGTCGGAAGTGCCACTCGTAGTGCCAATTTGTCAGGTCGTGCTGCCATATATAAAAATTATGTTTATATTTTTTTCTCTGTTGTTTGTTGGCCAATCATACTGAAACTTTGTCACATGCTTCTACATATGCACCTCTAAAAGTACAACAAATATAAAATAAATCGGTTGAAAAAAAAAAAAAAAAAGGCCGGTTGTAATGCGTCCTTTAGCCGCTCTGTTATTCTTTTCCGTCGCCTGTAAAGGGAGCGCCTGTCTCTTTCTGTTTTACATCTACTCCTCCTTTTTCTTAGAGGAATAAGCCTTGTGCATACATCGAGTGCCACCGAGTTAATCTGTTCTAGGCATAAGTTGGGGTCTGTGTTGCTTAGTATATCTTCCCAGCTTATATCGGTTAGGACTTGGTTTACTTGGTCTCACTTTATGTTTTTGTTATTGAAGTTGAATTTGGTGAATGCTCCCTCGTGACTAATCTCATTATGTCGGTCTGGGGCTCCGCGCATACATGACTGAACCTCAATTATGTTGTGATCTGGTATATTTGTTTTTGATATGGTGACATTTCTTATCAGATCATCATTGTTAGTGAAGATGAGGTCTAGTGTATTCTCCAGTCTAGTAGGCTCTATTATTTGCTGGTTTAAATTGATTTTGTGCAGAGATTTAAAAGCTCGCGTGAGTGTGAGTTTTCATCAGAGCTGCCTCCTGGTGTTATTACTCCAACAATATTATTTGATATATTCCTCCAATTTTAGGTGCCTTAAGTTGAAATCCCCAAGGAGCAAGATGTTGGGAGCAGGAGCTTGAAGATTTTCCAGACAGTGGTCAATTTTTAACAGCTGTTCCTGGAATTCTGGATGTTGCATCCGAGGCTTGTAGACTACCACAATGACTAAGTTTTGGTTCTCGACCTTTACTGCTAAAACTTCCACTACATCATTTGAGGCATTTAGCAGTTCTGTGCAAACAAGTGACTCTGCAATGTACAGGCCAAACCCCCCCTTTTGCCTGTTCACTCTGTCACATCTGTATAGGTTGTAACCTGGGATCCATATTTTGTTGTCCAAGTGATCCTTTATGTGGGCTCAGTGAAAGCCGCGAACATTGCCTTTGCCTCTGCAAGCAGTCCACGGATGAAAGGTATTTTGTTGTTTGTTGCTGGCTTTAGACCCTGTTTATTTGCAAAGAAGAATGTTATCGGACTGGTGGTATTGTTGGTACTGGGGGGGGATTTTTTTTTTGGCATTAGTATCTGTATCTGTTGGTTTGGAGTGGAGGCCATCGACTGTGGTTCCACTCAGGAATGATGGATTTGGTGTACGATTTCTGCCATTTCCTGCCAGTTTTTTTTCCTTCCTGACACTAAAAAAACCTCTCCCTTGAGTGGCTGTGGCTACCCAGGTTTTCCCATGGCCTGGATGTTTTGTATCTTTTTTGTCCCCTTTAGATGTATGCTGGGAATTTAAGTTTGCACAGTCCT
>NC_069431.1:36215885-36233196 GCF_026875155.1 Cherax quadricarinatus
TGTATGTCAAAGGCCCTAAAATCTGGAATATCCTACCTGAGAACTCTAGAACTGCAGACACATTCATCACCTTCAAAACTACCATTAGAAAACATCTTATCTCCCTGATACACCCCATCAACTAACTACACGAATACCACCTGGTGGTTCACACTTACACTCACTCACTCATTTGACCATAAACGAAATATTAATCTCAATCTTAAAATAATGAATCCTGTGATACTCCAATACTGAAACTATGTACTGTGCCAAAACAAAAGCATTCACATTGCTAAACTCACAAACTAGTATTTAGTCACTTAGCCATAATACCAACTTACCTCATAATTTGTAATATTTTACAATTAAGAATAAAACTAAGTCTGCCCGAAATGCCTAGCCATGCTAAGCGTTCTAGTGGTACACTCTGTAATCACAATTTTACTACATGTAAACCACACAATAACCAAATTCCTGTAAACTCAGCATTTTAATCCTTATAGAGAATAAACTTTGAATTTGAATTTGAATTAGAAGACAAAAAGAATGCAGATGTAATATATACAGACTTTGCAAAAGCCTTCGACAAGTGTGACCATGGCGTAATAGCGCACAAAATGCGTGCTAAAGGAATAACAGGAAAAGTCGGTCAATGGATATATAATTTCCTCACTAACAGAACACAGAGAGTAGTAGTCAACAGAGTAAAGTCCGAGGTAGCTACGGTGAAAAGCTTTGTTCCACAAGGCACAGTACTCGCTCCCATCTTGTTCCTCATCCTCATATCTGACATAGACAAGGATGTCAGCCACTGCACCGTGTCTTCCTTTGCAGATGGCACCCGAATCTCCATGACAGTGTCTTCCATTGCAGACACTGCAAGGCTTCCGGCGGACATCAACCAAATCTTTCAGTGGGCTGCAGAAAACAATATGAAGTTCAACAATGAGAAATTTCAGTTACTCAGATATGGTAAACAAGAGGAAATTAAATCTTCATCAGAGTACAAAACAAATTCTGGCCACAAAACAGAGCGAAACACCAACGTCAAAGACCTGGGAGTGATCATGTCGGAGGATCTCACCTTCAAGAACCATAACATTGTATCAATCGCATCTGCTAGAAAAATGACAGGATGGATAATGAGAACCTTCAAAACTAAGGATGCCAAGCCCATGATGACACTCTTCAGGTCACTTGTTCTATCTAGGCTGGAATATTGCTGCACACTAACAGCACCTTTCAAGGCAGGTGAAATTGCTGACCTATAAAATGTGCAGAGAACCTTCACGGCATGCATAACGGGGATAAAACACCTCAATTACTGGGAGTGCTTGAGGTTCCTAAACCTGTATTCCCTGGAATGCAGGCGGGAGAGATACATGATTATATACAACTGGAAAATCCTAGAGGGACTAGTACCGAACTTGCACACGAAAATCAATCACTGTAAGGCTGGAGATGATGTCCTGGTAGTCAGTAAATGTGGGGCTGATAGTGCTATCCTGAGAGACAGTAATGGTGAAGCTGGAGGTGCTGTCCTGGGAGACAGTAATGGTGAAGCTGTAGGTGCTGTCCTGGGAGACAGTAATGGTGAAGCTGGAGGTGCTGTCCTGGGAGACAGTAATGGTGAAGCTGGAGGTGCTGTCCTGGGAGACAGTAATGGTGAAGCTGGAGATGCTGTCCTGGGAGACAGAAATGGTGAAGCTGGAGATTTTGTCCAGGTAGTCGGGAACTATACGCAGGAAGGAATACATATAAATGACCTCATAGTGGACAGGAGCCATAGTAGGGAAACAAGTGCAGTCAAAGATAAGATAACACCAATATTGCAAACTAGAAATACCGCAGTAAATAGCAAACAAGAGAACTCCACTAGCAATAGTGAGGATATATTACCAAAAAAAAAAAAACTGGTGGGAGCTCCATTGTTGGTGCTAGGGAGGATAGAAGTAAGACAGGGAAACATGCACCAACAGGGAATACAGTCACAGAAATCCAAGGCAAACGGAAACCAAGCCTGTGCACATACTATGCACTTGGTATCTGCTGGCATGGGAAATCTGGAAAAACAGATGGGACGTGCAACTATGACCACCCTAGAAAATGCCATGCCCATATGACAACAGGAAAATGCAAACTCCCTTCCTGTAAGCTTTATCACCCTGAACTGTGTACCTCTTCAGTACAGGAAAGACTGTGCTATAACTTAAATTGCCAGGCATACCATCTAAAGGGGACAAAAAGATACAAAACATCCAGGCCATGGGAAAACCTGGGTAGCCACAGCCACTCAAGAGGGAGAGGTTTTTTAGTGTCAGGAAGGAAAAAAAAACTGGCAGGAAATGGCAGAAATCGTACACCAAATCCAGTCATTCCTGGAGTGGAACCACAGTCGATGGCCTCCACTCCAAACCAACAGATACAGATACTAATGCCAGAAAAAAAATCCCCCCCCAGTACCAACAATACCACCAGTCCGATAACATTCTTCTTTGCAAATAAACAGGGTCTAAAGCCAGCAACAAACAACAAAATACCTTTCATCCGTGGACTGCTTGCAGAGGCAAAGGCAATGTTCGCGGCTTTCACTGAGACCCACATAAAGGATCACTTGGACAACAAAATATGGATCCCAGGTTACAACCTATACAGATGTGACAGAGTGAACAGGCAAAAGGGGGGGGTTTGGCCTGTACATTGCAGAGTCACTTGTTTGCACAGAACTGCTAAATGCCTCAAATGATGTAGTGGAAGTTTTAGCAGTAAAGGTCGAGAAACCAAAACTTAGTCATTGTGGTAGTCTACAAGCCTCGGATGCAACATCCCAGAAATTCCAGGAACAGCTGTTAAAATTGACCTCACTGTCTGGAAAATCTTCAAGCTCCTGCTCCCAACATCTTGCTCCTTGGGGATTTCAACTTAAGGCACCTAAAATGGAGGAATATATCAAATAATATTGTTGGAGTAATAACACCAGGAGGCAGCTCTGATGAAAACTCACACTCACGCGAGCTTTTAAATCTCTGCACAAAATTCAATTTAAACCAGCAAATAATAGAGCCTACTAGACTGGAGAATACACTAGACCTCATCTTCACTAACAATGATGATCTGATAAGAAATGTCACCATATCAAAAACAATATACTCAGATCACAACATAATTGAGGTTCAGTCATGTATGCGCGGAGCCCAGACCGACATAATGAGATTAGTCACGAGGGAGCATTCACCAAATTCAACTTCAATAACAAAAACATAAAGTGAGACCAAGTAAACCAAGTCCTAACCGATATAAGCTGGGAAGATATACTAAGCAACACAGACCCAACTTATGCCTAGAACAGATTAACTCGGTGGCACTCGATGTATGCACAAGGCTTATTCCTCTAAGAAAAAGGAGGAGTAGATGTAAACAGAAAGAGACAGGCGCTCCCTTTACAGGCGACGGAAAAGAATAACAGAGCGGCTAAAGGACGCATTACAACCGGCCTTTTTTTTTTTTTTTTTCAACCGATTTATTTTTATATTGTTGTACTTTTAGAGGTGCATATGTAGAAGCATGTGACAAAGTTTCAGTATGATTGGCCAACAAACAACAGAGAAAAAAATATAAACATAATTTTTATATATGGCAGCACGACCTGACAAATTGGCACTACGAGTGGCACTTCCGACATTCCCAACTGTTAGAATGCAACTAGCACGACATTTTAACATAGCCATTTCATCTAATATATCTTATTATCAAGTTAAAAAAAAATACATTTGACAGAATTTTTGGCATTCGCCAAAATATCTGCCTTTTAACCCCGCATAAAATCAAATATATTTGAGATATTCCAAAAAATTTTATGTCTCAATTTCAAACACACTATGTTTTATATTGTCTGTGAAAATCATTTCAATACAATCATTAATAATGGAGTTATGAAGCGAAATAAGTGAATAAGTTACTTCCGAGATATAGGCCTAGAACGTCGGCCGGCCTACCGTCTCAAAAAATTTTTTTTTTTTGCGCGGAAATCGTGTTTTTTTCGGTGTATTTCTCAGTAACTGATGTTCTAATGCAGTTATCCTCTTCAAAAAACCGTTTCTATCACTCACATACCAAACAATAGAACAAGGGGACGAGGAGTAACTCATTTATATCGAATATTGCTGGTGGACTCTCGCTATATTATGGCCTACATCGCCGCCACCATACCTGATATAAATGACTATAATTTCTTGTAGAAACGTTGTAGAACATTGATTCTTGTACCATTGTGTTGCGAAAGAGTTAAGCTATTTTCTGTATGAATAACTCATTTTCCATATTTTTTCGATTTTTTGGTGTATTTAGGCTCAGACTCGGCGGCCTGCGTCCTAAAAGAGGTCAATATATCTGAAATGCGTAGGGAGACACTGGTCAGAGAAATAGCAAGCATCGAACTTAAGCTAAAAGAATCCTTTAGGAGTAAGGAATCGCGGGAAGAACTAAAAGCCATAAATGAAATCGAAAGAAACCCAAAGTATTTCTTCTCCTATGCCAAATCAAAATCGAGAACAACGTCCAGTATTGGGCCCCTACTTAAACAAGATGGGTCCTACACAGATGACAGCAAGGAAATGAGTGAGCTACTCAAGTCCCAATATGACTCAGTTTTTAGCAAGCCGCTAACCAGACTGAGAGTCGAAGATCAAAATGATTTTTTTATGAGAGGGCCACAAAATTTGATTAACACAAGCCTATCCGATGTTATCCTGATGCCAAATGACTTCGAACAGGCGATAAATGACATGCCCATGCACTCTGCCCCAGGGCCAGACTCATGGAACTCTGTGTTCATCAAGAACTTCAAGAAGCCCCTATCACGAGCCTTTTCCATCCTATGGAGAGGGAGCATGGACATGGGGGTCGTCCCACAGTTACTAAAAACAATAGGCATAGCCTCACTCCACAAAGGGGGCAGTAAAGCAACAGCAAAGAACTACAGACCAATAGCACTAACATCCCATATCATAAAAATCTTTGAAATGGTCCTAAGAAGCAAGATCACCACCCATCTAGAAACCCATCAGTTACACAACCCGGGGCAACATGGGTTTAGAACAGGTCGCTCCTGTCTGTCTCAACTATTGGATCACTACGACAAGGTCCTAAATGCACTAGAAGACAAAAAGAATGCAGATGTAATATATACAGACTTTGCAAAAGCCTTCGACAAGTGTGACCATGGCGTAATAGCGCACAAAATGCGTGCTAAAGGAATAACAGGAAAAGTCGGTCGATGGATCTATAATTTCCTCACTAACAGAACACAGAGAGTAGTCGTCAACAGAGTAAAGTCCGAGGCAGCTACGGTGAAAAGCTCTGTTCCACAAGGCACAGTACTCACTCCCATCTTGTTCCTCATCTTCATATCTGATACAGACAAGGATGTCAGCCACAGCACCGTGTCTTCCTTTGCAGATGACACCCGAATCTGCATGACAGTGTCTTCCATTGCAGACACTGCAAAGCTCCAGGTGGACATCAACCAAATCTTTCAGTGGGCTGCAGAAAACAATATGAAGTTCAACGATGAGAAATTTCAATTACTCAGATATGGTAAACATGAGGAAATTAAATCTTCATCAGAGTACAAAACAAATTCTGGCCACAAAATAGAGCGAAACACCAACGTCAAAGACCTGGGAGTGATCATGTCGGAGGATCTCACCTTCAAGGACCATAACATTGTATCAATCGCATCTGCTAGAAAAATGACAGGATGGATAATGAGAACCTTCAAAACTAGGGAGGCCAAGCCCATGATGACACTCTTCAGGTCACTTGTTCTATCTAGGCTGGAATATTGCTGCACACTAACAGCACCTTTCAAGGCAGGTGAAATTGCCGACCTAGAAAATGTACAGAGAACTTTCACGGCGCGCATAACGGAGATAAACACCTCAATTATTGGGAGCGCTTGAGGTTCCTAAACCTGTATTCCCTGGAACGCAGGAGGGACAGATACATGATTATATACACCTGGAAAATCCTAGAGGGACTAGTACCGAACTTGCACACGAAAATCACTTATTTAACGAAAGCAAAAGACTTGGCAGACGATGCACCATCCCCCCAATGAGAAGCAGGGGTGTCACTAGCACGTTAAGAGACCATACAATAAGTGTCAGGGGCCCGAGACTGTTCAACTGCCTCCCAGCACACATAAGGGGGATTACCAACAGACCCCTGGCAGTCTTCAAGCTGGCACTGGACAAGCACCTAAAGTCAGTTCCTGATCAGCCGGGCTGTGGCTCGTACGTTGGTTTGCGTGCAGCCAGCAGCAACAGCCTGGTTGATCAGGCTCTGATCCACCAGGAGGCCTGGTCACAGACCGGGCCGCGGGGGCGTTGACCCCCGGAACTCTCTCCAGGTAAACTCCAGGTAGCTTGGCAGATGTGAGGTTGCTATCCCGGATTGCTGGTTTACTGGCATGATGTGTAGGGTATGGCACGGGTTCCATGCTGCATCTGTGCTACTTGCGGTGCTGAGGTCCTCTTGGGTGAGGAGGAAGATTTCTGGCCCTTTCATTCCTCCTAGGAACTATCTCTCCCTGGTCCCCCTTTTTTTATTCTTTTTTTCCTTTTTCTTTTCTTTTCTTTTTTTTCTTAAAAACAAAAAGAAAGAAGTAACCTAACCATGGAGTACCCGATCCATGACCCCACTACCCCTAGGCCCCTTATTGTTACTGCACTAAGTTCTGACCTCACCTCGTCTTTTGGCCACTCTTCGGACATTCCTAAAGCCCCTGTACCTCTTGCTGGTGCTGTTTTGTCACCCCCTTCAGGTACTGGGGTTTTAACTGATTCCTTCAATTTGTCTGACCTCCGCTCTCCTTTGAATATGCTTCCGGCTTCTCCCTCTATGATGCGGCGATTTTCGAATCGCCAGCCCGTCCCACATCGTACCAACTCTGGTCCCACTTCTAAACGTCAGCGACAATATCCTGATGTTACTTCGTTACCTTCCCATTCTACTCGGAAAAGACCGACACATCATGCACTCCCTCTCCACACCTCAGTTTCAGACCATACAATGGACTAAATTCTTTACATTAAGACCAACTTCTTCTAGTGCCTATCTTTCCAACCATAGTATTGGCAAAGCGCTCCTACGCCACGTTGGTAGAGATATTTCCTTTCATGCTCTTAAGAGTGGTACGCTCATCATCACAGTCCAGAATTCTACCCAAGCTCATGATCTTTCTCTTTCACACCTCTTCAAGGGGGGCTCCTTGGCGTGGTGAAGAGGCTCTTGGTCTGAGGAATTAGACCTGTCGGTCTTCTTCCTCAGACCGAACCTAATTACCCCCCAATCTCCCCTCCCCTATCCCATCCTCCCCTTTTTCCTTTCCTCCTCCCCCTCCCCACCCCTCCCTTTTGCCCTTCCTCTTTTTGGCCTTTGGGATTTCTCCCACAGGCGCGCTAGTTCCTCGGTAGAGGAAAGGATACCTGGGTCCATCCCATTCCGTTGAGGTTCTTGGCAGTGGCGTAGTTTGCCATGGAATCTGGATCGCCTGGGGATGTCCCGATCCCTCTCCAGTATTCTGGAGTAGCTTTGGGTGTCTTTCGGGCGATGGGTGTATCTCTGGAAGCCACCTTTCGGATTCCGGGGGTGGTGGCTGAAGGAGGTATGCTTTGTGGCAGATATCCGGCCACCCTCTCTTTTGTCCACTGAGGTAGCTCGGCAGATGTGAGGTTGCTATCCTGGATTGCTGGTTTACTGGCATGAAGGGTAGGGTATGGCACGGTTTCCATGCTGCATCTGCGCTACTAGCGGTGCTGAGGTCCTCTTGGGCGCGGAGGGAGATTTCCGGCCCTTTCATTCCTCCTGAGAACTATTCCTCCCCACTCCCCCCTTTTTTTATTCTTTTTTTTATTTTTATTTTCTTTTCTTCTTTCTTTTTTTTTCTTAAAAACAAAAAGCAAAGGAGTAACCTAACCATGGAGAACCCAATCCATGACCCCACTACCCCCGGGCCCCTTCTTGATATCGAAACCCCATTCTGACCCTGCCTTGTGTTTAGACCACTCTTCGGACACTCCTGATCCCCCCTGTACCTCTTGCTGGTGCTGTTTCCTCACCCACTTCGGGTACCGGGGCTTCGACTGACTCCTTCGATTTGTCTGAAACTCGCTCTCCTTTGACTATGCTTCCGGCTTCTCCCTCTAGGTACGGCAATTTTTCGAATCGCCCACCCATTTCACGCCGGACCAACCCCGGGTTCCTACTCCTAAAACCCAATGTCAATCTCCTGATGATGCTCTTTCGTTACCTTCCCATCCTACTCGGAAAAGATCGACACGTCAAGCACTCCCTCTCCACGCACAGTTTCGGACCACACAATGGACTAAATTCTTTACTTTAAGACCGACTTCTTCTTCTGCCTACCTTTCTGACCATAGTTTTGGGCAAAGCGCTCCTGCATCATGTTGGTAGAGATTTTTCATTTCATGCTCTTAAGAGCAGTACATGCACGTCACTGTCCAGAATGCTACCCAAGCTCATGATCTTTCTTCCTTCGAATATTGATACTACTCCTATCACTTTTGAAAAACATCTTTCTCTCAATTCTTGTAGTGGTACTGTCATTCTGCCCATACCATAGTCCAACAAAATTTTCCGGGTCATGTGGCAATGACATTCTTGAACAGCGGGAAAACTCCAGGATCTCCCAATCCTCAAAGTAGACACTTATGTCCTTCCTCCCCAGGGGGCGGAGACGTTACCCTTGCAATGTGGCTCGTTTAATTTTTTGCAGCCGAGAACTCCCGTCCTCTGTATATGTCGCGGGACATCGGTTACAAGTTTGAAAGGTGATACCTACACGCAAGTGTAGAAATTGCTGGCGTTTTGGTCACCCAGTGAAATATTGCAGATCAATGGCGAATGCCCAGTCTGTGGTGCCAACGACCATTGTAATACACTTGCAGTCAACTCCATCTTCCCTTAATTGTAATGAAGCTCACCCTTCGTACTCCCCCGTTGCCAGGTCTACTTAAATGAACATGAAATCCGTTGCCTCAAAGAGGCAGAAGGTCCCCCTTATGCTATGGCAGTTACCCCCATCTCCGCCTCCAAGGGAGATACCCGTGTTTCTTATTCTTGTGTTTCAAAACATTCCCCCATTCTGGGGTCCCACTTCTGCAGCCTCCTCTGTTTTTCCCCTTTCCCCATAGCCACTCTGGCATCTAATCCTTTTGCTGTCCTTGGTTTCTTGACGTCCCGACTACAACTCAGTCTGTTCTCACATCTTCGCGTCCTTCCTCACAAGCCCCAGTATCGACAAGACCTCGTACGACACCTAATACCAATCGCCCTCTACTTCTCAGAAGCCCAAAAAAAATCCACATTGCTCAAATCTTCTTTGCCCCTTCCTTCCCTTTTCCACCTCCACACTTTACCTTTCCAGTCTCTGTACATAGTTCTTCCCCTCTCTCGGGCTCTATTACAAGTGTGGAGATTCACCCTCCTCCTCATACTATGCCTTTCCACCCCCATCCCCTCCCAAGTTTCTCCCTCTAATGCCACCTCCCAGGTTTCTGCTTTTCTGTCCCCCCCCCCACACTTCATCTCCAGCCCCTTTACACTCTTCCTCCCCCTCTACTTTGGTACAGTCCATTCCTGTCCCAATCTTTACTCACCCTCCTCCTTCTATCTCCAATATGGTCTCCCATCCATCTTTGAATTCAGAAACACTTGAAGCCATTTCAGAATATATTGCAGAGACTAAACCTTCAATGGACACTGATTCGCTTCCTGTTCCTTCTCTTTCCTCTCCTCCATCTTCACAACCCCATTCTTTGCAATGCTCCATTCCTTCGCTGTTTGGGAACGTCTTCCAATGCCACCACACATTGACTTTCTAACCCCTTAGTCCGTAGGTGCCTTTCCCTTTTGGATTCCTGGTATTTTCTTCATCGCCAATCATGGCCTATTTCAGCGGAATATCCGCGGCCTCGGGGGTAATGGGGGTGAGCTTCAGATGTTGCTTTCCAGGTTTTCCCTGTTGGTGCTTGCTTACAAGAACCAAAATTACACTCGGCTGTTTTCCAACCTATCTCATGCTATAATTTATTGTATTTTTCGTACCCTTTTCTCAGATGGGACCTTTAATGAAAAGTGCCCTTCTTCTACGCAATGATATTCCGTACTGTCAACTATCTGTCCATACCTCGCTGCATTACAGTGCAGCCCGTATCCACTTAAAATAAGTGGTTTACAATATGTTGTTTATATCTCTCTCCTTCTCGAGAATTTTCTATCCAGACTTTGCCTTTCTTGTTTCATCCTTTACCACCACCACTTCTGTTTACTTGGTGTTTTTAAAACGCCCACCATTTCCCCTCTGGGGGGGGATCTCATTGTGACTCATGTGGCATCCAGTTGGAGGCTTTTCTCGCCTCTCACCCCCTCCATGTTTTAAATATGGTGCTCCCACCCCTTTTGATCCTCGTACTCATACTCTCTCTTGCATCGATTTATCAGTCTGCTCTTCCTCCACTGCACTTTGACTTCACCTGGTCTGTTCTACCAAAACTTACATGACAGTGATCATTTCCAATCATTCTTATTCTCCTTCCTATTCACCACCTTTCCGTAGCCCTCGCTTTGGGAATTTGATCGGGCAAATTGGGATCTTTACTCACACCTCACTGCTTTTAGTGAGGTTCCTTCTTCATCCTCCATTGATGAGCTCCTACACCTCTTCTCGACGTCAGTTTCTACCGCAGCTTCTCATTCTTACCCCAAACCTCAGGCAGGCATTCTCAGAAGTGCATGCCTTGGTGGTCTCCTGCTTGTGCTATGCAGTACGTTTGAACGCGCTGCATGGGGCAGGTACCGGTTTCAATAGAACCGCTGAGAGACCCTTTTTGATTTTAAGCAGAAACATGCGATCGCTCGCCGTGTCATCCGTGAAGCTAAACACACTTGTTGGCGAGACTATGTTTTCCACCATCACCTCTGCTTCTTCTATGAGTGCAGTCTGGAAAAAGTGAGGAAATTGAGTGGTAAATACTCTCCTGACCCCGGGTTTCCCGTTCTACAGGTCACTGGTGTTGATGTAGCAAACCCTCTCGGCGTTGCCATTGAACTTGGCACACATCTGGGCCGTATTTCCCCGGGGGGTCATCTATGCCCCTCGTTTCTTTCCTCAAAGTCTGCCAGAGAGTTAGTACCTTGGACTTTTCTTCTCTCAGAGAAGAAAAAGTATAATGTGCCTTTTACACTTCAAGAACTGAGGCAACGCTCTCAGCTTGCCGATCATCGGCAGCTGTGCCTGACGACATTCATATTCGTATGTTACAACATTTACATCGGTCAGCCCTTGTAGTCCTCTTACACTTCTTCAATCTTATTTGGGCACAAGGATTCTTCCCAGCTGTGTGAAATCTGCCATTGTTTTCCCTTTCCATAAACCGGGTACTACAGGACATGATGCCTCCCTCTATCATCCCATCGCTCTTACTGTGCAGTTTGCAAAGTGGTGGAACGTCTCGTAAATCGACGTTTTTAATGTGGTATTTAGAGACACACAACAGTTCTCCGCAAAGTCAATATGGCTTTCGTAAGGTCGTTCTACCATAGACCCCCTTTCTACGCTTGGATACGTATGTTCGTAATGCCTTTGCGAATAATCACTCAGTTATTGCCATATTTTTTGACCTTGGAAGGCATATGACACAACTTGGAGGTATAATATTTTGGGCCCCGGCCCATTCCTTAGGCCTCCGAGGCAATCTACCATCCTTCCTTAAGAACTTTTTAACTGACAGACATTTCCGTGTTCGAGTCATAATGTTCTTTCCCCGGACTTCGTCCAAGCTGAAGGTGTCCCTCAGGGGTGTGTTCTAACACACACTTTTTCTCCTTTTCTATAAATGATTTGGCCTCTGTTCTTCCACTCAATTTGGTCAACACTCTATGTTGATGACTTCGCTGTTGCTTGTGCAGGCGCTGACTGTCATCTCATTGCAGTTTCTCTCCAGCATGGGGGTCGACCGTGTTTCCCCTTGGGGCCCCCACGCATGGGTTTAAATTTCAAGTACCAAAACTCACCAAATTACTTTCATAGACGCTCTGTCATCTCCGATCATCCTTTGTATCTCTATGGCTCCCGTATCCCCGAACGTGATGCAGTCGAGTTTCTAGGCCTTCTATTTGACCGTAGGTTATCCTGGAAACCTCACATTACCTCTCTGAAGGCAACTTGTCACAGCCGGCTAAACCTTCTTAAAACCCTTTCTCATCTTTCCTGGGGAGCTGATCGTCGAACTCTGCTTCGCCTACATTCAACCCTCGTTTTATCGAAAACTCGATTTTGGTGACCAGATTTATTCTGCGGCCTCTCCTGCTACTCTCTCTAGCCTTAAAATCTATCCATCACCAAGGATTACGTTTGTGCCTTGGTGCTTTTTGCTTTCCCCTGTTGAGAGCCTCTATGCAGAAGCGAATGTTCCATCCTTGTCTGATCGCTGTGATGCCCATTGCCTTCGCTACTATGTACGCTCTCACGATCTCCACAATCCTTCCATTTATAGAATGGTCACTGATATTAGTAGACATTCTTTATTCATTCGCCGCCCCTGTTTGCTCCATCCCTTTTCTCTTCGCCTACATTCACTCTTGTCTTCCCTTCAGTTACCACCTTTATATGTTCATGTAGCATCTCACTTTTCCCTATCCCCCTGGGAAGTTCCAGCTGTTCGGGTCTGTTCTTTCTCACTCTCTTGCTCGAAAGCTCAACTGCCTACGGTGGCTTCTCGCTCTCTTTTCCTTGATCACTTCCACTCCCATTCTCATACCACAGCTGTGTACACAGATGGCTCTAAGTCTTCAGACGGCATCGGATTCGCAGCAGTGTTTCCGGACAGCGTTGTGCGGGGGCATTTACTATCTTCGGCTAGCATTTTTGCTGCTGAATTGTATGTCATTCTTGCAGCACTTATTCGTATCACATCTATGCCTGTGTCATCATTTGTAGTAGTCTCAGACTCCCTTAGTGCTCTTCAGGCTTACGAAAAATTTGATGCATCTCACCCCCTAGTTCTCCGTATCCAACTTTGGCTATGCCATATCTCTACCAAACATAAAGATATTGTTTTTTGTTGGGTCCCTGGTCATGTCGACGTACAGAGCAATGAACAGGCAGACACTGCTGCGCGGTCAGCAGTACATGACCTACCAATTTCCTATAGAGGTGTTCCATTTCTGGACTATTTTGCTGCAATAGCTACCCACCTTCGCACCCGTTGGCAACAACGTTGGTCAACTCTGCTCGGTAACAAACTTCATTCTATTAAACCGAGCATAGGTTACTGGCCGTCTTCTTGTCATCAGTGCCGAGGTTGGGAGACCACTCTCTCCCGCCTTCGCATTATCCACACTCGTCTTACTCATTGGTATCTCATGGAGAGGCACCCTGTTCCTCTCTGTGAGCAGTGTCAAGTTCCAGCATCGATTATCCATATTCTGTTAGACTGCCCTCTCTATCAATGAGCACGCAGAATTTACCTCCAACGTCGTCTTCGTTCTACTACTCTCTCTTTACCTTCCCTTCTTGCTGATGGACCCTCCTTTAATCCTGACTCTCTCATTGACTTCTTGACAACGACTGATTTACTCCACAAACTCTGATGATACTTTCCGCACTCCCCTCAGCCCTTTCTAGTTCAGTCTCTTGCTGCCCTTTACCCTTTCACCATCCACTACCCCGCTGTTATCCGTAACCTATTACTCATCCATCTCCCTTTTGCCACCTGATGCCCTCGCTTCCTTCCTGCCCTGCAGCGCTGTATAGTCCTTGTGGCTTAGCGCTTCTTTTTGATTATAATTATAATAATAATCTTCTTTCACATATCGATACTATTCCTATCACTATCGAAAAACATCATTCCCTCAATTCTTGTAGTGGTACTGTTATTCTGCCCCATACCATAGACCAACATAACTTCCAGACATGTGACAATGACATTCTCGAACAGCTGAAACTCCAAGATCTCCCAATTCTCAAGGTAGACACTTATGTTCTTCCTTCCCGCGGGCGAAGACGATACCCTTGCAATGTGGCTCATTTAACTTTTGACAGCCGTGAACTCCCATCCTCTGTTTATGTAGCAGGACATTGGTTACAAGTTCGGAAGGTGATCCCTACACCGCAACAGTGTAGGAATTCCTGGCGATTTGGCCATCCAGCTAAATATTGCTGATCTATAGCCGAATGCCCAGTCTGTGGTGCCGATGACCATGACCATTCTAATACGTCTTGCAGTCGAACTCCCTCTTGCCTTAATTGTCATGAAGCTCACCCTTCGTACTCTCGCTGTTGCCAGGTCTACTTAAATGAGCAGGAAATTTGTTGCCTCAAAGAGACCGAAGGTCTCCCTTATGCTATGGCAGTTTCTCATCTCTGCCTCCAAGGAAGATTGCTCCGTGTTATTCTCGTGTTTCAAAGCATCCCCCTACTTCTGGGGTCACATCTTCTGCAGCCTCCTCTGTGGTTGCCAGTCCCATAGTCACTCCTGTATCTAATTCTTTTGCTGTCCTGGGCTCAGACATCCCTACTTCAACTCCTCAGTCTTTCCTCACTTCTTCGTGTTCTCCCTCATAAACCCGGTATCGACAAGACTGTATCGACAAGACTGTACGACACCTCCTCCCAGTCGTCCCTCTACTCAGAGGTCCAAAAGATCTTCAACCCCTCTTTCCCTTCATCCACCTCCACATTTTGCCTTCCCGGTCTCTGTACCTGGGTCGTCTCCTTTCACTGGCTCTGTTACAAGTGTTTACCTGGAGTTTACCTGGAGAGAGTTCCGGGGGTCAACGCCCCCGCGGCCCGGTCTGTGACCAGGCCTCCTGGTGGATCAGAGCCTGATCAACCAGGCTGTTGCTGCTGGCTGCACGCAAACCAACGTACGAGCCACAGCCGGGCTGATCAGGAACTGACTTTAGGTGCTTGTCCAGTGCCAGCTTGAAGACTGCCAGGGGTCTGTTGGTAATCCTTTAGGAGTCAGGAATCGCGGGAAGAACTAAAAGCCATAAATGAAATCGAAAGAAACCCAAAGTATTTCTTCTCCTATGCCAAATCAAAATCGAGAACAACGTCCAGTATTGGGCCTCTACTTAAACAAGATGGGTCCTACACAGATGACAGCAAGGAAATGAGTGAGCTACTCAAGTCCCAATATGACTCAGTTTTTAGCAAGCCGCTAATCAGACTGAGAGTCGAAGATCAAAATGAATTTTTTATGAGAGAGCCACAAAATTTGATTAACACAAGCCTATCCGATGTTATCCTGACGCCAAATGATTTCGAAAAGGCGATAAATGACATGCCATGCACTCTGCCCCAGGGCCAGACTCATGGAACTCTGTGTTCATCAAGAACTGCAAGAAGCCCCTATCACGAGCCTTTTCCATCCTATGGAGAGGGAGCATGGACACGGGGGTCGTCCCACAGTTACTAAAAACAACAGACATAGCCCCACTCCACAAAGGGGGCAGTAAAGCAACAGCAAAGAACTACAGACCAATAACACTAACATCCCATATCATAAAAAATCTTTGAAAGGGTCCTAAGAAGCAAGATCACCAACCCATCTAGAAACCCATCAGTTACACAACCCATGGGCAACATGGGTTTAGAACAGGTCGCTCCTGTCTGTCTCAACTATTGGATCACTACGACAAGGTCCTAAATGCACTAGAAGACAAAAAGAATGCAGATGTAATATATACAGACTTTGCAAAAGCCTTCGACAAGTGTGGACCATGACGTAATAGCGCACAAAATGCGTGCTAAAGGAATAACAGGAAAAGTCGGTCGATGGATCTATAATTTCCTCACTAACAGAACACAGAGAGTAGTCGTCAACAGAGTAAAGTCCGAGGCAGCTACGGTGGAAAGCTCTGTTCCACAAGGCACAGTACTCGCTCCCATCTTGTTCCTCATCCTCATATCCGACATAGACAAGGATGTCAGCCACAGCACCGTGTCTTCCTTTGCAGATGACACCCGAATCTGCATGACAGTGTCTTCCATTGCAGACACTGCAAAGCTCCAGGCGGACATCAACCAAATCTTTTAGTGGGCTGCAGAAAACAATATGAAGTTCAACGATGAGAAATTTCAATTACTCAGATATGGTAAACATGAGGAAATTAAATCTTCATCAGAGTACAAAACAAATTCTGGCCACAAAATAGAGCGAAACACAACGTCAAAGACCTGGGAGTGATCATGTCGGAGGATTCTCACTTCAAGGACCATAACATTGTATCAATCGCATCTGCTAGAAAAATGACAGGATGGATAATGAGAACCTTCAAAACTAGGGAGGCCAAGCCCATGATGACACTCTTCAGGTCACTTGTTCTATCTAGGCTGGAATATTGCTGCTCACTAACAGCACCTTTCAAGGCAGGTGAAATTGCCGACCTAGAAAATGTACAGAGAACTTTCACGGCGCGCATAACGGAGATAAAACACCTCAATTATTGGGAGCGCTTGAGGTTCCTAAACCTGTATTCCCTGGAACGCAGGAGGGAGAGATACATGATTATATACACCTGGAAAATCCTAGAGGGACTAGTACCGAACTTGCACACGAAAATCACTCAGTACGAAAGCAAAAGACTTGGCAGACGATGCACCATCCCCCCAATGAAAAGCAGGGGAGTCACTAGCACGTTAAGAGACCATACAATAAGTGTCAGGGGCCCGAGACTGTTCAACTGCCTCCCAGCACACATAAGGGGGATTACCAACAGACCCCTGGCAGTCTTCAAGCTGGCACTGGACAAGCACCTAAAGTCAGTTCCGGATCAGCCGGGCTGTGGCTCGTACGTTGGTTTGCGTGCAGCCAGCAGCAACAGCCTGGTTGATCAGGCTCTGATCCACCAGGAGGCTTGGTCACAGACCGGGCCGCGGGGGCGTTGACCCCCGGAACTCTCTCCAGGTAAACTCCAGGTATGTGTGCTGGGAGGCAGTTGAACAGTCTCGGGCCCCTGACACTTATTGTATGGTCTCTTAACGTGCTAGTGACACCCCTGCTTTTCATTGGGGGGATGGTGCATCGTCTGCCAAGTCTTTTGCTTTCGTAGTGAGTGATTTTCGTGTGCAAGTTCGGTACTAGTCCCTCTAGGATTTTCCAGGTGTATATAATCATGTATCTCTCCCTCCTGCGTTCCAGGGAATACAGGTTAAGGAACCTCAAGCGCTCCCAGTAATTGAGGTGTTTTATCTCCGAATTTTTATTGGCCTAAGAAAAGCTTTTGACACAGTAAACCACGA
>NC_069431.1:36233696-36251006 GCF_026875155.1 Cherax quadricarinatus
TGTTTCCAAATTCATCTGGCCCCCACATTTCCCTTGCTAGTGATGGACTGGTGTTGAGGGTGATGGACTGGTGGTGAGGGTGATAGATGTGGGTGGACTGATGGTGAGGGTGATGGACTGATGGTTATGGACTGGTGGTGAGGGTGATATACTGGTGGTGAGGGGTAAGGATTGGTGGTGAGTGTGATGGACTGGTAGGGAGGGTGAAGGACTATGCTTCCAGAAGTCAATCTGTGTCCCCTCAGAAGAACTCCCTTCCACACTTCCCTTTCTGGTGATGGACTGGTGGTGAGGGTGATGGACTTGTGGTGAGGATGATGGACTGATATTGAGGGTGATGGACTGGTGGTGAGGGTGATGGGCTGGTTGTGATTTTGATGGATTGTTAGTGAGGGTGATGGACTGGTGCTTAGTGTGATGGACTAGTGGTGAAGGTGGTGGACTAGTGGTGAGGGTGATGGACTGGTGGTTTGATGGTGATGGACTGGTTTAGTGAGGGTGATGGATGTGGTGAGGGTGATGGACTGGTGGTGAGGGTTGATGGACTGGTGGTGAGGGAGATGGACTGGTGGTGGTGGTGTATGTGTGTGTGCTTTCCCTATTTCCATGTATCCAGAAGTCCATCTGCGGGCCCTCAGATGAACTCCCTTCCACACTTCACTTGTGAATGATGGGCTGGTGGTGATGGTTATGGACTGGTGGTGACCGGTGATAGACTGTGGTGAGGGTTTATGGACTGGTAGTGAGGGTGATGGACTGGTAGTGAGGGTGATGGACTGGTAGTGAGGGTGATGGACTTGTGGTGAGGGTGATGGACTGGTGGTGAAGGTGGACTGGTGGTGGTGTATGTGTGTATGTGTGTGTGTGTTTGCTTTCCCTAGTTCCATGTCTCCAGAAGTCCATCTGCGGGCCCTCAGGTGAACTTCCTTCCTCACTTCCCCAGGTTCAGCAGGTGTTGGCCCCTCCCCAGTGACCTTGCTGGATGTTACTTGGTCTTGTCTACTTGGGTCTACTGCCGAGGACTGTCCAGGTAGGTGGAATTACAGGAGGGGACAACAGAAAATCTGCGTCCTGTAATTACACGCACCAAGGACAAGCTGGAACAAGTAGACAGCCAGACGAGATGAGCTGCTACCCAACTCAGCCACCAGTGGAGGTTACTGAGTAAAGATTCTCGGACTTCTATTTATGTTTCATATCGTGTTTAAATGTTAATTTCTTTTTTTACTTACTGAGCTATTAAGTGTTGTAATTCGTCAATGTGTCCCCAAATAAGACACATTTATGTAACGTTGGCTGCATGAACATCTACACACACATACACATACACAACATACATACACACAAACACACAACATCCACAGAGCACACACACAACACACACACACAGGGCAACACACACACACACACACACCACAACACACGCCACACACACAGGCACACACACAACACAGGCGCACACACACACACAGGCGCGACACACAACACACACACAGGCGCACACACACACACACACACACACACACACAACACACACACACACACACACACACACACACACACACATACACTATCCACACGCACACACACACACCCACACACACACAACACACACACACACACACAAACACCATATCACACCACACACACAACACACACACATCCCATCAACACCACACACACACACACACACACACACACACACACACATCACAATACACATACACAAACACACACAAACACAACACACACACAACACACACACACACACCACACACACACACACACACACAACACACACACACACACACACACACACACACACGTACACAAACTTGAAGATACATTATACTTTCATCACAGTCTACAATGCATGTAAACTCAAATTCCCACGTTTACCTTCACTATCTTATATTGTAACACTTATGGCACTCAGGTGCACACATTTCCATGCACATATTTACACTGTGTCACTCGGATGTTAGAACTAAATTATATTACACAGGCAATGATGGGCAGATATGGAAATTGTTAAGTATATATAGTAATGAAATTCTGAAAAAAATGTGATTGAAAGTATAGTGCATCGAGTAGTATTTATGTAGTATAGCATACTATACTGTTCTACGTTTTAGTATAGTTTAGTATATATGTAGTATATAGTATATTATACTATAGGATATCCTTAATTATAGACGGGGAAGTTATAAAAAAGTGACAGTTCACAGGAAAGTTGTTTTAGATACAGAAGAAATACATTTATGAATTATCATTGGAAGGTTAAGAGTAACTAAAAATAATATTAATTAAGGAAGTAACTTTGTAATTTTCGTGTCTTCATGTGTGTTATCTTCAGTATACTGAGAAAAAATATTCACAAAGTCTAAAAGAAAAAATCACCGAAGAAATTAAGGACAATTTTGTAGACTCGATCTCTTGACAAAAATAATTTCAACTGGTGATGCCACAACCTGGCTGCTAGAACTCTCTGTTATTGTTTCTAATTCTCTTATTTTGTATTAGAATGTTGCTCCTACTGTAACCGTATATTACTGTATTATTCTTGTAGGTTCTTGTGCGGTACTTGTATATTGGTAAACTGCTCTGTTATTCCTTATTGTACCTTCCTTATGTATTATGTGTAACTTCACTTTGTGTGTTACTATATGGTTGTACTCTCCAGTGTTACTACACTACTATTGTTATGGGTATGAGTATTTTGTGTGTACTATATGGTTCCTACTCTCAGTGTTACTACACTACTATTAAGAATGACTTTTTGTGCGTTAACAAACTATTCTTCTCAGTTACTAAACTATTGTGTGTTACTACCCTCTTCTTGTATGTTACTCTACCTTTGTTTTATTATACTCTACTTTCTGTACTCTTCTTATTTGTTGCCGTTCTGTTTCTGCGACAAAAACTTTTCCGTTCCTTTAGTTAACTTGCTTGCTGTATTGTTGAGTTGCTTGTTGTATTGTTGACGTGCTTGTTGTATTGTTGACGTGCTTGCGTTTGTTGACGTGCTTGTTGAATTGTTGACGTGCTTGTTGAAATTGTTGACGTGTTTGTTGATTGTTGACGTGCTTGTTGTATTGTTGACTTGCTTGTTGAATTGTTGTTGACGTGCTTGTTGTATTGATGACGTGCTTTGTTGAATTGTTGACGTGCTTGTTGTATTGTTGACGTGCTTGCTGTATTGTTGCGTGCTTGTTGTATTGTTTAGACGTGCTTGTTGTATTGTTGACGTGCTTGTTGTAAGTTGACTGCTTGTTGAATTGTTGACGTGCTTGTCGGAATTGTTGACGTGCTTGTTGATTTGTGACGTGCTGTTGTATTGTTGACCGTGATTGTGGAATTGTTGGACGTGCTTGTTGCATTGTTGACGTGCTTGTTGAATTTGACGTGCTTGTTGTTTATTGTTGACGTGCTTGTTGTATTGTTGGACGTGCTTGTTGTATTGTTTGACGAGCGTGTTGTTGTTTGCTGACGTGCTTGTTGTATTGTTGACGTGCTTGTTGTATTGTTGACTTGCTTGTTGTATTGTTGACGAGACTTTTGTGTTGCTGACGTGCTTGTTGTATTGTTGACGTGCTTGTTTATGTTGACGTGCTTGTTGTATTGTTGACGTGCTTGTTGTATTGTTGCGAGTTGTTGTGTTGCTGTCGTGCTTGTTGTATTGTTGACGTGCTTGTTGTATTGTTGAATTGCTTGTAGTTATGTTGACGTGCTTGTTGTATTGTTGTCGGGTAGTTTGTATTGTGACGGTGCTTGTTGTATTGTTGACGTGCTTGTTGTATGTTGACGTGCTTGTTGTATTGTTGACACGTGCTTGTTGTATTGTTAAACGTGCTTGTTGTATTGTTGAGTGCTTGTTTTATTGTTGACCTGCTTGTTGTATTGTTGAGTGCTTGTTGTATTGTTGACGTGCTTGTTGTATTGTTGGACGTGCTTGTTTGTATTGTTGACGTGCTTGTTGTATTGCTGACGTGCTTGTTGTATTGCTGACGTGCTTGTTGTATTGTTTGCGGGCTTGTTGTATTGTTGACGTGCTTGTTGTTTGTTGACGTTGCTTGTTGTTATTGCTGTCGTGCTTGTTGTATGTTGACGTGCTTGGTTGTATTGCTGACGTTGCTTTTTGTATTGTTGACGGCTTGTTGTTTATTGTTGACGTGCTTGGTGTTTGTTGACGTACTTGTTGTATTGTTGACGATGCTTGTTTATTGTTGACGTGCTTGTTGTATTGTTGACGTGCTTGTTGTAATGCTGACGTGCTTGTTGTATTGTTGAGTGCTTGTTGTATTGTTGAAACGTTGCTTGTTGTATGGTTGACGTGCTTGTTGTATGTTGACTTGCTTGTTTGTAATTGTTGACGTGCTTGTTGTATTGTTGACGTGCTTGTTGTATTGTTGACGTTGCTTGTTGTATTGTTGACGTGCTGTTGTATGGTTGACGTGCTTGTTGTATTGTTGACGTTGCTTGTTGCATGTTGACGTGCTGTTTTGTATGTTGTCGTGCTTGTTGTATTGCTGTCGTGCTTGTTGTATTGATGACCGTGCTGTTGTATTGTTGACATGCTTGTTGTTTGTTGACATGCTTGATTGTATTGTTGACGTGCTTGTGTATTGTCTGACGTGCTTTTGTATTGTTGACGTGTTGTTTGTATTGTTGACATGCTTGTTGTATTGTTGCCGTTGCTTGTTGTATATGTGACGTGCTTGTTTTATTGTTGACGAGCTTGTTGTTTTTGTTGACCGTTGTTGTATTGTTGGACTGCTTGTTGTATTGTTGACGTGCATGTTGTATTGTTGACGTGCTTGTTGTATTGTGGACGTGCTTTTTGTATGTTGGCCTGCTGTTGTATTCGTTGACGTGCTTGTTGTATTGTGACGATAGTTGTTGTATTGTTGCGTGCTTTTTGTATTGTTGACGTGCTTGTTGTTATTGTTGACGTGCTTGTTGTATTGTTTGACGTGCTTGTTGTTATTGTTGACCTGCTGTTGTATTGTGACGTGCTTTGTTGTATTGTTGACGTGCTGTTGTATGTTGACTTGCTTGTTTGTTTTGTGTGACGTGCTTGTTGTATTGCTGACGTGCTTGTTGTATTGCTGACGTTGTTGTTGTTATTGTTGACCGCTTGTTGTATTGTTGACGTGCTTGTTGTATTGTTGACGAGCGTGTTGTATTGTTGACGTGCTTGTTGTATTGTTGGACGTCTTGTTGGATTGTTGACCTGCTTCTTGTTGTATTGTTGACCGTGCTTGTTGTATTGTTGACGTGCTTTTTGTAGTGTTGACCTTGCTGTTGTATTGGTTGACGTTGCTTGTTGTATTGTTGAGTGCTTGTTGTATTGTTGACGTGTTGTTGTATTTTGACGTGCTTGTTGTATTGTTGACGTGCTTGTGTATTGTTGACGTGCTTGTTGTATTGATGACATGCTTGTTGTATTGTTGACGGCTTGTTGTATGTGAGTGCTTGTTGTATTGTTGACTTGCTTGTTGTATTGTTGACGTGATTGTTTGTTATTGCTGACGTGGCTTGTTGTATTGCTGACGTGCTTGTTGTATTGATGACGTGCCTTGTTGTATTGTTGGAGTGCTTGTTGTATTGTTGACGTGCTTGTTGTATTGTTGACGTGCTTGTTGTAGGTTGACGTGCTTGTTGTATTGTTGACGTGCTTGTTGTATTGTTCGACGTGCTTGTTGTATTGTTGACGTTCTTGTTGTATGTTGACGTGCTTGTTGTATTGTTTGACATGATTGTTGTATTGTTGACTGGCTTGTTGTTGTTGACGTGCTTGTTGTATTGTTGTCGTGCTTGTTGTATTGTTAACGTGCTTTTTGTATTGGTGACGTTGCATTGTTGTATTGTTAACGTGTTGTTGTATTGTTGTCGTCGTTGTTGTATTGTTGACGTGCTTGTTGTATTGTTGACGTGCTTGTTGTATTGTTGACGTGCTTGTAGTCTATGTTGACCAGTGCTTGTTGTTATGTTGACGTGCTTGTTGTATGTGACGTGTGTTGTATTGTTGACGGCTTGTTGTATTGTTGACGAGCTTGTTGTATTGTTGACGTGCATGTTGTATTTGTTGACGTGATGTTGAATTGTTGACGTGCTTGTTTGTATGTTGACGTTGCTTGTTATTGTTTGACGGCTTGTTGAATTGTTTCACGTGCTGATTGTATTGTTGACGTGCTTGTGGTATGTTGACGTGCTTGTTGTATTGTTGACGTGCTTGTGTGTATTGTTGACGTGATTGTGTTTTGTTGACGTGCACCCCTTGGTGTATTGTTGACGATGCTTGTTGTATGTTGGGAACGTGCTTGTTGTATTGACTGACGTGCTTGTTGTATTGTTGAGTGCTTGTTGTATTGTTTGACGTTCTTGTTGTATTGTTGACGTGCTTGTTGTATTGTTGACGTGCTTGTTGTATTGTGACGTGCTTGTTGTATTGTTGCGTGCTTGTTGTATTGTTGACGTGCTTGTTGTATTGTTTGACGTGCTTGTGTTATTTGTTGGACGTGCTTGTTGTATTGTGACGAGCTTGTTTGTATTGTTGAACGTGCTTGTTGTATTGTTGACGTGCTTGTTTGTATTGTTGACTCGTGCGTTGTATTGTGACGTGCTTGTTGCATTGTTGACGTGCTTGTTGTATTGTTGACGTGCTTGTTGTATTGTTGACGTGCTTGTTGTATTGTTTGACGTGTGAGATAAAGATTCCCTGTTGTTACTACAACAAACTTCTATTATGCCACTGCAGTTTCTCCTGGCAGTCTCTCTCACACTGGCACTTATATCTCACAACTGGCACTTATATCTCTCCACTGGCACTTATATCTCTACACAATGGACTTTATCTCTAAACATTGCACTTATATCTCTCACATGGGCACTATATCCTCACACTGGCACTTAATCGTCTCACACGGGCACTTATATCTCTCACACGGGCACTTATAATCTCTCACATGGCAACTTATTTATCTCTCACATGGGCACTTTAACTCTCACACTGGCACTTATATCTCTCACACTGCACTTATATCTCTCGCACACTGGCACTTATATCTCTCACATATGCGTTATCATCCAACTTATAATTTATCAAACATTTATAAAGTTATATAATTAACTATAATTGTTAAAATGTGGTAAACAGAATATGAGATAATTATGAAGGTGCTATTTAAATATTTCAAAACCCAATATATAAATATTATTTACCAAGCAAATTAAGTTTATTCATCAAATAATAAAAGTTAAATAAAAGTATTATTAAAAATATCAAATAAAATTAATGGAAATATTGACTATAATATGTTAAATGTATTTTATGTACCAGTATATTATGTTACAGTATATATGTAAGTATATTATGTACAGTAGTATATTATGTACAGTTTATTATGTTTACAGTATTTATGTACAGTATATTATGTACAGTATATTATGTACAGTATATTATGTACAGTATATTATGTACAGTATATTATGTACAGTATATTATGTACAGTATATTATGTACAGTATATTTGTACAGTTTTATTTGTACAGTATATTATGTGTACAGTTTAGTATGTACGTATATATGTTCAGTATATTATGTACAGTATATTATTGTACAGTATATTATGTACGTATATTATGTTACAGTATATTATGTACATTATTTTGTACCAGTATTTATGTACAGTATATTATGTACAGTATATTATGTACAGTATATTATGTACAGTTATAATATGTACAGTATATGATGTACAGTATATTATGTATTTCAGTATATTATGATTAATATCAAAGTTATTTATGTTGATACATTGATATTATCTATCAAACCAGCGCTCTGCCATCCGTAGCAGTTGCTCGATGACAGCAGTTGCTGCTTTGACAGCAGTTGCTGCTTTGACAGCAGTTGCTGCTTTGACAGCAGTTGCTGCTTTGACAGCAGTTGCTGCTTTGACAGCAGTTGCTGCTTTGACAGCAGTTGCTGCTTTGACAGCAGTTGCGGCTTTGACAGAAAACCAACCAGTTGCTGCTTTGACAGCAGGTGCTGCTTTCGATAGGCAGTTCTGTTTGACAGCAGTTTGATGCTTTGACAGCAGTTGCTGTTTGACAGCAGGTGCTGCTTTGACAGCAGGTGCTGCTCTGACAGCAGGTGTGGCGGCTCTGACAGCAGGTTGCTGCTCTGACCGAAGGTGCATGCTATGACAGCAGGGTGCTGCTTGACAGCAGTTGCTGCTCTGAAAGCAGGTGCTGCTCCGACAGCAGGTGCTGCTCTCTGACAGCAGTGGCTGCTCTGACAGCCAGTGCTGATCATCGACAGCTGGTGCTTGCTCTGTCAGCAGGTGTGTTTGTGCTGCTCTGGACAGCAGGTTTTTTTGTGACTCTGACAGCAGTTGTGCTCTGACAGCAGGGTGCTGCTTCGACAGCAGTTGCTGCTCTGACAGCAGGTGCTGCTCTGACAGCGTTGCTGCTTGACAAGCAGGTGCTGCTCTGACAGCAGATGCTGCTCTGACAGGCAGGTGCTTGCTTGACAGCAGTTGCCTGCTCTGATCAGCAGGTTGTGCTTCTGACAGCAGTTGCTGCCCTCTGACAGCAGGTGCTGCTCTGAAGCAGTTGCTGCTCTGACAAGCAGGTGCTGCTTTGACCAGCAGTTGCTTGCTCTGACGCAGGTGTGCTCTTGACAGCAGTTGCTGCTCGACAGCAGGGGCTGCTCTGACAGCTGTTGCTGCTCTGCAGCAGGTGCTGCTCTGACAGCAGTTGATGCTCTGGACAGCAGGTTTGTGCTCCGACAGCAGTTGCTGCTCTGGACAGCAAGGGTTGCTGCTCTGACGCAGTTGCTGCTCTGAAGGCAGGTGCTGCTCTGACAGCAAGGCTGCTGCTCTGACAGCAGGTGCTGCTCTGACAGCAGTTGCTGCTCTGACAGAGGTGCTGCTCTGACAGCAGTTGCAGCTTGACAGCAGTTTGCTGCTTCTGACAGCAGGTGACTGCTCTGACAGCAGGTGCTGCTCTGACAGCAGGTGTGCTGCTTTGGCAGCAGGTGCTGCTCCTGACAGCAGGTGCTGCTCCCGACATGCAGGTGCTGCTGTAGACACTCACACCGGAGGATTAACTCCCAAAAATTCTTACTTCTATTCACTAGTTTAGGAGTTTGGCAAAACATGAAGTGTGATATAGACTAGAATACAGACATTTTTCACAAGTAATAATCATTACATAATAACATAGAACATAACTGACGTAATACCTGCCAAACCATTAAATTAATCAGTTTGTCTAATTCCAAAGCCAGATTAATCACCTAAAAGTTACATCACATAAAGTACTCAAGACTGGCACAAGTATCAAGGTGAGCAACGCACTAACAAACAAGAGATAACAGATAACTAATCAGAGATGGTCCACATAATAATACATTCACATAACGTACATGCACAAAAGGTATTACCTGAGTTACGTGACATAAGTGGATGTACTTGGTGTGAACGTGGCTAATGTATGTATTTTTGTGTGTATATAGCATGGTAGATGGGTTTGTGTGTGTAGTGGTATGGGGCGTGTGTATGTACGTGGGCCTTGGGGATGTGCTTGTGTGTACGTAGCAGGTGAATGTGCTTGTGTTGTACGTGCATGGTGGGATGAAGTGTGAGTGTGAGTGTGTTATTTGTTGTTAAATCATCATGAAGAATTTAGTGAATACGTAAGGTGTTATACGCATGTATGTTTGTGTGTTGATGATTGTGTACATGACGCTTTATTAGTGTGGATAACGTGTGATTTGACGGACAGTGTGGAGATGCGAAATGTGTGAGTGTGTGTGTGGTATACACGAGTGTGCACTTGTGTACCTATGCGTCCCTTGCACTCATATAAAACCAAAATTGTGAATAAATACACAAATAACCCAGACAAATTTATAAAACAGTTAAGATTACATTATATGGTCGTGCCTGAAAAGGGTAAACTTGCTATTTTGGCATTAAATAAAATGCTGTTCTTGCCGTATTAGACAAGCGAAAAATAACCTGTGTATGGCAATATTCTCGTAAAAACCATTCGGAGCCTATACAAAAAAAAATAACATATTTCATTGTGTTTATATTAAATTACTGTAAACTTGTCTAAAATATATTTAGTTGGATAGGTTAATTATATTAGGGATTTTTTAGTAAGGAGACTCAGGAAAAGAGTTGCTTTACTCTAAGTAAATACAGTTATTATTTACCAAGTTTAGGAATTTAGGATCTGTGCGTGCTAGAGTTGTAGCAACTTTGTCATATAATTGTATTGTACATTAATATTGTGAGTAAATCAGACTCTTTGCAACATTGGAAGGTTTTTATGTGGAGAGGAAACGTCCTGTCCTAAACGCTGTAAATGTTTAATTATCAACTTGTCAGTTTTTTAAACCATATAAAGATATATATATATATATATATATAATATGATATATATATATATATTATATATATATATATATATATTATATTTATTATATATTATATATATATAATTTATATTGTGGACCATCTCTGATTTGTTATCTGTTGTCTTTTGCTGGTAGTGCGTTGCACACCTTGATACATGTACGGAGTCTTGAGTACTTTATGGTGATGTAACTTTCATGTGATTTAATCTGAGTGCCGTTGGTATTAGACAAAGATGATTAACTTGGGGAATTGGCAGGGTATTACGTCTGTGATGTTCTAGTAATGATTATTTTTCGTCCAGACTGTAAAACATACTTGTGGAAAAAATGTCTTGTATTGTAGTCAATATTACACTTCATTGTTTGTCAAACTCCTAAAACTAGTGTATGAAGTAAGAATTTTTGGGTGTTAACCTTCCGGTTGATGTCTACAACTGCACCTGTTGTCAGAGCAGCCACCTGTTGTCAGGAGGCTGCCACATGTTGCAGAGCTCGCACCTGTTGTCAGAGCTTGCACCTGTTGTCAGAGCTGCAGCTGTGTTCAGAACACCTGCTTCGGTGAAGGTGCTAGCGCTGAATAGATACTCTCAGTTATTCACATAAGCATAGCATAATAACGACATAATATACTGAATGAAAAACCACATTCACTTATTATTATACTTGATATTTTCATAATTTTACCTTAATAAATATTTTTAATAATTTTTTAAGTTTTGTTATTTATTATGTGATGAATAGGGTAAACTTAATTTCTTGGCAAATTATATTTATATATCTTTTTTAGTTTTCAAATATTTAATAGCATTTCATAATTATTCTACATTCTGTTAACGACTATTTTCCTACAGTTAGTTTCCATAAGTTTATAAGTGTTGGTAAATTTAGTGGAGCAAGATACCTGCTTGAGGGAGTTTAAACGCTGTGTAAGAGGGACACTGTTGTTTTGAAGTGTGCAGTGGAAAACTGAAGTTCTTGTAGTAAAAGAACAGTGTGACATCTTGAGCTGACGTCAAAATACAAACAGCACGTCATCAATACAACAAGCACGTCAAACAATACAACAAGCACGTCAACAATACAACAAAGCACGTCAACAATACAAAAAGCAACGTCAACAATACAACAAGCACGTCAACAATACAACTAGCAACGTCAAATACAACAAGACGTCAACAATACAACAAGCACGTCAACAATACAACAAAGCACGTCAACAACAATACAACAAAGCACGTCAACAAATAAACAAACTCGTTCAACTAGAGGAACGGAAATGTATTACGCAAAAAACGAACAGCAGCACACAAGAATACAATAAGTACAATTCATTAAAGGTACAGGAAACATGCAAGTACAGGGTGAGTAATAGTAAAGAATAGAATAGTACATTAAACGCACAAAAAAAATCACTCTCAGTAGCACCTGTTAGTACATCAAGAGTACAACAATTATAGTAACACACAGGGTAAAGTGCGTGTACACATAAAAACAGTAACAGTAACACACAAGAAATTTAAGAAACGTACATTAAAACGAGCCAACAAGAGCAGTTTACCAATAACAAGTACCGCACAAGAAACATACAAGGATAATACAGTAATATTACGGATACAGTGGAAGCAACATTCTAAATACATAATAAGGAAATCAGAAACCAATACAGAGAGTTCTAGCTGCCAGGTTGTGCAATCAACAGTTGAAAATTATTTTTGTCAAGACGTCGAGTCTTCAAAACGTCCTTATTTTCTTCCCAGAATTTTTTTATTTTTTTTTTTTTGTCTTTGTGACTGCGAATGTTTTCTTTTCGAGAATCAGTAAAGAAAGACGAAGATAAACAGACATGATGATAACAGACGAAGATAAACAGACGTGAAGATAATAACCAGGGACGTGAAAGATAACAGAACGTGAAGATACAGACGAAATAACAGAACATTGAAAGATAACAGACGTGAAGATACAGACGAAGGATAAACGACGGTGAAGATAACAGACGTGAAGATAACAGACGTTGAAGAGTACAGACGAAGATTAACAGACGTGAAGATAACAGACGTGAAGATAACAGACGAAGATAACAGACGTGAAGATAACAGACGTGAAGATAACTGACGAAGATAACAGACGTGAAGATTACAGACGGTGAAGCTTAAACAAACGTGATGATAACAAACGGAGGATAACAATCGTGAGATAACCAGATGTGAAGATAACAAAGTGAAGATAAACAAACGGACGATAACAGACGAAGATAACAAACGTGAAAATAACAGACGTGAGGATAACAGACGAAGATAACAGACGTGAAGATAATAGACGAAGATAAAAACGTGAAGATAACAGACGTGAAGATAATAGACGAAGAGATAACAAACGTGAAGATAACAGACGTTTGAAGATGACAAACGTGATGATAACAGAGTGAAGACATGGCAAACTAAATAAATGTTGGTAGAACTAGAATTACCCAACTATATGTAAGTAAAAGACACAAGTGACTAATGTGACATTTTATTGTGGCACGTTTCGCTCTCCAGGAACTTTGTCAAGTGTAACGGCGTGACAAAGCTCCTGGAGAGCGAAACGTTGCCACAATAAATGTCACATTATTGCATTTGCTGTATTTTACTAGCTACCACATAAAAACCACAAAGTGAGACTTCCTTAATTATTTATGATTAATTCTTATCTTCCATAAGTTAATTCATAAGTTATTTCTTGCTGTATCTAAAAGAAGTTTTTGTCAATTGTCACTTCTTTATAAATTCCATTTATAATTAAGTGTATCTATATATACTTTACTATATACTACATATATACTAAACTATACTAAAGCATATGCTGTACTATACCAATAATTATTCGTAGCAATATACATTTGCACTCTCAGTCACCATTTTTCAGAATTGTATTACTATCTATACCTTAACAATTTCCATATCTGCCCATCATTGCCTGTGTAATATAATTTAGTTCTAACACCCGAGTGACACAGTGTAAATATGTGTAAATGAGTGCATAAGTGTTAGAATATAAGAAATGAATTATATATATATAAATATATATATATATATAATATATATATATATATTTATAAAATTATTATATATATATATATTATATATATAATATATATATATATATATATATATATTTATATAATTTGTGTGTGTGTGCCTGTGTGTGTGTGCTGTGTGTGTTGGCCTGTGTGGTACTCACCTAATTGTACTCACCTAATTGTGGTTTGCAGGAGGGGGGGGTCGAGACCAGCTCCTGGCCCCGCCTCTTCACTGATCGCCTACTGGATCCTCTCTCTCTCTGCTTACCTGAGTTTTTCATACCTCTTCTGAAAAACTATGTATGGTTCCTGCCCTCCACTACTTCACTTGATAGCTATTCCACTTTCTGACAACGCTATGACTGAAGAAATACTTCCTAACGTCCATGTGACTCGGTCTGAAGTCTTCAGCATTCCAGTTGTGACCCCTTGTCCCTGTGTCCCTCTCTGGAACATCCTATCTCTGTCCACCTTGTCTACCTCCAGCAGTATTTGTATGTCGTTATCATGTCTCCCTGGACCCTTCTAACCTCCAGTTGTCGTCAGTCGATTTCCCTTAAACCTTCCTCGTCGACATTCCCTTGAGTCTGGGACTAGCCTTGTTGAAAACCTTTGTACTTTCTCTAACTTTTGACGTGCTTACAGGTGTGGGTTCCAGACGGTGCTGCATACTCCAGATGGGTTAACATCACAGTGTACATTTCTTGAACATTCCTTTTAAGTATCGGAACGCTATTCTCAGTTTGCCGGGCGCCCGTATGCTGCAGCGGTTTTTTTGGGGTTGATGGTGCCTCCGGTGATGTGCTCGGTGTTATGGTCACCCCAAGGTCTTTCTCCCTGAATGGGTCTGTAGTCTTTGTCCACCTACCCTATTTCTGTCGCGGTCTTCTTTGCCCCCCCCAATCCATGACTTTGCTTTTGGGCTGGATTGTTTCGGGGAGCCAGTTACTGGACCCACCCAGCCTCTCGGGTCTCTTTGCAGCCTGCCTCATCCCGTCCGATTTAATTCTTCTCATCAACTTCACGTCACTCAAAAGGGGGACCTTCAAGTTATTCCTTCCATCATGTCGTTCACATATATCAAAAATAGCACTGGCCCTTGAACGACCCTGTGGGACCCCCCCGAACGGGCGCCCCTGTATACCTCTTCACGTCCCATGACCGTTGCTCCTCCCTTCAGGTATTCCTTACCCATTGCAGTCCCCTTTCCCTTTTTACGTGTCCCTGATCCTCCAGCTTCTGCACTAATCTCTTGGGGGGAACTGTGTCAAAGGCCTTCCCATCTAGGAAAACGCAATCTACCCAACCCTCTCTCTCGTGTCTTACTTCTTTCCCTTTTGTCATAAAACCCGGGAGGTTTGTGATACAAATTTGCCTCCAAAAACCCATGCTGGTTTTCATTTAAAATCTTGTTCCCTTTCCCAAGGTTCGACCACTTCCTCCTGATAATCTTCTCCATGACTTTGCACACAATACATGTCAGTGAAAACGGGTCTGATTTAGTGCCTCGTTTCTGTTTCCTTTTTTAAATATGGGGACAACTTTAGCTGTCTTCCATTTCTCAGGTAGTTGCCCATTTCAGGGAGTTAAAAAGATTGGGGTTGGGACACACACATCTTTCTCCTTCTCTAAGGACCCAGGGGGAGATGTTGCCCTCCCATCGCCTTTGAGGTGTCAAGGTCACTTAAGGCCTTCACCTCCTCCTCGTTGTTCGTATGCATCAAACACTTGTTGGTATATTCCCTTTGATTTTCCCCTTTCTGTGCTGTCTTCCCAACCCCTTCCTGTCTCTCTGTAAAAACTCCTTAAAATTCCTGTTCAGCTCCTCACATACCCCCCTACATTTCTTTTTGAGTTCTCCACCTTCTGTCCTTAATCTGACCCCGGGTCTTTGACTGTTGCTTCCTCCGATGTGGCATACAACATTTCGGGGCAGTCTTTATTCTCGATGCTAGTCATTTTTTATACTGTCGCGGGGCCTCCCTCCTTAAAATGTGCGTACTCGTTCCGGCTCTGCGATTATCTCCCTATTTTCGTGGTTTCCGCCTTCTGTACTTTTTTATTCCTATTGCACTTTGTTTTTGCCTCCTTTCACCGTCGGGGAAACCAGGGGCTTGTTCTGGGCTTCCCCCTTGTTCTGTTGCCATTGGGGTGAACCCTTTCCCCCGCCCCCCTTGCATTTTGTTTTCTACATATTTCCCTCATTTTTTACTGGCTTTCCTGCCCGTTCTCTGTCCCACGGACCCCCCCAGGAAGTTCTTCAACCCTATGTAGTCCCTCTTTTATGTCAGGCTTTTCCCCCTTTTACTCCTGTTATTTTCTCCACTTGCAGCTCTCTATGTATTAAAGCAAGAACCCCGTGGTCGCTATCCCCAGGGACTCCATACTTGTGTCCCAATGTCTGAGCTGCCCGGGGGAACACAAGGGCCATCTTTCTGGTTCATCCTCCCCCTCACTCTGGATGTCCTTAACATGGGGGCATGGGTTTTCCAGCCCACGTCCAAAATCCGGCTCTCCATGTTTCGGACCCCATGTGGCTCCAGGTTTTCCCATCAATTCCCTGTGGTTGAAAACCCCCATAACCCCGCAACTTTGCCTGCTGGAGTGAGCTCTTCTTGCCAACTCAGCAAGTGTGTCCACCCTTGCTTGTTGCCCTTTTTCATATTCCTTCCCTTGGGCCCCCTGCAGTTCTGTGGTGGATTTTACATCACTGCAATGACCACTTTGTGTTCCCCAACTGAAGTGTACCCGCTTGAGTCTCTTTTTCCCTTTTCATCTATTTCCTTCCATTTTTTCCCCCGAATTTTTCCCTTGTTTTTTACGAGCAGAGCAAAACCCCCCCTCCCCCCCTACCCCCTTTTATCTTTCCTCATGATTGGTATCCCCGGGGGGAAATTGCATCTGTTATTGTCTCCCCTATTTTGTTTCTGAACTGTATGATGTTGGGGGGCTTCTCATTGATTCTTTCTTGCCATTCCTCATGTTTGTTCGTTTTAAAACCATCTGCATTTGTGTACCAAAACCCTTCAACTCTGTTCTAATACTGTAACTGTGGGGGGGGGGTGGAAACAGAGGGACGGGTTTTGTGATGGTTGGTTTTGGGAAAGTTCAGTTGCCCTTGGGGGGTCGTGGCTGGGTCCTTCTGCGGGTTTTTTGGGGGGGGGGGCCTTGTCCTTCCTTTGATCCTGGGTTTTTTTTGCTCTCCTTTTTCATTTCCCCCCCATTTCCCTTTTGTTTTTGAACTCTCTCTTTCATTTTCTTCCTTTCGTCCTTGTTCTGTTCGGTCAGGGACACACTCCGGGAAATCCGCTTCCTCTCAGCCGTGCTTTCTCCTGCGGATCAGGTTCGGGTTGATTCTGCCTTGAAAAATTACTTTGAGAGGGCGATTCCTTTTCTTTGTGAACCCCCAACTCCGAAAAAATTTCCACCGGGGCATGTCCCCCTCGCCTTCACCCTTTATGATGTCTTAAACGCTTTTTTTTTCCTCCTGCTTTTTTTCATCATAAGTTTCCCCCTTTAGCTTTTAGCCCATAACAAACACGGATCTTCCTTTCCACCTCCCACTGTGACTCCCATTCATCCTCTGAGTGTTTTAGTTTTCCTTTCCCCTGGAGTGTTTTCCCTTCCTTCAGTCCCTTCCCTCGTTTGGCCCCTAGCTTTTTTTTGGTTTTTTCCTTCCTGCTCACCTGCTCCTGGGCCCCCCAGGTATCTGGAAGGTCCTTGCACATTTTTGTTCCATCAATGTCTTCCAACCTCTTTTCTGTCCTGAGTGCTCCCCGTCTTTGTTTTGGCCCCAGTGGGTTTTACAGGGCCTCTG
>NC_069431.1:36251506-36270371 GCF_026875155.1 Cherax quadricarinatus
TTTGTTTTTTTGGCGATGAAAATGAGGTCTTGTTGACGTTCACTTGATTTTCCCTATTCCAGCCGGGGTGTTTTCATCGACCTCGTTGAACTATTGCGGCCTTTACGTGTTTCTCTTTCAAAAATCACCTTTTCAAAAGACTTTTGGTCTCCCCAGGGCTCGCCATCAGTCCCGCCCTGGCGAACTTATACATGGAACATCTGGAAGCCGACGTTTCTCCCCCCATTTTTTCCTTCGACTGCACCTAAACCGTTTTTTTGAGCTTCCCTAACCCTGGGCGCTTAAACAAAAGGCTTCCAAAAAACTCAACCAGGTCGAGCCTCAACCCTCACACTTGAAGAAAAATCGACAACACTTTTCCCTTTCCCTTGATGTTTTCCTGCAAAACTGCCCTTTGAACTTGTTTTAAAAGTCATCAAAAACCAAACCAAACCAAAACGATCTCCCCATTCTACTTCCCCCGACACAAAACTAAAGTGGTTTTAATTAAAAGGCTTCTTCCTGGTGATCAGAATCTGCGCAATGAGTTCCTTGAGGGAAAAATGCATTAATTGAACAAGTATTTTCTAAACTCCCTTCCTCGTCACTTCATCAGAGACTGCAGCGGGGGGTATTAAAATCTTCCACACCGAGAAAAACACTCCGAGAAGAGTCAATCCCCCCCCACCAATCCTTGCCCCCAAAAATGTTTTTAACATTTTCCAAAAATCTTTAAGTATCTAAACCCCCACAACCACGACCACAAGGACATACCAGTGTAAACAGGAAAGCCTCCATCCTTTCAGGGGTATCATAATCCTTTTAATGACTGCAAAAAAATTTTACGGGGCGAAACATCAAGGACCCCCAAACACGTATTTTAGAACACCCAAACGCAAGGGGACTGAGATACCCAAAGGAAATGCCTGTGTAAACCCAACACGAAATCACAAACCAAATTTAAAATTAACTACGAAACTCAAAATTATGCCACAGAAAACAACACCAATACCGAAGAATCCCGGGAATATGCTTATTCTAAACCAACAATTTCAAAAAGAACTTTTTCTCTAAAAACATGCTGAAACCACTTCCAAGAAATTCTTTTTCGCTTCCCACTAAGAACAGGGCCTGCAGAAAAGGTCTCTCAAACTTTTCCAAACCCTTGCCAGCTCCAGGATCGGCCCCCACCGGTGAATCAATGAAGCACCCCATGACCAACACTCCCCCACCAAACCCCCACCCCACCCCAGGGATCGTTTTGGGAGAAAAAGCCCCTGGGGGCGAAAATTGTATAAAACCCATTTAAATCAAGGTTTATTTTTGTGCTTTTTTTTTAAAAATTTTTTTTCAAAAGTGTCTAAAAGTTTTGTTCATGAAACAGAAATATACACAAACATTTTTTCCCCAGTTAAACCCCAAAATTTAGTGAAAAAAAGAAATTTAGACAGGAAACCCCCGAAAAACGGGAGATTATTTAATAAGGCCTGTTCAAGTGGGGGAAAGGTCACCAGATTTTCTCGAAAGATCCCCCCGAAATGTTTTTTACTTTTTCAAAGACAAATTTAAAATTTTTTAAGTTTGAAAAGTAAACAACCCCGGGGGGCACGCCCTCGAAACATTTCCTTATATCCAGGTAAAAAGGATGGCAAAAAATGCTGCAGAACTTATTTTGGGTATCCTCGAAGGAGGACCTTCAAGGGGTTTTCCCTAATTTTCTTTTTTTATTTTTATTCCTACTTTAGTTGTTTTTTTTATTTCCCCAACCAACAAGCGGCCTCATTAAACCATCTTCGTTTGCAAAGTGGGGTGTACCAGTACCTAGGGTGGATTCTAGTGCAAATGACATACCGGGAGCATGCGTCAAACTGCTAAAATTTTTCCCATTTCTCAAAATAACTCTAATAACTTTGCATTCGTACAGTGATACATGGGTTTTTGGAAATTTTTTAGGGTGTTACCTGTATGTACCTCAACATTATATACTCAATAACCCTTTTGGGGAGAAACCATATTGTTTCCCTTTAGTCCCCCGTGTAACATGTGAGAAAACTTAACCACCCCTGGTCACGACAAGGGGTTTCCCTTTCGACCTCACAATCTTATCCAATCTACCCGGGGGACCATTTGGGGGTTGGATGCACCCACAAAAAACGGTGCACAATTTAAAATTGTGGACTGTAGGGTTTATTATTTTTAACAAATGAAGGGGGGGGGGTAGGTTAAACATGGATAATCCATAAAGGAAAACCTTGACATAACTCACCCTTTCCCCGATATTCTCTGGGGGTTAAATTGTTTGTAGCGGATCATTCATAACCTATCCAAATTAAAACTAAAACTGGGCCGTTCATCTGCTAAACTGAGGGTTACTTAAACTGTGGGTGATTGTCCCTTTTATTTCTCCATTACCTTTCCCATTTCGATGTCCTGCTAAAAGACCCCGGTTCTTATTCCAGCGGACGGGACCCGTCGGTTTGTCCGGTTTGAAGTCGTGTTCAAAAAACTTATATCCCGGTACGAGAATCACGCTTCCTCGGAGCGGGGCGACTTTTTTCACATCCCACATTTCTTAAATTAATGTTATTTTCATCATTACTTTTCCCATTCACAAGAGATTTAACGTTAAAATTTATTATACACTTTAGGGTCACTTCATTAAGTCTGAGGCCGATGATGAGGTTAATGGGTATTTCTCCTGGACACACACCTGGCCGCGCCCAGTCCCCCCGGGAACCTTTATTCACAATTTACCCCCTTTACGGTGGCCCCGAAAATCACGTTCCCCACTTTTCACCAGGAAGTTCCACTTCCTATTTAAATTTGGGGGCCAAAAATTTCCTTGGGCCGCCGAAAACCCATTTCCTGATCCCGGTTTTCCAGCCCCTCCCCCATTAAAAAACACTGCCGCCCCCCCCCAGCCCGAGTCGCCCAAAACCCCCGCACATCCGGCTGCGCAAAGGGAATCTTGGTTCTATCCATTGTCAAATAATTTTTGACTCTATCGACACAAAAAACCTTTTGGGCGCTTAGTTTGGGGGAAAAATAAAAAAAATTTCCCCAACACGGCGGCCGGGCGGGGGGTTCGTTGCTGACGATTTACTATGGGGGTTAAATTTTTTTCCCTTCTTAAACGGGCCCCCCTTTTGGGAACCCCAAAATTGGATTTCAAATCCCATTATTTTTTTCCACCGTTAACCCTCGGTAGGGCCCACCAAAGCACACTCAAGCCCCCATGCTTTGGTTTAACATTTCCCCTTTTTTGGGGGGTTTTGCCTAAGCTTGCTCTGGGGGGGTTAATTTGTTGGGCAACTGGAAATTATGAGACTTTAAACAATAAAAAGTCTCTCTCAGTTTTCCCAATCAGCCCCAGAACATTTACGCTTTATAGGCAAAAAACTCCAGGGCCATCCATTTTTTTGATCCCTCAAATGGATATTAGTGTTCCCTCCAGGGGCTAACCAGCCCGGATTAATTTATTGGGCTACTGGAAATTTTGGGATTTAAACAATAACAAGTCCTTTCTCATATCCCAAGTCAGCCCCACATTATGCTATTTCATTAACCCTTCACTACCCCAAATATTTTCTTTCAGTTGAGTCACCCCCCGGAATTGCCCAATAGATTATTTCCCAAATTACTTCGTTCGTGGAACCACCTGTGCACAAAGGGTGTGATTTATCGTCCCTGAAGTAAGAACTATTTTTTTTTTTAACTGTTTTTTAAATTATATCATTAAAAGCAGTCAAAAATTTTTTGGTGTCTTGCTCAGTTCGCGAGCGGGGCCTTTAATGTCAACCCCATCCAAAAAAATTAGTAGGTATTCTGGACGGTTGAATTTCCAGGACGTCGCACCCGTAATACCAGTTCACATTTAAATCCTTCGGGATGTTCCGAGTAAAGGAAATTCATTTTTTTTCCCATTTATATTATTCCCTATGCGGCCCAAAGCTCCCACAAATTTATGGTTCAAATAATTTCCGATAGAAAGAATACTTGTACTGGGTTGACTTTTATGGAAGAACGGATGATTAAACTATTCCTCTGTCATTATTACTAGGCGGTTTTTCCTATATTACAGGCCCCGTACCAGTGTTGAGGAGAGTGCCCCGCATGCTTTGGGGATTTATGCCCTTTTATCCTGAATTATTACCCAAACGCGGGAAAGGCTACTCAGCGGGCCCCTTTATTTTGCCATTCTGCAACCTTTATATCAGCCCTGTGTGTCGGGGTTATTAACATTATCTTATTGTCACATTATTAAAGAATTACTACAACCCTGCACATAACTGTAGGGTCCCTTCCCTTGTTGCATTTAGAAACTGTTCAATTTGGTATGACAATCCTTTACATTATATTGTTTAGCATCTGTTTAAATCTGTCAAGTTTTTTAATTTTTTTCCACTTAATATCCATGAATTAAGGCATTACAATTTTTTGTGAAATGAGTACCCGGCAAAAGGGGGCAGTCTCTCTTTTCCTTGGACCCCTTTTTTAACTGGGTTTACACTTACGAAAAGGGATTACCTTTACCTTGATGTGGGAACCACTATTACTGATTCCTGACTTGATATGTGCTTATTTAACTCTTAAACTATGATTTATTACCACTGGGGTTTTTTTTTCCCTTTGAGACTTTACAGATACTAGAGTCTTTTTTTATATCCTTAGAACGTTTTGGCTGACTGGTCTGCAATTTAACAATTAATTTTTTGCCACCTAGTTGATTTTCCCCCAAACCCTACTCTGGAGGTTTTGGCAAAAAACCCACCTTTTCATTAAAAGGTTGATCAACTGCCTGGCTTAACCCTTTAATTTATTCAAAGCCCTTTCTTTTTAAGACGTTTTTCTTCCAATTCGTAATGTTGATTTAATTAAAACACTCATTTCCATTCCATTGCACAAATTCTCCAGCAATCTCTTTCACAGTCTTAACCACAATTTGTACCAATCAAATCTCTCTCAAAGCATCTAAAAATACTTTAATTCTTAGGGTTCACGGGTTTTTTGATTCATTTTAAACAAAAAGCCTTCGTCACATGGTTTTAATAGCCCGTAATTAAAGGGTTTCAATTTCTTAAAATTCCGGATTGTCAGCCACATTAAACTCCAATCAGATCCCGTCATGGTTAGAGAATTATTAATCACTGATTATAAACTTTAAATGGTCCTTTAAAAAGAAAATTTTTGACTTTACCTTTTTAATCCCGCCACACAGTGCTGCAATTAATTGGGCTAATTAAAAATCCAACACGATCGATTTAAATTTGTGACCCCGTACCCCCCTTCTTCAATTTCCCCACTTTTTATTTTTGTAATTTTAAATTTAATTAATTTTTTCTGTTGATCCGGTTTAAAGGGGAAAGGCCAGCGGGCGGGGAAAATTTATAGGGGTTTTATTACCTTTATGTACCTCAACATTTTACAACAAGTAAACTCAGGGAGAAAAAATATTGTTTCCGTAGTCACCCCCCTTTTAGAAAGGAGAAAACTTAACCACCCCCGGGCACGACAAGTGGTTCCTTCGACCTCACCAATCTTTCCTTCTACCGAGACCATATGGTTGGATAGCACCCCAAATCGGGGCTACTAATTAAATTTTTGGGCTGTATAGATTATATTAGTTTAACTGAATGAAGGGGGGTGGGGGAGGGTTTCACTGGTTAAACCCACAAGGAAAACACTTGTAATAATTCACCAAATTTTAATATTCTCGGTGGTTCTTGATTAGCTGGATCACTCTAAATACCAATTTTCAACTACCTAACGGGGGATATCATCTGCTATAACTAGAAGGGTTACTTAGTGTGGGGATTGATACCCTTTTTCCTCCATTCCCTTCATTTTGAGCCTGTACACCCCCAACCCGGGTTTTTATTTTCCACAGGACGAGGGATCTGTCGGGTTTTTTTCCCGGTTTTGAAGTGTGATTCCATAAAGCTTCAAATCTCGGTACGAGAAACAGCTTCATCGGAGCAGGGGATTATTTACATCCCAATTCTCTTAACTTATGTTATTTTCACTCATTACATTACCCTTCACAAGCCGGGGTTTAACGCTCTTTATTTAACCCTTAGAGGTACTTCATTAAGATTGGGCCCAGGTGAGGGTTAATCACGGGTATTTTTCCCTGGACAAAACCATGGCCCCGCCTACACCCGTCAAAACCCTTATTCACTAATTTTACCACCCTTTTACGGTGGTCCCGAAATCAGTTCCCCTTTCTCTTCACCAGGAAAAATTACGACACTTCCCATTTTTAATTGGGCCATAAATCCTTAGGCGCCGTAAAACGCCGGGTTTTTTTGATCCCTTTTACCGGGGCCCTTTCACCTCCAAAAAAACACTGCGCCCCCCCTGCCCGAGTGGGGTATACCCCCCCCCAACCCGCATGGCAAAGGGAACTCTTGGTTTCCTATCCATTTTCAAAACATTTTTGATAAGGAACATTAAACACCTTTAGGCCAAAATTTTGGAAAATCAAAAATTTTTCCAAGGTTTTTTAATAAGTTCGGGCTTGCTTGAAAATAAATAGAAAGTCGGGGACTTGGCAGTTAAGGAGCAATGAGAAGTCTGGAGTAACGAGTAAATAAATGAACCAACGAAGACGTTTGAGGGGAAAAAATTTCGTTGTTGCGGAAAATAGTGGTCGGGGCAAAGGCCATTAATCAGTAAATCTGATTAAATTAGGTTGAAGTAAGGGGAACAGACCCGCACAAACAAGCCAGGCAGTAAAAACTTCCCATAAATTAATTAAATTTTTAGGTATTTTTAGAAAGAATACGCAGGAATGGGGAGCTAAAAAAATTTTTAGTATTCTAAATAGGGCAGAGTAGTGAAGAAGTGTACACAAATACCAGACTAGGAGAAAGTTAACGCGTTTCGGTCCAAGTTGGATCATTTATAAGCAAGGTGGGCTAAAAGGTTTATTTGTGATTGTACCTTTTTGTTTTTTAACGAAGACGGGCAACATGGAGAGGCTGGTGTCGGCAGATGGTGCTGGCGATGGCGCCCGGGAGAACCCATGCGGGTTCAAGGGTAAAACGAGAAAGAAAAAAACACAAACACTGTCTGGGCCGCAACAGGAATCACGCACGACAAGACACTGATACTTCAGCAAAGCATAATGATCACAAAAGTAAAAAAAATGAATTTATTTTCTCTTCTATGTTTTATCTCTTTTAATGGTGTGGTGGACACGGTGTTTGCCTGGGGGAGATGAGATCAGGCAGGAAACTTAATGTTTACTGGAAAAAAACGTCAAGAAAAATGCGTTTGGGGTGGTAATTTTTTGGTTAGGTGTTAGTGGTTTTTGTTTTTATGTGTAAGTGATTGTTTTTGTTATTACGTGTAAATGAATTTTTTTTTATTACTGTTGTATTTTGTTTGTTTTTTCGTGTAAGTGATTGTTGTTGCTATTACTGTTTTTAATGATTGTTGTTTTTACTGTGTAAGTGATTGTTGTTGTTATTTTTGTGTAAGTGATTGTTTGTTGTTATTACTGTGTAAGTGATTGTTGTGGTGATTGTTGTTAGTGATTGCTGTTGTTACTGTGTTAGTGATTGTTACTGCGTTAGTGACTGTTGTTGTTACTGTGTTACGATTGGGCTGTGGTTGTGTTAGTGATTGTTTGTTGTGGTGTTAGTGATTGTTGTAGATGTGGTAGGGATTGTTGTTCGGATTTGTGCTAGTGATCGTTGTTGTGATTATTTATGTGAGAGGCGTGACTGTTGTGGAGATGGTGGTAATGATTTTCGTTATTGAGCTAGAGATTGTGGTGATACGGGTTGTGTTGGTGATCGCTGTTGTAAAATTGTGATTGCTGTGGTAGCTGTGTTAATGGTGATGTTAGAAGTTGTGGTAAGATTGTGGAAAGATTGGGACAGTGATTGTGGAAAAATTTTTGTAGGTATGTAGTGACTGCTCTGAAGTATGGTGGTAGTGATTTTTTTTAAGGTGTTGAGATTGTGTATATGCAGTTGTGTTGGTACCGATTGTTTTTGTAGGTGGTTTGATTGTATATCTTATTGGGGTGGCAGTGATTGGTTTTTGTAGGTGTTGTGATTGTATCTGTAGTTGTGGTGGCAGTGATTGTTTTTGTAGATGTGATTGCACTTGTATTGTGGTGGCAGTGACTGTTTTTGTAGGTATTGTGATTGTATCTGCAGTTGTGGTGGCAGTGATTATTTTTGAGGATGTGTTAGTGACTGTTGTGGAGGCTTTGATACTAATTAGGGTGGTGGTTGTAATCTTGATTGTTGTTGTGACTGTGGTGATGATTGTGACGGTAGTAGAAGTAGAAATTGTTGTGTTGAATGAGGTACAGATTGTGGTGATGACTATGGAAGTGATAGTTTTAGTAGTAGAAGCATCTGAGATAGTGATTGTGTTTGGAGTTGTTGTAATGATTGTGATGAGTATGACATTTTTCATAGTGCTTAAAATTGGGATTGTTTTTGTGTTTGTGTAGTGATTGTTGTTAGGGTTTTAGCATTGAGTGTGGTGACTATGGAGTACTGATTGTAGTGCTAGTTGTGAAAGTGATTTTGAAAGTGATGCTAGTGATTGTGTGATGTAATGATTTAGAAAAGAGACAAGTGATTGTGTTTCTTAGAAATTTGTTTTCAGTCTGAGTTGAAATAGTGACAGTGGTGTTAGATGTGGGAATGATTTTGTCTTTGTGGTGTTGATTGTGACGAAGATAGCAGTAATAATATGGGTATCACAATTAATGCCAAGTGGTGGAAGTAACTGTAAAGATTGTTGTTAGGTGATAATAGTGATTACAACTGTAATAATGGGTGTTGTAATGTAGAGGAAGTTATTTCCTTTGTTTGTGGAGTAGAGGTTGTGATTATTGAAACGATAGTGAGTTTGATGGTGCGCTGACTCTGATTACAGAAGGGTAGTGGCAGTGATAATAGTGTTATAAATTGTGGTTTTTATGTAGTGATTGTGGCAGGGGTGGCCGTAGTGATTGTGACAGGGGTGGCCATAGTGATTGTGGCAGGGGTGGCCGTAGTGATTGTGCCAGGGGTGGCCATAGTGATTGTGACAGGGGTGGCCGTAGTGATTGTAACAGGGGTGGCCGTAAGTGATTGGCAGGGGTGGACTGTAGTAGTAGTGATTGTGACAGGGGTGGCCTAGTTGTTGTGGCAGGGTGGCCGTAGTGATTGACTCAGGGGTGGCCGTAGTGATTGTGGCAGGGGTGGCTCCGTAGTGATTGTGGCAGGGGTAGGCCGTAGTGATTGTGGCAGGGGTTGGCCGTAGTGATTGTGGCAGGGGTGGCCGTAGTGAATTGTGGCAGGGGTGGCCGAGTGATTGTGGCAGGGGTGGCCGTAGTGATTGTGGCAGGGGTGGCCGTAGTGATTGTGGCAGGGTGGCCGTAGTGATGTGGCAGGGTGGCCGTAGTTGATTGTGACAGGGGTGGCCCGTAGTGTATTGTGGCAGTGGTGGCCGTAGTGATTGTGGCAGGGTGGCCTAGTAGTGATTTGACAGGGTTGATGAAGTGATTTGGAAAGGGAAGGGTATTAATTTGTAAAGATAGTAGTTGTGAGTGTAGCATGGCACGGTGGTAGTTTTTGTAGATGGATAAGTAGTAGAGTTATCCCTCAGTAGTCTCTCCCTCAGTGGTCTCTCCCAGAGTAGATCTCCCTCAGGTCTCTCCCAGAGTAGTTATCTCCCTCAGTGGTCTCTCCCAGAGTAGTTATCTCCCTCAGTGGTCTCTCCAGAGTAGTTATCTCCCTCAGTGGTCTCTCCCAGAGTAGTTATCTCCCTCAGTGGTCTCTCCCAGAGTAGTTATCTCCCTCAGTGGTCTCTCCCAGAGTAGTTATCTCCCTCAGTGGTCTCTCCCAGAGTAGTTATCTCCCTCAGTGGTCTCTCCCAGAGTAGTTATCTCCCTCAGTGGTCTCTCCAGAGTATTATCTCCCTCAGTGGTCTCTCCCAGAGTAGTTATCTCCCTCAGTGGTCTCTCCCTAGAGAGTTATCTCCCTCAGGGTCTCTCCAGAGCAGTTATCTCCCTCAGTGGTCTCTCCCAGAGTAGTTCATCTCCCCTGAGCGGTCTCTCCGAGTGCTCTGCCCCACCCAGTTGGTCTCGTGCCCCACCCCCAGTGTGCTCGTGCCCCACCCATTGTGCTCGTGCCCCATTCTCCCCAGTGTGCTACGTGCCCCACCCAGTGTGCTCGTGCCCCACCCAGTGTGCTCGTGCCCCACCCAGTGTGCTCGTGCCCCACCCAGCACCCGCATGCCGACCGCCGGATTTCCCCCGCTCCACGATTTTTTTTTCCGATTTTTTCAAATTTTTTTTGAATTTCATATTTTTTTGAACGAGAAACATTTTCACTCCCCCCCTATGGGTCCCCCTATGGTAAGACTTCCCACCACCCACTTCCATACCCAATATTCCTGCTCCACTTCCTTGGATCAAGACCTTCCTCTCCGTCGTGGAGGTTACCTGGAGGTTATTCCGGGGATCAACGCCCCCGCGGCCCGGTCCATGACCAGGCCTCCCGATGGATCAGGGCCTGATCAACTAGGCTGTTACTGCTGGCCGCACGTAGTCCAACGTACGAGCCACAGTCCGGCTGATCCGGCACTGACTTTAGGTATCTGTCCAGCTCTCTCTTGAAGGCAGCCAGGGGTTTATTGGCAATTCCCCTAATGCTTGATGGGAGGCTGTTGAACAGTCTTGGGCCCCGGACACTTATGGTGTTTTCCCTTAGTGTACCAATGGCGCCCTACTTTTTATTGGGGGCATTTTGCATCGCCTGCCACGTCTTTTACTTTCGTAGGGAGTGATTTCTGTGTGCAGATTTGGGATCATTCCTTCCAAGATTTTCCAAGTGTAGATTATGATATATCTCTCCCTCCTGCGTTCCAACGAGTACAAGTCAAGTGCTTCCAAGTGTTCCCAGTAGTTAAGGTGCTTGACAGAACTTATACTTGCAGTAAAGGATCTCTGTACACTCTCTAGATCTGCGATTTCACCTACTTTGAATGGAGATATTAATGTACAGCAGTATTCCAGCCTAGAGAGAACAAGTGATTTGAAAAGGATCATCATTGGCTTGGCATCTCTCGTTTTGAAAGTTCTCATTATCCATCCTGTCATTTTCTTTGCACGTGCGATCGTGGCACTGTTGTGATCCTTGAAAGTGAGATCCTCAGACATTACTACTCCCAGGTCCCTTACATTATTTTTTCCATTTTTTTATATTCTCCATCTACTTGGATCAAATGTTGGCAGAGAGGGCGGCGTTTTGCAGCAGCCCGGTAGATGGCAGTGAGGGAGGCGTTCTACAGTGGCCCAGTAGATGGCGGTGAGGGCGGCATTTTACAGTGGCCCAGTAGATGGCAGTGAGAGAGGCGTTCTACAGAAGCCCGGTAGATTGCAGGGAGGGCAGCATTTTACAGCGGACTGGTAGATGGCAGTGAAGGCGGCGTTTTACAGCAGCCTGGTAGATGGCAGTGAGGGCGGCATTTTACAGTGGCCAGGTAGATGGCAGTGAAGGTGGCATTTTACAGCAGCCTGGTAGATGGCAGTGAGGGCGGCGTTTTACAGCAGCCTGGCAGATGGCAGTGAGGACGGCTTTTTACAGTGGCCCAGCAGATGGCAGTGAGGGGCGGCTTTTTACAGCAGCCTGGCAGATGGCAGTGAGGGTGGCGTTTTACAGCAGCTCGGTAGATGGCAGTGAGGGCGGCGTTTTACAGTAGTCTGGTAGATGGCAGTGAGGGGAGCGTTTTACAGCAGCCTGGTGGATGGCAGTGAGGGCAGCGTTTTACAGCAGCCTGGTAGATGGCAGTGAGGGCAGCTTTTTACAGAGGCCAGGTAGATGGCAGTGAGGGCAGCATTTTACAGCAGCCCAGTAGATGGCAGTGAGGATGGCGTTTTACAGCAGCCTGGTAGATGGCAGTGAGGGCGGCATTTTACAGCAGCCTGGTAGATGGCAGTGAGGGCAGCGTTTTACAGCAGCCTGGTGGATGGCAGTGAGGGCAGCATTTTACAGCAGCCCAGTAGATGGCAGTGAGGATGGCGTTTTACAGCAGCCTGGTAGATGGCAGTGAGGCGGCATTTTACAGCAGCCTGGTAGATGGCAGTGAGGGCAGCGTTTTACAGCAGCCTGGTGGATGGCAGTGAGGGCAGCATTTTACAGCAGCCTGGTGGATGGCAGTGAGGGCAGCGTTTTACAGCAGCCTGGTAGATGGCAGTGAGGGCAGCTTTTTACAGAGGCCAGGTAGATGGCAGTGAGGGCAGCATTTTACAGCAGCCCAGTAGATGGCAGTGAGGATGGCGTTTTACAGCAGCCTGGTAGATGGCAGTGAGGACGGGATTTTACAGCAGCCGGTAATGGGAGTGAGGGGAGCGTTTTTACAGCACCTGGTAATAGCAGTGGGGCGCGTTTTACAGCAGCCTGGTAGATGGGAGTGAGGGCAGCAAAATTCCCGCAGCCTGTTTAAAGGCAGTGAGGGCATCGTTTTTACACAGCCTGGTAGATGGCAGTGAGGGCAGGTTTTTTCAGCAGCCCCCGTAAGGCAGTGGGGCAGCGTTTTACATGGCCAGGTAATGGGAAGAGGCCGCATTTTACACACCTGGTAGTGGCAGAAAGGGGGAGGTTTAAAAAGTGGCCTGTTAGTGGCAGAGGGCGGCATTTTACAGTGGCCCCGGGAGATTCATTTACGGAGCGTTTTACAGCGGCCCGGTAATGGGAGGAGGGGCGGCTTTCCGTGGCCAGGAATGGGAGTGAGGGCGGCATTTTACAGCCGCCCTGTAGAGTCGTTGGGGGGCGTTTTACGCGGCCCGGTAGATGGCGGAGGCGGCTTTCACAGCGGCCCGGTAATGGAGTGAGGGCGGCGTATCACACAGCCTGGTAGTGGGAGTGAGGGCGCATTTCACAGGGCCTGGTAGATGGCAGTGAGGGGGGCAATACACTGTAAAAAGTCCCCCAGGGGTCAAAATATCATAACCCCAAAATCCCACTTTTTCTTACCCTTGTGATGAAGGTGGTGGGGATGTAGGTGCTGGGTTTTTGTTGTTGTTGTGGGGGGTTGGTGGTGGGGTAGGTCAGGTTGTTTTTGTCGTGGGGGTGGGGATGGGGGTGGGGGCGGTGTGGTGTAGGTGGGTTGTTTTGTTGGGGTGGGTAGTGGTGGGATGTAGGGGGTTGTTTTTTGTTGTTGTGGGGGATGTAGGTGCGGTTGTTGTTTTGTGGTGGGGGTGGTGGTGAGTGGGCTGGTTGTTTGTTGTTGTGTGGGGTGGTGGGATGTAGGTGCTGGTTGTTGTTGTTGTTGTGGAGGTGGTGGTTGCTGCAACCCGAAGGGGGTTGCTATGATATGTAATATTATTATTTTTCATATAATTTATTTTGCTTATATTATAGCAAAAAATCTAAATATATTCCTTTATATTATTATTTGACTTACTTATTTTGTTAGGTGAGTAACACATATATTATGTGTCAGTTCAAGTCTTGTTGTCTAACTACTATAATTATCGCTCTTTGTTGTTTCCCTCCCCGGCTTTTGTTGCGGGGGCATAACGTCCAGGGAGTATCCGTGATCGTGTCAGTGGGGGTGCCTCACCTCCCCTGAAGTATTAGTTGGTTGACTGCTGGGGGGTTTGGGAAAGTATTCAGACAAATCCTAAATCTCCCTTATGGCCCTTTTGTTGGAAGCCGTCTTTGTCCATTACGTTAGTTCTGTGAATCTGTTCACAGAACATGTATAGACTAGTGATTTTCGACGTTTTACTGAGGTTGTTGTCGATAGACCTCTAAAAACTCAGGGCCTGAGCTGAGCTTCTGACCTAACTTGTACTGGGGATCTGTGATTATCACAGTCGGGGGTTTTCTTTTTCTGAACTTAGATTCGTAGTATGGGAGCTTTGGACTTTTTTGGAGGGTCTGCTGATGGGCCCTACTTAGGTGTTTATATTTTCTCCTTTCCTGTGTGTCAGTTGCTTGTTTATTGATATTTGGGCTTTCATTCTTTTTTTTTTGTTCAAGCAGACTGTTCGGGTTTCCCGTCGGTGAAAATTTGTTTATTGGAGGACTTTGCAGTCACTTTTTAAATCTAGCGGGGGGGGGCATTTGAACATTAGAGCACTTACACACATACACACAAAATTACTTGTATTATTTATAATATATTATTAAATGTTAAAGTACCAAGGTCTTAAGAATTATAAATGTGATATTGCTTTCAACAATACATTGCATTGTCCTCATTGCTTCCGGGCCCGGGGGCGTGCGCGCAGGTCCCCGATTTAGTTGATTTTCTGCGCAGTTTGCCTGTTTTGAGCAAACAACATGGGAGATAGACATGGCAGACGTGTGAATACTGTCTGTGTGGAACTGGTATGTGGTGCCCTGAGTAGTTCTACAAAGCAGGTGCTTCTGCCAAGTATCATCCGCGATGTGTACGGCATACCAAACGACGAGTTGTATGGTGTAGCAGTGAATGGAGTGTCCAGGATCTTCATCAAGTTTAAGAGTGCTGGGTTTTACTCCAACATAGTCGAAGCGTTCCAAGAAAAGAGTATGACCGTTAATTCTGCAGTGGAGGTCTGCGTACATGACGTATCAAGCTATGTAACGTGGGTAAAGGTGAGAAATGTCCCCTTTGAGGCCTTGGAATATGATGTTGTGGAGGTATTCCGTAGGTATGGCAAGATCCATTCAGCAGAGTTGGGAGTATGGAAGGATGGGCCTTATATGGGGCTGCCAGAGGGATCTTTCACATTGAAGATGACATTGAGACAACCTATACCATCGTACGTTCTGATGGAAGAGTTCAGAACACAGGTTTATGTATATTATGCAGTGACAGCGGTGGACATGTAGGCTGTGCGGGTCTTATGACCATATGGCAGCCCAATGTCATCAAAGGCAGGGACGGAGAGAACAGGCGCCAACAACTGTGGAACGACAGCTGCTCTCCTTGGCACCTGGGACAGGTGAAGCTGCAAGACAGGCGTCTGGAAGTTGGAGTGAAGTAGACAGAGCGGAGTCGGAGTTGGGAGCATGCGCCACGTTGCCTGTGGAACTGTGTCTGAGCGACCATCTACGGATGCGACTGTTTGATAGAAGTGACTTACAACAGGAGGTCGTTGGACAAGGTCTTGAAAGACTTCTTGGGGGAGGTGGAAGACAGTCGGGAAGGGGAGAAGGACGGGAGGGTACTGGAGGGGGTAGCATCTGCACAGGAGTGTGAGAACACCTTGTGCAATGAGAGTAAGCAGCACAAAGTGGTGGTTGAGGTGCACCAGGAGGACATGGATGCTGAGGCAACGTGTGGAGGTGGCACACGTAAGCGAGCAGCTGGGACGTCTGATATGGAAGATGTCTTAACGCCAGGGCAGAGATCTGGAAAGAAACCTTGGAAGACCGGGCTAGAGCTCCCAGGGAGTGGTGGCACCGGTTCTGTGGTGCTGCAAGGGTCGAAGAAAAAGGGGGGATCGAGGTCTGGATAGATCAAGTGACAAACGTGGCTATAGTCAACAGCCACATCTTTCGAGCAACCTTCAAAAGCGGCGGGGAAAGCCACCTTTATTGTAATAATTCAAGGTGGTCACCATTAATGTTAATAGCCTGAGAGCTGAGGTTAAGAGAGTGTGGATGGAATGGTTTTTGAGGAGATTTGATGTGGATATATGTTTCATACAGGAGCATAATTACAAGTTTGGATGTGAGTTGCGCTTGAAGGGATATAAGTTATATGTGAGTGGATCGGTGAGGTTAAAAGGGGGGGGGGTTGCTGTGGCTGTGAAGGAAATCAGTCCCTTGCGTGTGTTGGGGTGGGAGTAGGATGGGGGTGGAAGGGTGGTGTGGGTAGAGGGAGAGTGGGGTGAGATAAGGGTTTGTTTTATAGGAAAATATACATGCGGCGGATGGAAATGCAGCAGTTAAGGTAACTTTCGTGGGGGATGTTTTGCTTTTTTATTTGAGGGATTGCCTTTAGTTACTGTGATAGGAGGAGATTGGAATTGTGTCATACGACGGGTGATGTGGAACCTAGGGGGGCGGGGTTTGTGTGTTGGGGGTTTTTATACGCAATGTGTTGGGGGATGTGGGAGTTTTAGATGTAGTGGGGAGGGGGTGGTTGGAGGGTTGAGTTACATTTGTATGAAGGGGTATGCTGCACGACTGGATAGGCCCCTATGCTTCAGAGGCAAATACGAGTTCTGGGAGTTAGGCCCCTCGATGTGGTGTTTTCGGACCACAGCGCTATTATTGCGGATCTTGATTGGGGGAAAATGGTTAGGATACACACTGGTTATTGGAAATTAAATGCGAGACTTTTTAAAGGGGGAGGGGGTTTGAGTGAGGCTTTTTGGGGATTGGTGGCACTCTTTTTGGGGTTTCAAGGGATGTGGGGTCGTGTGTCTTGAAATGGTGGGGAAGCGAGCTAACCCGGGTATTGCTGGATTCTTTAAAAATAGGGGACGGGAAGAGGCCAGGTGGAGGAATGGGTTACAAAATTTATTTGGAATGTCAGCTAAAACGAGTGTTATGAGGAAGTGGGGAGGGCAGTATGGGACTGTGGAGCAACTTAGAGGTAGACGGGTGGAGATACACAATGACAGATTTGATGCCGTGCATGGGGAGGGCGGATTGGAGGCTTGTTTTTGTGGGGGAAATTAAACCTTTGGGAAGTGTTTTAAGACGTTTTAGGGTAAGGCAGAAGGAGCTATACGTTATGTTTGGATTTTTAGGAGGGCATGGCTGAGCAAGAAAAGTGGTGTGTCGAATGTGCGCAGAGGGGGAGGGGGGTCTTTTAGCATTGGGGCCGAGGGTGAAAGCAATATATGTAAAACAGTCATTCGTCAGGGCTGGAGGGGAAAAGGGGTAAAGTGGGGAAGTGATGGGGGGTGTGTGGAGATGGTGGGGAGGTAAAGAGTTAATTGAATGTGAGGATATGCTGAGGGTTTTGTTATTGGTTAAAGATGTTGAGCGACTTAAAGTGGGGCGTTTGGTATCATTGAGTGGGAGGACGGAAATCCTGCAGGGCGTATCGGTCTATTCATTGTTGATTGGGGGACGTATGGGAAGACTTCCGGAGGCTCAGGTTAATGCCTAGGGTACGTGAGTTGGTACCACAGATTCATGATGGGGATCTAGCTTCAAAAGCAGTTTTGAGTTTAATGGGTTTGGTGAGGGAACCGTCCTGCAGTCAGAGTGGTGAGCTGGAAATGGCATTTCATGCGGTTTATTTTTGTGAAGAGTTGAGGGAGGTACGGATGGGGTTTGGCGAGGGTTTTTTGTCTGTAGGTGGGGTAATGTAGAGCCCCTGCGAGCTTTAACATTTGAGGTAAAAGGGGTATCACGGGAGGTTAAAATGGGCGATTATGTATGGGCAGTGGATTTTCTGCTTTATTTCCGGGGAAATGAGAATGTGGGGGTAGGATTCAAATTTAAAGGCAATTGCAGCGGTACATACAGGACTGCTGGTAGGAACAAACTTATTTATGGGAGTCAGTGGGGAGCTTGTTTTCCAGAGAAACTACAGAGAGCTTACAGTCAGTCGTCTCCTGCAATTGGTACAGTGATAACCATGTAGGGGACGGGTTTTTCTTTGGTAGTCGGGTTTTTCACGGGTTTTCAGTGTGGGGGGGGTGTTTTAGCGAAGGACATGGGTGGATGGTATGTAGTGTAACGGATTATGGTTGGGTGGTAACTAGTCTGTTTCCCGGTTGCTGTTGTAGGAATGGAACAAGTAAAACTGTGTGCAAGTGTGGATTGGCTTTGGGTATGGGGGTTTGAATGTTTTGTGAATGTAGTGTGTGTGTGTTAAAAGTAATGTTCTTTTAAGATAAGAAAGCTCCCGGGTGTGGCGTATTGAGGAAATCAAGATGTCGGGCAAAATGGCGTTCAGGGTTAATTTAATTTCTGGCTTAGATCATAATATATCAGATGAACGATTTCGTGGTTCTTAACAAAACTTTCATGTATAGTTAATTTGTGTTTTTTTTTTTTTAGGGAAAATAATAATGTAACTACTTTTGGAGTGATGAGACACTCCTGTATCAAATTAGTAATGTAACATCTGATGGATGATGGTAAAAGTTTGTATATATGCCACAAAAAATTACGAATAAAAAGTGTCGTGTTGTTTCTGTGTACAAAGTTTTAGAGAAAATATTTAATTTTGTATTCACTTAGCTTGTTTTTTAACTTTTGTGTAATGTTGCAACGTTTAGTTGGTGCAGGGATGGTACAAGAACACCTGGGTGTTCAAGTGTTGGTGCAGGGATGGTACAAGAACACCTGGGTGTTCAAGTGTTGGTGCAGGGATGGCTACAAGAACACCTGGGTGTTCAAGTGTTGGTGCAGGGATGGCACAAGAACACCTGGGTGTTCAAGTGTTGGTGCAGGGATGACACAAGAACACCTGGGTGTTCAAGTGTTGGTGCAGGGATGGCACAAGAACACCTGGGTGGGTTTAAGTTGAATGGCTCTGGGGATGGAGGTGCATGTGTGTAAATGTAGTGTGTGGTGATGAATGTAATTTTCTCAACGATAAGAAGGCTTCCTGTGTTTTGGAGTTATTATGAGGAAAACATGATACAATGTACAGTAAACTGGTGCTAGGGTTAATTTATCTTTATGGCTGAGTTTTTAATATATCAGATAACAAGTTAGTGGTTATTAAACAACTCTCATGTAGTAAATTTCTGTTTTTTTTTTAGGGAAATATAATAATGTACATTCTTTTTGGGGTGGTGATACACTCCTTATCAAAATAGCAAAGTAACATTTGATGAACTTAGTTTAAAAATTTGTATTTTATCCCAATCTGTTGGTAATATTAGTTTTTTTTGCTTCGGGGTGAAGGGGGAAGATCAGTAAAATTTTTTGCCCGGATCATATCTATCAAAATTAACGGTAAAATTTTA
>NC_069431.1:36270871-36291089 GCF_026875155.1 Cherax quadricarinatus
GACCCCCCCACTTAAACACCCAGGTGTTCTTGTACCATCCCTGCACCAACACTTGAACACCCAGGTGTTCTTGTACCATCCCTGCACCAACTAAACGTTGCAACATTACACAAAAGTTAAAAAACAAGCTAAGTGAATACAAAATTAAATATTTTCTCTAAAACTTTGTACACAGAAACAACACGACACTTTTTATTCGTAATTTTTTGTGGCATATATACAAACTTTTACCATCATCCATCAGATGTTACATTACTAATTTGATACAGGAGTGTCTCATCACTCCAAAAGTAGTTACATTATTATTTTCCCTAAAAAAAAAAAACACAAATTACTATACATGAAAGTTTGTTAAGAACCACGAAATCGTTCATCTGATATATTATGATCTAAGCCAGAAAGTTAAATTAACCCTGAACGCCATTTTGCCTGACATCTTGATTTCCTCATAGTAACGCCACACACCGGGAGCTTTCTTATCTTAAAGAACATTACTTTTAACACACACACACTACATTCACACACATTCACCTCCATACCCAAAGCAATCCACACTTGCACACAGTTTTACTTGTTCCATTCCTACAACAGCAACCGGAATCAGACTAGTTACCACCCAACCATAATCCGTTACACTACATACCATCCACCCATGTCATTCGCTAAAACACGCCACCACCACTGAAAACCCGTGAAAACCCGACTACCAAAGAAAACCAGTCCCCTACATGGTTATCACTGTACCAATTGCAGGAGACGACTGACTGTAAGCTCTCTGTAGTTCTCTGGAAAACAAGCTCCCCACTGACTCCCATAAATAAGTTTGTTCCTACCAGCAGTCCTGTATGTACGCGCTGCAATTGCCTTAATTCGAATCCTACCCCCAGCATCTCTCATTTCCCAGGAAATATGCAGAAAATCCACTGCCACATACATAATCGCCCATTTTACCTCCCGTGATACCCCTTTTACCTCTAATGTTAAAGCTCGCAGGGTCTCTACATTACCCCCACCTAGCAGACAAAAAACCCTCGCCAACCACATCCGTACCTCCCTCAACTCTTCACAAAAATAAACCGCATGAAATGCCATTTCCAGCTCACCACTCTGACTGCAGGACGGTTCCCTCACCAAACCCATTAAACTCAAAACTGCTTTTGAAGCTAGGATCCCCATCATGAATCTGTGTACCAACTCACGTACCCTAGGCATTAACCTGAGCCTCCGGAAGTCTTCCCATATCGTCCCCCAATCATACAATGGATAGACCGTATCCGCCCTGCAGGATTTCCGTCCCTCCCACTCAATGATACCAAACGCCCCACTTTAAGTCGCTCAACATCTTTAACCAATAACAAAACCCTCAGCATATCCTCACATTCAATTAACTCTTTACCTCCCCACCATCTCCACACATCCCCCATCACATTCCCCACTCTTACCCCTCTTTCCCCTCCAGCCCTGACGAATGACTGTTTTACATATATTGCTTTCACCCTCGGCCCCAATGCTAAAAGACCCACTCCCCCTCTGCGCACATTCGACATCACCACTTTCTTGCTCAGCCATGCCCTCCTAAAACTCCAAACATAACGTATAGCTCCTTCTGCCTTACCCTAAAACGTCTTAAAACACTTCCCAAAGGTTTATCCCCCCACAATACAGCCTCCAATCCTGCCCTCACATGCACGGCATCAAATCTGTCATTGTGTATCTCCACCAGTCTACCTCTAAGTTGCTCCACAGTCCCATACTGCCTCCCCACTTCCTCATAACACTCGTTCAGCTGACATTCCAAATAATTCTGTAACCCATACCTCCACCTGGCCTCTTCCCGTCCCCTATTTTTAAAGAATCCAGCAATACCCGGCTTAGCTCGCTTCTCCCACCATTTCAAGACACACGACCCACATCCCTTGGATCCCCAAAAAGAGTGCCACCAATCCCAAAAGCCTCACTCACCCCCTCCCCCTTCACAAGTCTCGCATTTAATTTCCAATAACCAGTGTGTATCCTAACCATATCCTCCCAATCAAGATCCGCAATAATAGCGCTGGTGGCCGAAAAACAACCAAACAACGAGGGTCCTAACTCCCGAACTCGTATTGGCCTCGAAGCATAGAGCCTATCCAGCGTGCAGCATACCCCTTCATACAAATGTATACTCAACCCTCCAACCACCCCTCCCCACTACATCTAAAACTCCCACATCCCCCAACACTTTTGCGTATAAACCCCAACACACACCCCGCCCCCCTAGGTTCCACATCACCCTTTGCGTATGACACAATTCCAATCTCCTCCTATCACAGTAACTAAGGCAATCCCCTCAAATAAAAAAGCAAAACATCCCTCCGAAAGTTACCTTAACTGCTGCATTTCCATCCGCCGGGCATGTATATTCCTATAAAACAAACCCTTATCTCACCCCACTCTCCCTCTACCCCACCCCACTTCCACCCCCATCCCTACTCCCCCCCCCAACAAAACGCAAGGACTGATTTCCTTCACAGCCACAGCAACCCCCCCCCTTTTTAACCTCACCGATCCACTCACATATAACTTATATCCCTTCAAGCGCAACTCACATCCAAACTTGTAATTATGGGTCCTGTATGAAACATATATCCACATCAATCTCCTCAAAAACCATTCCATCCACACTCTCTTAACCTCAGCTCTCAGGCTATTAACATTTAAAGGTGACCACCTTGAATTATTACAATAAAGGTGGCTTTCCCCGCCGCTTTTGAAGGTTGCTCGAAAGATGTGGCTGTTGACTATAGCCACGTTTGTCACTTGATCTATCCAGACCTCGATCCCCCTTTTTCTTCGACCCTTGCAGCACCACAGAACCGGTGCCACCACTCCCTGGGAGCTCTAGCCCGGTCTTCCAAGGTTTCTTTCCAGATCTCTGCCCTGGCGTTAAGACATCTTCCATATCAGACGTCCCAGCTGCTCGCTTACGTGTGCCACCTCCACACGTTGCCTCAGCATCCATGTCCTCCTGGTGCACCTCAACCACCACTTTGTGCTGCTTACTCTCATTGCACAAGGTGTTCTCACACTCCTGTGCAGATGCTACCCCCTCCAGTACCCTCCCGTCCTTCTCCCCTTCCCGACTGTCTTCCACCTCCCCCAAGAAGTCTTTCAAGACCTTGTCCAACAGACCATCCTGTTGTAAGTCACTTCTATCAACAGTCGCATCCGTAGATGGTCGCTCAGACACAGTTCCCACAGGCAACGTGGCGCATGCTCCCAACTCCGACTCCGCTCTGTCTACTTCACTCCAACTTCCAGACGCCTGTCTTGCAGCTTCACCTGTCCCAGGTGCCAAGGAGAGCAGCTGTCGTTCCACAGTTGTTGGCGCCTGTTCTCTCCGTCCCTGCCTTTGATGACATTGGGCTGCCATATGGTCATAAGACCCGCACAGCCTACATGTCCACCGCTGTCCTGCATAATATACATAAACCTGTGTTCTGAACTCTTCCATCAGAACGTACGATGGTATAGGTTGTCTCAATGTCATCTTCAATGTGAAAGATCCCTCTGGCAGCCCCATATAAGGCCCACCTTCCATACTCCCAACTCTGCTGAATGGATCTTGCCATACCTACGGAATACCTCCACAACATCATATTCCAAGGCCTCAAAGGGGACATTTCTCACCTTTACCCACGTTACATAGCTTGATACGTCATGTACGCAGACCTCCACTGCAGAATTAACGGTCATACTCTTTTCTTGGAACGCTTCGACTATGTTGGAGTAAAACCCAGCACTCTTAAACTTGATGAAGATCCTGGACACTCCATTCACTGCTACACCATACAACTCGTCGTTTGGTATGCCGTACACATCGCGGATGATACTTGGCAGAAGCACCTGCTTTGTAGAACTACTCAGGGCACCACATACCAGTTCCACACAGACAGTATTCACACGTCTGCCATGTCTATCTGCCATGTTGATTGCTCAAAACAGGCAAACTGCGCAGAAAATCAACTGAATCGGGAGCACCTGCGCAGCACGTCCACACGGCCCGGAAGCAATGAGGACAATGCAATAGTATTGTGCTGAAAGCACATATCACATTTATAATTCTTAAGTACCGTCTGGTACATTAACATTTAATAATATATTATAAATAAGTACAAGTAAGTTTGTGTGTATGTGTGTAAGTGCTCTAAGTAGTTCAATATGTCTCACAACTCGACTAGATTTAAACAAGTGACTGACAAAGTCCTCCAATAAACTAACTTCTTCACCGACTGGCAACCAGAACAGTCTGCTTGAACAATAAAAAGAATGCTAAGCCCAATATCAATACAACAAGCAACTGCAACACAATCAGGACAAGGAGATAATATAACGACACTAAGTAGGGACCATCAGCAGATCCTCCACAAAAGTCACAAAGCTCCCATACTACTGAATCTAAGTTCAGCATAAGAAAATCCCCGACTGTGATAATACACAGATACCAGTACAAGTTAGGTCAGAAGCTACAGCTCAGGACCTGAGTTGTTTAGAGTGTCTATGCGACACACAACCTCAGTACAACGTCGAAAATCACTAAGTCTATACAATGTTCTGTGAACAGAGTCTCACAGAACTAACAGTAATGAGACAAGAGACGGTCTTCCAACAAGGGCCTATAAGGGAGATTTAGGCACTTTGTCTGGAATACGTCCAACCACCCAGCGAGTCTAGACCAGACTGAATACTTCAGGCGAGGTGAGGACACCCCCACTCGATCACGATCACGTGATAGCTCCGTGGACAGTTACTGCCCAGCAACAAAAGCCGGCAGGGAAACAAGCAAAGAGCGATAATTATAGTAGTTAGACAATCAAGACTTGAACTGAGCACATAATATATGTGTTACATCCTACCTAACAACATAAGTAAGTCAAATAATAATATAAAGGAATATATTTACGATTTAGCTATAATATAAGCAATATAAAATTATATGAAAAGATAATATGATATATACATATACATAGCAACCCATTCAGGGGTTGCAGCAACCACCACCTCCACAACAACAACAACAACCAGCACCTACATCACCACCACCACCACAACAACAACAACACCAGCACCTACATCACCACCACCACCACCACAACAACAACAACCAGCACCTACATCACACCACAACAACAACAACAACCAGCACCTACATCACCACCACTACCACCACCACAACAACAACAACCCACACCTACACCACCACCGCCACCACCACCATCACCACCACCACGACAACAACAACCTGCACCTACACCACCACCACACCACAACAACACAACAACCGCACCACATCAAACCACCCCTTCATCCCCCAACGTAAGAAAATCGGGATATTGGGGTTATGAATTTTAGACTCCTAGGGGGCTGTTACAGTGTATGCCCCCCCTCACTGCCATCTACCAGGCCCTGTAAAGCCGCCCTCACTGCCATCTACCAGCTTGTGATACGCCGCCCCACTACCATTTCCAGGGCCCCTGTAAACGGGGCCCCCCTCACGCCATCTACCAGGCCGCTGGAAAACGCCGCCCACACTGACATCACAGGGCGGCTGTAAAATCCCCCCTCACTGCCACTACCTGGCCACTGTGAAACGCCCCCCCTCACTGCCATCTACCGGCCGCTGTGAAACGCTGCCGTCACGACATCTACCGGGCCACGTAAAAAAGCCGCCCCCTGCCACTAACAGGCCACTGTAAAACACTGCCCTTACTGCCCTACCAGGGTGCGAAAATGCCGCCTCATTGCCATCTACCTGCCCCTGTAAAACGCTGCCCTCACTCCATCACTGGGCGCTGTAAAACGCTGCCCTCACTGCCTTACCAGGCGCTTAAAACGAGCCCTCACTGCCATCTACCAGCTGCTGTAAAAATGCTGCCCCACTGCCATCACCCGGCCTGTAAAACGCTGCCCTCACTCTACTACCAGGCTGCGAAAAACCCCGCCCTCACTGCCCCCTACCAGGCTGCGTAAAATGCCCCCTCCTGCCCCACCCGGGTGCTGTAAAACGCCCTCCCACTCCTCAAAGGGGTGCGTAAAAACTGCCCTCACTGCCATCTACCTGCCCCTAAAAAAACGCCCTCACTTCCATCTACCACTGCTGTAAAACGCTGCCCCCACGCCCTCCACCAGGCTGCTGTAAAATGCGCCCTCATGCCCCCCACCAGGGGCTGTAAAACGCTGCCCTCACTGCCATCTACCAGGGTCTGTAAAAAACCCCCTCACTGCCTCACCGGCTCTGTAAAAAAGCCATCCCCACTGCCATCACTGGGCTCTGTAAAAAGCTTCCCTCACTGCCATCCACCGCTGCTTAAAAAGCTGCCCCCACTGCCATCACCAGCTGCTGTAAAATCCCCCTCACTGCCATCTACCAGGCTGCTGTAAAACGCCAAACCCCCTGCCATCCGGGGTGCTGTAAAATCTGCCCCACTGCCCTCTCCTGGCCCCCAAAAAGCTGGGCCCCTCACTGCCATCTACCAGGCTGTTAAAAAGCTGCCCTCACTGCATCCACCAGGGGCTGTAAAACGCTCCCCTCACCCATCTACCCCACAAAGTAAAACGCCGCCCTCACTGCCTCTACCGACCGTAAAAAAAGCCACCCTACTGCCATCTGCCAGGGTGCTGTAAAAAGCCGCCCCCACGCCATCTGCGGGCCACTGTAAAAAGCCGTCCCCCCCTGCCATCTGCCAGGCTGCTGTAAAACGCCGCCCCACTGCCATCTACCAGGCTGCTGTAAAATGCCACCTTCACTGCCATCTACCTGGCCACTGTAAAATGCCGCCCTCACTGCCATCTACCGGCTGCTGTAAAACGCCGCCTTCACTGCCATCTACCAGTCCGCTGTAAAATGCTGCCCTCCCTGCAATCTACCGGGCTTCTGTAGAACGCCTCTCTCACTGCCATCTACTGGGCCACTGTAAAATGCCGCCCTCACCGCCATCTACTGGGCCACTGTAGAACGCCTCCCTCACTGCCATCTACCGGGCTGCTGCAAAACGCCGCCCTCTCTGCCAACATTTGATCCAAGTAGATGGAGAATATAAAAAAAAAGGAAAAAATAATGTAAGGGACCTGGGAGTAGTAATGTCTGAGGATCTCACTTTCAAGGATCACAACAGTGCCACGATCGCACGTGTCAAAGAAAATGACAGGATGGATAATGAGAACTTTCAAAACGAGAGATGCCAAGCCAATGATGATCCTTTTCAAATCACTTGTTCTCTCTAGGCTGGAATACTGCTGTACATTAATATCTCCATTCAAAGTAGGTGAAATCGCAGATCTAGAGAGTGTACAGAGATCCTTTTCTGCAAGTATAAGTTCTGTCAAGCACCTTAACTACTGGGAACACTTGGAAGGGACTTGACTTGTACTCGTTGGAAACGCAGGAGGGAGAGATATATCATAATCTACACTTGGAAAATCTTGGAAGGAATGATCCCAAATCTGCACACAGAAATCACTCCCTACGAAAAGTAAAAGACTGGGCAGGCGATTGCAAAATGCCCCCAATAAAAAGTAGGGGCGCCATTGGTAAAACTAAGGGAAAACACCATAGTGTCCGGGGCCCAAGACTGTTCAACAGCCTCCCATCAAGCATTAGGGGAATTGCCAATAAACCCCTGGCTGCCTTCAAGAGAGAGCTGGACAGATACCTAAAGTCAGTGCCGGATCAGCCGGACTGTGGCTCGTACGTTGGACTACGTGCGGCCAGCATAACAGCCTAGTTGATCAGGCCCTGATCCATCGGGAGGCCTGGTCATGGACCGGGCCGCGGGGGCGTTGATCCCCGGAATAACCTCCAGGTAACCTCCACGACGGAGAGGAAGGTCTTGATCCAAGGAAGTGGAGCAGGAATATTGGGTATGGAAGTGGGTGGTGGGAAGTCTTACCATAGGGGGACCCATAGGGGGGGAGTGAAAATGTTTCTCGTTCAAAAAATATGAAATTCAAAAAAAATTTGAAAAAATCGGAAAAAAAAATCGTGGAGCGGGGGAAATCCGGCGGTCGGCATGCGGGTGCTGGGTGGGGCACGAGCACACTGGGTGGGGCACGAGCACACTGGGTGGGGCACGAGCACACTGGGTGGGGCACGAGCACACTGGGTGGGGCACGAGCACACTGGGTGGGGCACGAGCACACTGGGTGGGGCACGAGCACACTGGGTGGGGCACGAGCACACGGGAGACCGCTCAGGGGGGAGACCGCTCTGGGAGAGACCACTGAGGGAGATAACTGCTCTGGGAGAGACCACTGAGGGAGATAACTGCTCTGGGAGAGACCACTGAGGGAGATAACTACTCTGGGAGAGACCACTGAGGGAGATTACTCTGGGAGAGACCACTGAGGGAGATAACTACTCTGGGAGAGACCACTGAGGGAGATAACTACTCTGGGAGAGACCACTGAGGGAGATAACTACTCTGGAGAGACCACTGAGGGAGAAAAACTACTTGGGAGAGACCACTGAGGGAGATAACTACTCTGGGAGAGACCACTGAGGGAGATAACTACTCTGGGAGAGACCACTGAGGGAGATAACTACTCTGGGAGAGACCACTGAGGGAGATAACTACTCTGGGAGAGACCGCTGAGGGAGATTACTCTGGGAGAGACCACTGAGGGAGAGACTACTGAGGGATAAACTCTACTACTTATCCCATCTACAAAAACTACCACCGTCCATGCTACACTCACAACTACTATCTTTATCACAATTAATACCACTTCCCTTTCCAAAATCACTTCAATCACCCCTGTCACAATCACTACGGCCACCCCTGCCACAATCACTACGGCCACCCTGCCACAATCACTACGGCCACCCCTGTCACAATCACTACGGCCACCCCTGCCACAATCACTACGGCCACCCCTGCCACAATCACTACGGCCACCCCTGCCACAATCACTACGGCCACCCCTGCCACAATCACTACGGCCACCCCTGCCACAATCACTACGGCCACCCCTGCCACAATCACTACGGCCACCCCTGCCACAATCACTACGGCCACCCCTGCCACAATCACTACGGCCACCCCTGCCACAATCACTACGGCCACCCCTGTCACAATCACTACGGCCACCCCTGCCACAATCACTATGGCCACCCCTGTCACAATCACTACGGCCACCCCTGCCACAATCACTACGGCCACCCCTGTTACAATCACTACGGCCACCCCTGTCACAATCACTATGGCCACCCCTGGCACAATCACTACGGCCACCCCTGCCACAATCACTATGGCCACCCCTGTCACAATCACTACGGCCACCCCTGCCACAATCACTACCATAAAAACCACAATTTATAACACTATTATCACTGCCACTACCCTTCTGTAATCAGAGTCAGCGCACCATCAAACTCACTATCGTTTCAATAATCACAACCTCTACTCCACAAACAAAGGAAATAACTTCCTCTACATTACAACACCCATTATTACAGTTGTAATCACTATTATCACCTAACGACAATCATTACAGTTACTTCCACCACTTGGCATTAATTGTGATACCCATATTATTACTGCTATCTTCGTCACAATCAACACCACAAAGACAAAATCATTCCCACATCTAACACCACTGTCACTATTTCAACTCAGACTGAAACAATTTCTAAGAAACACAATCACTTGTCTCTTTTCTAAATCATTACATCACACAATCACTAGCATCACTTTCAAAATCACTTTCACAACTAGCACCACAATCAGTACTCCATAGTCACCACACTCAATGCTAAAACCCTAACAACAATCACTAACAAACACAAAAACAATCCCAATTTTAAGCACTATGAAAATGTCAAAACTCATCACAATCATTACAACAACTCCAACACAATCACTATCTCAGATGCTTCTACTACTAAAACTATCACTTCCATAGTCATCACCACAATCTGTACCTCATTCAACACAACAATTTCTACTTCTACTACCGTCACAATCATCACCACAGTCACAACAACAATCAAGATTACAACCACCACCCCTATTAGTATCAAAGCCTCCACAACAGTCACTAACACATCCTCAAAAATAATCACTGCCACCACAACTGCAGATACAATCACAATACCTACAAAAACAGTCACTGCCACCACAACTACAAGTGCAATCACATCTACAAAAACAATCACTGCCACCACAACTACAGATACAATCACAACACCTACAAAAACAATCACTGCCACCACAATAAGATATACAATCAAACACCTACAAAAACAATCGGTACCAACACAACTGCATATACAATCTCAACACCTTAAAAAAAATCACTACCACCATAACTTCAGATGCAGTCCTACAATACCTACAAAAATTTTACCACAATCACTGTCCCAGTCTTTCCACAATCTTTACCACAACTTCTAACATCACCATTACCACAGCTACCACAGCAATCACAATTTTACAAACAGCGATCACCAACACAACCTGTATCACCACAATCTCTAGCTCAATAACGAAAATCATTACCACCACTCCCACAACAGTCACTGCCTCTCACATAAATAATCACAACAACGATCACTAGCACACATCCGCAACAACAATCCCTACCACATCTACAACAATCACTAACAGCCACAACAACAATCACTAACACAACCACAGCACCAATCAGTACACAGTAACAACAACAGTCACTAACGCAGTAACAATCACTAACACAGTAACAACAGCAATCACTAACACAATCACCACAACAATCACTTACACAGTAATAACAACAACAATCACTTACACAGTAATAACAACAACAATCACTTACACAGTAATAACACAATCACTTACACAGTAATAGCAACAACAATCACTTACACAGTAATAACAACAACAATCACTTACACAGTAATAACAACAATCACTTACACAGTAATAACAACAACAATCACTTACACAGTAATAACAACAACAATCACTAACACCTCAACCAAAAAATTACGCACTGCCAACAGCATGTCTTGACGTCTTCCAGTAAACATTAAGTTCCTGCCTGAGTCTCATCTCTCCAGGCAAACACCGTGTCCACCACACCATTAACTAAGAGATAAAACATAGAAGAGAAAATGAATTCATTATTTTTTACTTTGTGATCAATTATGCTGTTGCTGAAGTATCAGTGTACTTGTCGTGCTGTGATTCTCTGCTCTGCGGCCCAGACAGATGCTTGTGATTTTATCTTTTCTCGTAATTATCCTTGAATCCGCATACGGTGTCTGCCAGCGCCATCTGCCAGCACCATCTGCCGACACCATCTGCCTCTCCAGCTGTTGCCACGTCTTCGTTAAAAAACGAAAAGGTACAATACACAAATAAACCATTTAGTCACACTGTGACTTATAAATGATCCAACTTGGACCGAAACGTCGTTAACTTTTCTCCTATGTGCTGGATATTTGTGTACACTTCTTCACTACTCTGACCTATGTTATGAATACTGAGAATTTAGCTCCCACATGTCCTGCTGTGATTCTTCTTAAAATACTCTCCAATTTAATTAATTATGGGAGTGGTACTGACCTGGCTATGTTTGTAGCGGTCTGTTCCTGCTCTTACTTCATACTATAATTAATCAGATTTACTGATTAATGGCCTCTGCGCCCGACCACATATATTCCTGCAACAACGTATATTTACCTCTAAATCGTCTTCGTCTGGTTCATTTCACTTACTCGTTACTCAGACGTCTCATTGCTTCCTTAACTGCCACATGTCCCCTGGCACTCTTCTATTCATTGTATCTAAGTCAGCCCGAACTTATTAAACCTGTGGAAAAATTTTGATTTTCCAAAGCTATAGCGCCTAATAGGTGTTTAATGTGTCGATATGAGTCAAAAATGTATTTGACAATAGGATAGAACCAAGAGTTCCCTTTGCGCATGCGGGGATGTGCGGGGGGTATAGGTCGACTCGGGGCATGGGGGTGGCGGCAGTGTTTTTTGAATGGTGAGGAGGCTGAGAAAACCGGGGATAAGAAACAGTGCGTTTACGGCGGCTAAGATTAAAATAGGCCTCAATTCAATAATAAGGACAAGTGGTCGTAACTGTTCCTGGTGAAGAGAAAGGGAACGTGATTTTACGGGAACCACCGTAAAAGGTTGGTAAAAATAGTGTGAATAAATGTAACGAACCGGGTTGTGACTGTGCGCGGGCCATGGATGTGTCCAGGGAAATAACCCCGTGAGTTTAAACCTCACTCCAATTCAACGGCCTCAGTCTTAATGAAGTGACCTCTAATGTGAATAATAATTATGAGACTTAAAAAGACGTCTTGTGAATGGTATAGTTAATGAAGATACTAACATTAAGTTAAGAGAATTGGGATGTGAAATAGGATTCGCCCTGCTCCGAGTGAATACGCGTGATTCTCGTACCGATGATAGTGAACGCTTTATGTGAATCACGTACTACAAAACTCGGGACAAACCGACAGATACCTCGTCCCTGCTGGAATAAGAACCTTGATCGGTGTAAGCAGGACATCGAAATGAGATGTGTGAATGGAGAAATAAGAGAATCAATCACCCCCCCACAGCTAAGTAACCCTCAAGTTTTTAAAGCAGACTGATACACAGGCCAGTAGGTATGTTGTAATTGGATATGTTATTAGTTAGATCCAGCTACATCAAGTAACCACCAGAGAATAGTCTTGTACGAGGTGATATTATGTACAAGTGTTTATCCGTGATTGGATATATCCATTTACTCTAACCCCACTCCCCCCTACATTCAGTTAAACTAATATAATTCTATACAGTCCACAATAATTAGTAGCACCGTCTTTGTGGGTGCTATCCAATCCAAACAGGTCTCGATAGATATGGATAGAATGTGAGGTCCGAAGGAACCACTTGTCGTGACCAGGGGTGGTTAAGTTTTCTCACATTTCTACACGGGGTGACTAACGTAAACCAATATGGTTGCACCAAAGAGATTTACTTGTATGTATATAAATGTTGAGGTACCATTAAACGGTAATCACCCCTATATAAAATTTTCCACATCTGCCCGCTGGTCCTATCCTGGAACCGGAAGCAATCAGTAAAAAATTAATAGAATTAAATACCTAATAATTAAGTGACTGATTGAAGGAAGTGGGTACAGGTACACACATTTAATATATCGATCGAGTGGTGGATGATAAATAGCGCCAATTAATTGACAAGCACATGTGTGGCTAGGATTTTATACAAGAGTAAAGTGCAAGATTACTCTTATAAGGAGCCACTTAAGTGTAATAAACATGATAAATAATTCTCTAAAATCCATGACTGGATCGATGGAAGTTTAAGTGGGCTGGACAAGTCCGTGAATTTTGAGAGTAATATGAAAGCCTTATTTACAGGCTATTAAAAATAGCCATGTGACAAGGCATTTTGATTTAATGATCAAAGAACCGGAACCCTATGAATTAAAGCATATTTAGATGCTTTTGAGAGTAAGATTTGATTGTACAAATTGTGGTTAAAGACTGTGAAAGAGATCTGCTGGATGAATTGTGCAGATGGAATGGAAATGAGTGTTTATAATTAAACAACATTAGCGATTGGAAGAAAACTGTCTTTATAAAAGATGGCCTTTGAATAAATTAAAGTTGGAAAGCCAGGCAGTTTGATCAACCTATTAATGCAAAGGGTGGGTTTGCAAAACCTCCAGAGTACGGTCTGAGAACTCAGACTAGGTCGGAAGGAATTAATTGTTCAATTGCATGACACATCAGCCAAACAGTCTAAGGATATAACACATAATGACTCTGAAGAATCATCAATTCTCAAAAGGGAAAAATAATCCCAGTGGTAATAATTCAAAGTTACGAGTTAAATAAGCGACATATCACGTCAGGAAACAGAAATAGTGAGGTTCCTCACAATCAAGGTAAGAGAAAAAGTACAGTCATAAGAGTAACCCAGTTAATAAGCGGTCAGGCAAGGAAAAGGAGACTGCCTCTACTGCCAGGGAACTCATATCCACTAAAAATTGTAATGCCAATTAATTTCAAAATGGGATATTAAAGTGTAAAGAATTAAAGAACCTTGATCAGATTTATCAGAAGTCTATACAATCATAATGTAAAGGATTGTCATACCAAATTTAACAGTTGCTAACATTGCAACAAGGGAATGGCACCATACAGTTTATGTTCAGGTTGTATGTAATTCTATAATAATGGTGTACAATAATGATAATGTATAACCCTGAAACTACACATGACGGGATATAGAGGTGTGCAGGGGGGGCGGGTGGAGGGGGGGGGGGGGATGGCAAATAAATGATGGCCTGAGGCTGAGTTAGCCGCTGTGCCCAGCCGTGGTATGGTCAACATCAACAGGCAAACTGGTTGTCCAACCACCCACAGCCATGGCGACTCCGACCCGGCGACGTATGGAAGACCACGGAACCACCCCGGCCATGAGGGCCTTGAGGGCCATGAAAAATAAAGGCCAAACTAACCCCGCCACGACCACCGTACACCGGCCGTAAGGCAGCCACGCCTAGACCACGTGTGTCTTGCTCATAAAATGTCAACCCCAGTACAAGAGTCTACTCACAAACGAGTAATGATGGTTGAACAGTCTAATATGTGGAGCAGGACAGCATAGGATAATAAAAAAGTGAGGAAAGTCCAAAAGAATCCTTTACTCATTAACAATACCTAAGGATGTTAAATGTTGAATCTGTATATTACGGGTGCGACGCCGTGGAAATTCAACCGTCAGAATTACCTACTAATTATAGGATGGCGTATGGACAGTATAAAGGGCCCTTCACTGCGAACTGACAAGACACCAAAAAAGTTGACTGCTATAAAGATAACTTAAAAAACATTTAAATAAAAAAATAGTTCATACTTCAGTCGACGATAATGCCACACCTTAAGTGCACAGGAGGGTCCACTTGAACGAAGTAAATGGGTAAATAATCTTATGTGGACAATTTCCGGGTGTGACAGCAACAGAAGAGGAACATTGAGGATATGGTGAAGGGGTAAATGAAATAATGCAGTAAGGTGCTGGGACTGACAAGGTGATACTGATGAAGACTTGTTATTGTTAAAGAAAGTCACATAATTCCAGTAAGGCGCCCAAAAATTAAACCAGGGAGCATAGGCCTCTATGCCCCTGAGAGAATGGAACACTAATAGTCCATTAGAGGGATACAATAAATATGGAAGGCCATTGGAGTTGGTGCCTATAATCATAATGTGCATGGGTGCTGACTTTGGGATACTGAGATAGACATTGTTTATTGATAAAGTCCACAAATTTCCATATTGCCCAACAAATTAAACCTCCGCGCCCGAGAGCATAGACATAGTGCCACACCTTACAATAAGAGTGAAATTGTTAATACCAGAAGCATGGAGGCTTGAGGTGTGCTTTGGATGGAGCCCTACCTGAGGAGTTAACAGGTGAAAGAATTAATAGTGATTATGTAAATACCAATGTTGGAGTTCCCAGCCAGTGGCCAGTGAAGAAGGGAAAATTGTACTCACATATGTAAGCGTCTAGGCAACGACCTCCTCCCGGCCGCAGTGGTTGAAAATTTTTGATTTTCCGAAGCTATTAGCGCCTAATAATTGTTTAATGTGTCGAAAATGAGACTAAAAAGTATTTGAAACCCCCCCCCCCAATAGATAGAACCAAGAGTTACCTTGCTGCATGCCGGATGTGCGTGGGTATAGGATCGACTCGGGCATGGGGGATGGCGGCAAGTGTATTGGAAATGGGTAGGAGGTGCTGTGAAAACCGGGGATCAGGAAACTGGCGTTTTACGGCGCCTAAGGATTAATATAGGCTCAATTCCATCATAGGAAGGATTCGAAAACTGTACCTGTGTGATAGAGTGAGGGAACTGATTTACGGGACCACCGAAAAAGGGTGTAAAATTTATGAATAATGGTTCAAAACCGGGTGTGACTGGTGCGCGGCCATGGTGTGTGTTCCAGGAGAAATAACCCGTGAGTTAAGTCCACACTCATCGCCTCAGATCTTAAAGAAGTTGACCTCTAATGTGTATAATAATTATGAGACGTTAAATCGTCTTGTGAATGGTAATGTAATGAGTGATAATAACATTAATTTAAAAGAATGTGGGATGTGAAATAGATCGCCCTGCTCCGAGTGAATGCGTGATTCTCGTACCGAGGATAGTGAAGCTTTATGGAACACGACTTCTAAACCAGGACAAACCGGGGACGGATACCTCGTCCTGCTGGAATAAGAACCGTGTCGGTGTAGCAGGACATCGAAATGAGATGGTAAAATGGAGGAAATAAAGAGTATCAATCACCCACAGTTAAGTAACCCTTCTAGTTATAGCAGACGATACTGGCCATTTGGGTTTAGTTGTAATTGGATAGGTTATGAGTGATCCAGCTACATCAAGTAACCACCAGAGAATATCTGGTAAGTGGTGAGATTATGTACAAGTGTTTTCCTTGATGGATATATTCCATGTGTAACCTACCCACCCCCCTTCATTCATTTTAAACTAATATAATCCATACATTTCCACAATTAATTAGTAGCACCGTATTGTGGGTGCTATCCAATCCATACTGGTCTCGGATAGATATGGATAAGATTGTGAGGTCGAAGGAACCACTTGTCCGTGACCAGGGTGGTTAAGTTTTCTCACATGTCTACACGGGGTGACTACGGTAAACAATATGGTTGTCTCCCAAAGAGATTACTTGTATGTATATAATGTTGAGGTACATACAGGTAAGCACCCTAGAAAAATTTCCATAAAACCTATGTATCTACTGTACAGAATGTCAAAGTTATTAGAGTTATTCTGAGAAAGTGGGAATAAGTTCAGCAGCTTTGACTGCATGACTCCTGTGTATGTCATTTGCATCTAGAATCACACCCTAGGTACTGTACACCAGCTTTGCAAACTGAAGATGGTTGAATGAGGCCGCATCGTGTTGTGGGGAAATAAAAAGAACAACTATAAGTAGGAATAAAAATAAGAAAGAAAATTAGGCAACCACTTGAAGGTCCTCCTTCGAGGATACTCAATAATAAGTTCTGCAGCATTATTGTCCATCCTTATTTACCTGGAGTATACCTGGATAATGTTTCGAGGGTCAGTGCCCCCGCGGCATTGATATACGATCATCGATACGATAAAATATTAAATGAATATTGGTAAAATAATAGTAAAAAAAAGTAAATAAGCTACTTACCAATACGAAGGGTATCTATGCGAGAAAATCATGAGTGACCTGTCTGCGACATCTTGACAGGCACAGATTGATTAATGAATCTCAACACGGTTTTACAAAGGGGCGTTCCTGTCTTAGGAATTTACTAACTTTTTTCACTAAGGTGTTTGAGGAGGTAGATCATGGTAATGAATATGATATTGTGTATATGGACTTCAGTAAGGCTTTCGATAGAGTTCCACACCAGAGGCTATTGAGGACACTTAGGTGAAAATAAATGGTATAAAATACCGACACACTGGAAACATAAGCACATATGCAGTTTAATGTGATCCTTTATTGACAACGTTTCGCCCACACAGTGGGCTTTTTCAAGTCACAAACAGATCTACCTGGGGTGGAAGGTACGGGAGTATTTATGGTCAGGTTCAGAATGTTGAGGTCAGGTGGAGAATGCTGCATCTGATCTACCGTGTGGGGTTACAGAGTCCTGGGTAGCTTGGCAAGGGTATTGGACAAGTTGTGAGTAGACCTTCTGCAGTGTCCCATGTTCTTATGTGGGATAGCGATGAAGAAGTTTCTTGGCAAGTGGTTCAGCTATGTTATAGAAGCCATTGTTCTGTTTGAAATTGTTGGTTATAGAGATAAGCGATGATTCCAGGATTCTTCGGTATTGAGTGTTGTCTTCTGTGGCGATAAGTCTTGAGTTTCTGTAGTTAATTAAATGGTTGTGTGAATTGCGATGTTGTACACAGGCATTCCTTGTATCGTCAGTCCTGCTTGCGTATTGGTGTTCTGAAATACGTGTTTGGAGGTCTCTTGATGTTTCGCCCACGTATAATTTGTTGCAGTCATTACAAGGGATTATGTATACCCCTGCAGAGGATGGAGGCTTGTCCTGTTTACTACTGGTGATGTCCTTGATGGTCGTGGTTGTGGAGGTAGATACTTGGAAAGATGTATTGGAAAAAGATGTTGGAAACATGTTTGGCAATGGAGTTGGTGGGGAGGACTTGTATCTCTTCTCGCAGTGTCTTCTCTGGGTGTGTTGAAGATGTTTAATACCCGCCGTCTGCAGTCTCTGATGAAGTGACGAGGATAGTGGAGTTTAGAAAATACTTGTTCAATTATAGTGCATTCTTCCTCAAGGAACTCATTGCTGCAGATTCTGAGTGCACGCAGGAAGAAGCCTATAATTACACCACGTTTAGTTTTGGTTGTCGTGGTGAGAGTAGAAGTGGAGAAGATCGTTTTGGTTGGTTGGTTTTCGATAGACTTTAAAACGAAGTTCATGGTCAGTTTTGCAGAGAAGAACATCAAGGAAAGGAAGAGTGTTGTCGACTTCTTCTTCAAGTGTGAACTGGATTGAGGGCTCGACCTGGTTGAGCTTGTCTTGGAGAGCTTGAATGTTGAAGCGCCTAGGAGTTATGAGGAGAATGTCGTCAACATAACGGAGTCAGGTGACAGTCGAAGGAATAATGGTGGAGAAACGCTCGGCTTCCAGATGTTCCATGTATAAGTTCGCCAGGACGGCACTGAGTGGCGAGCCCATGGGTAGACCAAAAGTCTGTTGAAAGAGGTGATTTTCGAAAGAGAAACACGTAAAGCCGACACATAGTTCAACGAGGTCGATGAAATCACTGGCTGGAATAGGAAGATCAAGTGAATCGTCAACAAGACCTCAGTTTCATCGCCAAAAACTACAGACACAATGACTCCGACTTCCAAAAAGGTTTTCTTCAAGGCATCATCTCAGCAGCCATCTCTACACGCAGCTCCCCAGTCATACCTCGACGTTACATCATTGCACTTAAAGGTTTAGCAGAAGACACAACCATCAGGGTCACCACAGCTGATAAAGGAGGGTGTTGTTATCATGAACACTGACGACTACAGGAACAAAATGCTCAATCTACATTAATGACCCAGATACCTACAAACCTCTCACAACTAACCAAGTGGACAACCTTACTAAAACTTTTCTTCAAAGGACTCGCCGCATTCTGAGGGGCTCAGAACAAGGGAAGAAACTTCTGCACACCATACCCAGCAACCCCACACCTGCCAGATGTACGGCCTACGAAAAACTCACAAGCCTGGTATCCCATTGAGGCCCATATCTTCGGGAATAGGCAGTGCTCCCATCAACTCTCAGGAATTCTCGCAAAACACCTCTCTAAACTCTTGGGCACTCTCAGTCCAGCACATCTGAAACACTCGGGTGATCTTCTCAATCGCATTCGAAACATCAACATCAGGAACAAGAAACTTTCCAGCCTTGATGTAACTTCCCTATTCACCAAAGTACCTACTACACAAGCCATCGATCTCCTGCGCAGAAAAATTGACGATTCACTTTTTCTTCCTATTCCAGCCAGCGATTTTATTGACCTCGTTGAACTATGTGTCGGCTTTACGTGTTTCTCTTTCGAAAATCACCTCTTTCAAAAGACTTTTGGTCTACCCATGGGCTCGCGACTCAGTGCCGTCCTAGCGAACTTATACATGGAACATCTGGAACCCGAGCGTTTCTCCACCATTATTAAACCATACCCCGGCCGGGATTGAACCCGCGGTCAGAGAGTCTCAAAACTCCAGACAGTCGCGTTAGCCACTAGACCAGCTAGCTGGAGATTCGTCTGTAAAAACTTGCATTTGACTTCACAGTGGTGCCTATGCTAACCTTCCTATGGTGTAGAAATATACCTAGTTGGACGAATCTTATTGTGGCTAGCTGGTCCAGTGGCTAACACGACGGTCTGGAGTTTTGAGACTCTCTGACCGCGGTTCAATCCCGGCCAGGGTATGGTTTGTTTGCAATCGTGTCATTACGGTGTAGTAGTAGTAGTTGTAGTAGTAGTAGTAGTGGTAGTAGCAGCAGCAGCAGCAGCAGTAGTAGTAGTAGTAGCTGTGGTAGCAATAATATTTGAAAAGAACTAATAGAGAGTATAGAAGTAGTAAAATAATTAACAAAAATGGGCAGCAG